>JAJJWW010014413.1:600000-1111172 GCA_023531295.1 Papaver armeniacum
GCCTAAGTCCTTAAGGAATCTAATCTAGACTGCCCATGTCAGTCTCAAAAAACGATCATGGCCACACGATTTGGCCACTCGATTCATCAAGCCTAGCCGCCTCCTAACGTGGCCGGATAAGTGCCACCGTGCTGCTGGCGGGCCTACTAATGCCTAGGCCGATCGACATCTCTCCAACTCGCAAGTGATGCCACTAAACGTTTGCCAAAAAAGTTGGCCACACGAGATACAAAACCCTAATTTTTAAGTGCATTACATTACTGCCTCAAAACAATCTCGGCCGCCCAACCGCCGGCAATTGATTGGCCTAGATTCAATCTTAATCAACGTGCAAGGAGCGAATATGTTCACCAACGGCCAGCCTATTGTCTTTGGCCGATCGAACAACTCCCAACACGGCGCCAACACCAAAAACGTTGGCCCTAAAATAGGTTGGCCACACGGTTTTTATAAAACTTAAATCAATGGCGGCTATTAACTGCCGTAAATCATCTTGGCCGCCCAACTTCGCCAGATGAATTGGCCGGCCTAACTCCCATTTTAGGTGGTCAACAAGGTTTGGCCATAATCAATGGCCACTCCCCTTCCATGAGTCGCGATCGGCCAAGCCACGGCCTCCCATATGGCTCCCAAACGATCGTCCAAAAGGGGCTGATCACGTTGTTTATATAAATTTTAAAGGCGGCCATTAATGGCGTAAATCATCTTGGCCGTACAACTTTGCCAGCCGAATTGACCGGCCCAGATTAAATCTAAGGCGACCAATAGGATGTCATCATAGTCGCCAGCCCTCACTCTATTATAGGGACCGACCGGCCTGTCCTTGGCACACGTAAATGGCTCTGGCGGCTTCCGAAAATGGTGGTTTGCGCTCCCTTTAAGACATTAAGCTTTGTGGTGATCTAAGCGAGCTTTATGCCACGATGCTTTATGAGCATCGATTATTTTGAGTCTTGCTTAAAAGCGATGCTTTACATGCATCGAATATATACGATAATTTATGAATATCGGCTCCACAAATAACTTAGTTATTTAACCTAACGACATTACATACTATTCTTTGCGTCAAGTCTCATGACTTGGCTCATCACACATGACTACCCGCCACCTAGCTTGCACGTGATTGGTCAGAATAATTAGGCAAGACCCAGTTGCTATATATTTTCTATAAAATACTCGAGACATCAAACATGTCACAAACTTGGGGATATTCATCAGGGTATTTGTCTGGCGGTTTACAACGTGCGGCGTGCAACACGCCCATTATAAGAAAGTGTTAGGAAAAACGGACAGTTAGTGGTAGCACAGAAGTAGTGGGTGTAAACTAACCGTCTTCCCTCATAGTAAGACATGGTTTTATATATTTTCACACGACCCCACTTCTCCATCACTCAACTACTCCCACTTCCTATGAGATCAGGGTGCGTGCAACTATGACT
This sequence comes from Papaver armeniacum, assembly GCA_023531295.1. Classification (NCBI taxonomy): domain Eukaryota; kingdom Viridiplantae; phylum Streptophyta; class Magnoliopsida; order Ranunculales; family Papaveraceae; genus Papaver; species Papaver armeniacum. Next base: position 601,440 of record JAJJWW010014413.1, read on the forward strand.
AATATAAATAGGTTTCGACCTATTTCAACCAACAACACAGTTTTTTGTTATCAACACAAGTATCCAGAAAAACACCAAGAACTGATAGTTTATATTCCACAAGCCAGTTCCATATTCTGATACAAGTCATAAAATAGCCACACCTTCAGAGTTATCCATTCTGATCTCAATACATTCTTCGCTTCCCTCCCTAAGATCAACCCTTCTCCTTCACTTTGTGACCGAAGCAAGACTGGAACAGCCATTTCTTGGTTTAGGCCAGGATTGCACAGATTGATCTCTCGAATCTAAAGTACTCCCGTGCAGTGCATTTGTTTAGGGTTTGAATTCGTTTCTCATCAACACACCCAAATTTACCAAAAGCAGCAGAAGCAGTTTTTACCCTAAAATAAATGGCGACCACAGTGGGAGATTAATCTCTCGGTTGCAAGATTAATTTTCAATTTCATTTCAATTTTCTCAACTTCAAGAGGGTGGATCTTAGATCTAATTCGAGCATTAACCAAAATTCATTTCAATCACCAATTCCAACTTTCCCTTTTATGATGTACCCGGGTTAGCCAAACTCTTCTAAGATCACGAATGATCGAAATCCAATCACCATGGAAAGTATGTCGAAAATGCTGGAGGACGTTGTCAAAAACCAGGCTAATATCATCAAGCTACAAAATGAGACGCTGTGTCTCTTAAAAAGTATGGCAAACCGGTTGTGGAAAGAATCAGTAAACATTTGCTCGGAGAACGCCCCCAATTTTAGAAGTGATACAAAAAATGTTGAATCCTTGTATGAGGTCTGTGCCTCTGCCAACGACAGTGCAGACAGAGTACGTAGCCGCATCGGACAGGAGAAAAGAAGAAATGACCAACTAAACTCAGCCAACGACAAAGAGCTGAGGCAATTTCACAAGACTAAGGGAAGAAACCTTCCAGGTGCGTCACAATATTCGCAAGACAAGGGTAAGGAGCCGGACTATGAAGCTATGTTGGAAAAATTGTATCCCCAGACCCTTACAGAAGTCCAAAGAGTTGTCCAGCAGTCTGCAGCCGCGACTGCTCTAACCTTTCTAAAAAAGAGAGAAGCACCCGAAGAAGGGGAAATCTACCAAGACACCTATGAGGACGGGAACTGCGCCAATTAACAGTATTCAGTCCAACCACTTCACATTGATGTCACCGATGCAAGGCCTTCAAGAGAAGTTGTATTCCAACAAAATTGTCGAACTAAACGATCCGTGCCAGAATCAACACTCAGTCAAGCTTCGACTCCGCCCTCGAAACGAGATTCGCGTCAAAACCTACAAGAGCTTCCACGATAACGGATGGAAACACAAGAGAGGCCGGACTCGAACTACCCACGATTCCCACTCCCTATAAGAAAAGTTTTGGAGTTACTGGAAATTTGGGTACGAGACGGGGTGGTTCAACTACCTCTCGTGTGGCGTCCACCAACTGATCAAGAAATGTTAGACTCAAGATATTGCCACTATCACAGGTTCATCCATCATCCTACCAGTGAATGCAATGGTCTGAAGCGCATTGTACAAGAAAAGATCAATTCGGGAGAATTGCGCATGGGAACTGAAGATCCTCCACTTTGCAGCGGATCGACATAAAAATGTTTTTCACATACCCTGACGCACGCTTCTTATCTATCGAAGGAATAATCACCCTGTATAATTTCATACGTTATGATAACAATAAAATGCCAAGGGACTTCTTATTGCCATGGCTGCGCACACAATAGGTTCGGACTTGAAACAACTATCCGGGGAAGTTCAGTTTTGCTGGGAGGCCACGTGGACGAGTAAGTTTCATTAAACAATGTTTGCATGACCAATTGTTTTAAAATTTGCTGGGGACTTGACACAGACGTCAGTACAATTTTGAGAATAGAAGCCGACAACCCGATTATTCTAAAATATCATGTCGCCCTAATATTTCCCTTTTCATGCAATATTTACAATTTCTCCCAAGTGACTTCACTCTTTGCATTCATAATTAAGATTCCAACTTATTTGATCCAAATATCATTTAGAAAATTACTCACAAAATTATTTCAGAAGCAAATCAATTCAAAAATCATCACAAAGCAATTACCTACTATTTCAAAACCAGAAAGTCAAACCATAAAAAAGGCGTCTCTTGCCTTTCAAAAAAAAAAAAAAACCTAAGAGGAGAAAATTTCGAAAAAAATGAAAGCATTCAATGGAAATCGCTTAACAACGGCTCATTCTTCTTGGAAAAAGCGTCCTTCATGTTTTGGAGAGCAGCCTGCTTCAACCTCAATTCCTGGGATAACTTCTCGATCTCTACCTCCTGTTGATTAATGAAATCCAGGGAGGGAACCTCGTTCATTCCAGCCTGCAGCCTTTGGACTTTGGAGAACCCTTCACAGAACCAGGAGGCATTAAACTCAAAGTTCACGCCCATGTCCCGATGGTACTCCCAGCTTGAGACTACATCTTCAGAAACGGCGTGTCTGGTCACACTGCACATGTCATGGATTGAAGATAGGGTTTCCTCCACGCGTTTAACCAACGAAAAGCGACTGTTGATTTTTTTGGTCGTTGTGACGTGTCCATGCTTTTCCCATATGTGGGTATACAACTCCACATACTTAGCTGGTACGCTGAATCCTCCAATCAGCACATGATCCTTAAAGGGAGCCACAAATGGAGGATCGAAGATAGCACCTGCAGCTGAATGTACGACTAGCGCTCCTTCAACCCCAGAAGATTCTTCAGAAATAATTGTGCTCACGGCCACGGGCGTGGTTTCCACTATTGAAAGTGCAACAACATCTTCGTTATGATTGATCTCCATCTCAGGGTTATCCACGGGCATGGTTTCTATGATTGAAGGCGCAACAACATCTTCATTAGGGTTAATCTCCTTCTCAGGGTTATCTCCAGGTGCAGTTTCTCTCTGTAATACCACCGGCTAAATATTTATTTCCTATAAGAAAAAAAATGTGTGGGACTTACCAACTCATCCGATGTCTCACTGGAAGAGTTAGACTCACCGCTACTACATTCAGAAGTACTTTTGTCATCGCCGCCGGATTCTGAATCTTGTTCTTCCTCATCTTCACCTTCGAGAGACTTAGTATCACCAGATTCCTCCCCTGGAGGCGCCATGTTTTGACCGCGTGCAAGCCTGGCAAAAGCATTCATACTCTCGCCTCCCTGAAAAAAGGGAAAAGAAAGGTGCTTAGTGAAATGAGTCAAAAAAAAAACGGCTGGTCAAGAAGAAACACACACGTACCTGCATATTCGAAGAGTTAAAGAGTTGAAGACCACAGGAGATGTTGAAGCTGATCGGATACCACCTGCACAACTTTTAGACCTTCGCTCCTTTCTGGGGACTGTTGTCACCCTGGTCAGAAGGTTTTCGTTTACCTGAAGGAAGCGTCTTCAACAGCTTATGTTTTTCTAAGGTCTTAGAAGAAGGCTTTCCGCGTGGATCTTTCACAATGTCCTGCACGAATCGCTGAAGAGCGAGAAACTCCTTCTCCCAGAATTCTTTATACTTAGGGGTCATCACCGGCTTTCTTCTCGGAAGCAAAAATGGGAGGCTCTTCCTTGTTGCATAAACACTAATATCAAAAACAGATGGTAAAAGGTCTGTTGAAGGCGTCAATGGACGGTGAAACGAAATTCCCTGGTCGAAACCCATCTGACGAGCAGCTCTGTCAACATTATAAAGAACCACTTCAAAAGATCCCTGGAAGAAAGATGGGACATATCCAGGTACACAGCTTCGCATAAACACGATTTCTCCAATACTCTTATTCTCTCCATCAGAATGCAATGTTGTACCCGAGACGGAAACAAAAGTGTCAGGTTGAACTATGGATGTGTGAGCCGGTGCCCAAGGACGAAAGTTAACTGCATACATGTTGTCAAGAAAATCAATGAGCCTTGAGCCGGGTTTTGGACGCTTCTTAAGCCAACGAAGTATCATAGGTCCTCCATATGTACTGGAAAGCTAGGCTACAGGATTAGGAGCATAATATTTGAAATGCTCCCACAACCATGCTTGGAGAAAGGCAATGTGAACATGTGATTCTACCTTCATACATCCGTTAGAAGCATACATGTCTGTTGCTAGGCAATCCAGATGGGTATACAAGGAACCAAGAAACAAGCTACCTATGGGAAGGGCAACACCTTGCGCCAGCTTAATAGCAAATTTAACCAGCTTATGCCTTATTTACTTCTTGCCGGAGCCATCATCAAAAACATCTCTAGACAGCCACAAAGATAAAAACGCGGCAACACTGAGTGTGTCATTCAACACCTGACCCGGTTTTGGTTTCGTTGGGAACCATTCAGACACCCACCAAGTTAAGAAGCATTTTTCCTCAGTCTCCTGCCAATTATATCCTTCAGCCTTTTTAACTAGAGTGGTGTGCATTAATTCTTCTTCGTCGGACAAGCTAAAATCAAGATTTCCCACAACCGGAAGACTCAGCAGAACATCTACACTCTCCAAAGTAATAGTCATCTCGCCCCATCTACATATGGATGTATGAGTGGACATACACCATCTAGAGATGAAAGTAATTAAACATACATCATCTTTCCTAATACGAAGTATTGCAGACGCCATAACAGCATTCACGATTTGTGCCCTAGTCAAATTGTCCCTAACATGGTCATTACTCATTATGTACCTCATCCATCCTTCATAAGAGCGCAGTGGGTTATGAAAAATCTTGAAGTCAATGGGAGAAGCCGGATACTCTTTCCTATTGAGGCAAAATCGTATCACACGCTCTGGAGAAATCGATTGAACAACTCATTCATTCTCTAAATCAGTAAGAACGGTTATTACATGGCCGGGATGTGTCCTTACAACTGTGTAAAACCTTGTGAAGAGTTCATCATCTACATTCGACCTATCTTTGGAATTGTTAACACTTCCCAGTGTAGCAGCAGAAACGTCTCCAGGTGACATCTTACTCAAACAAGAATTTCTTAAGCTACTGTTCATTTTTGAGTAACTACAATGAAGAAAAGTGGGGAAATCACTACTTCATACTTAAAAAGAGAAGAATCATACGTGCAAGCTCTTGTTAGAATTCGATATAGCCGAAATAACATGGAGTTCGTATGCTAACAACAAAGAAAAATTCTGGGAAATTTTCTTCCAGCCGCAGGACATCACGCCCACAGCCAAGACGAGTGGGGACTTGCGCCCACTCGAACAAAACAAAAAATGTGTTTTAACGCGGGTATTACACCCGCGGCCGAAAACCTAAAATTAGGTTATTTACAAAAAAAAAAAAACAGCAGCAGCAGCAGCGACGCTTACCTCAATCTCTCGCTAGCCTTGCTGTGATCGAGTTTCCGCTTCATTACTGATGCTTCTGTTCACTCCGACGCTATCAACAAAGAAATTTACTTAGGATCAGACAGAGTTTCAAAAGCTATGGAAGTAGCCGATACAAGAGTTCACACTCGCCAAAAGGGAGGAAAGAAGTGCTTACCTTGCTGCTGGCGGACACAACCTTGTTGACGAGACCGTTGATGGAGACGATGAGGGAAGACCAGCTACTACAGGCGGAGCACTAGGTCGCTACGAACGGAAACGCAGGCAGATGAACGAAAACAAAAAAAAAGGAGCGTCGCCCCCACTTTATATATTCACAGATTTTTCCAAATCCGAGTGGGAGAGGGATCTCCTCTCGGTCCGTGCACAAGGACGACTGGACGGTCCCATCACTGCCATATTTGCGCCATATGGATCAGTTCAGCAGCACGTTGATGCAAAGACCACTAGACGTGTGGCCTCATTGCGGAAAGCCAAATACAACTCTCCTGGTAACTCCAATTTCTTTTGTCTTGATAATTTCATTTTATCTGTCACCATCTAGTGCTTACCCCGCAACAATGTCACTATTACGTGCTAAGCAGGGGACTTAATGTTGATGATGGTTTTTAGTTCAGGGCTAAAATTGTAAAACCCTGTATTTAATGCTCGTTGTTCTGCAAAGAAGCTGAGCCATTTTAGAGTGACGAGTGCCCATGCCTCCTTACTCACACATGTATTGAGCAATTCAGTATGTTTATATAAAATTTGCCCAGAATGGTGCGTGTAGCAACAACCCCAAATATTCTGTAAATTTTATGTCTCGCCTGCATGATTCATTAATATGCGACTCATTAAGTATTTTCTCATGCTATGTTCCCCGGCTGAACCCTCAATATTGGTATGACATGATAATTGGTGTTCACTCGCAGCTGAGTAGCATGAATTTCCCGAAATATCAAGATTAAGGTCTGCATGAAAATACTCAATTAGAAGACGCGCTAACTGCTCTCTGAAAATAAAAGAATTTTGTGTCAAACACACATAATTTATCAAATTTGTTTAAATTTTGTGATAGCTCACAAGATTCGAAGTTTGGCCTAACTAATTTGAAAAAATTAGTTTTTTGCACCCTGCGCAATATCTCGAACCCTATTGGTCGAGACCAAACCTAGGTAAGCTAGGAAATTAATCCGCCATGGAGCCAGTAAGAACAAAGTCCTACCAAAAATCAGAAAACAAAAAGTAAAAGAGGAGGCCCGACCACGGCACTTGGCCGGCCAATTCTCCCTAACAGGTGCCACATGTGGTTGGCCGGCCACGCCTCATAAGATTGCTTGTCGGCCCCCTTTGCTATCGACCAATCAGATCGCTCTAAACCCGCCACACACACTTTTAAATAAAGTTGGAAGTTGGTTGGTATATGCGCCTAAGTCCTTAAGGAATCTAATCTAGACTGCCCATGTCAGTCTCAAAAAACGATCATGGCCACACGATTTGGCCACTCGATTCATCAAGCCTAGCCGCCTCCTAACGTGGCCGGATAAGTGCCACCGTGCACACTGGCGGGCCTACTAATGCCTAGGCCGATCGACATCTCTCCAACTCGCAAGTGATGCCACTAAACGTTTGCCAAAAAAGTTGGCCACACGAGATACAAAACCCTAATTTTTAAGTGCATTACATTACTGCCTCAAAACAATCTCGGCCGCCCAACTTCGCCAGCCGAATTGATTGGCCTAGATTCAATCTTAATCAACGTGCAAGGAGCGAATATGTTCACCAACGACCCAGCTATTGTACTGGCCGATCGAACAACTCCCAACACGGCGCCAACACCAAAAACGTTGGCCCTAAAATAGGTTGGCCACACGGTTTTTATAAAACTTAAATCAATGGCGGCTATTAACTGTCGCAAATCATCTTGGCCGCCCAACTTCGCCAGATGAATTGGCCGGCCTAACTCCCATTTTAGGTGGTCAACAAGGTGTGACCATAATCAATGGCCACTCCCCTTCCATGAGTCGCGATCGGCCAAGCCACGGCCTCCCATATGGCTCCCAAACGATCGTCCAAAAGGAGCTGATCGCGTTGTTTATATAAATTTTAAGGCGGCCATTAACTGGCGTAAATCATCTTGGCCGTACAACTTCGCCAGCCGAATTGACCGGCCCAGATTAAATCTAAGGCGACCAATAGGATGTCATCATAGTCGCCAGCCCTCACTCTATTATAGGGACCGACCGGCCTGTCCTTGGCACACGTAAATGGCTCCTGGCAGCTTCCTGAAAATGGCTGGTTGCGCTCCCTTTAAGACATTAAGCTCTGTGACTGATCTAAGCGAGCTTTATGCCACGATGCTTTATGAGCATCGATTATTTTGAGCTGCTTGCTTAAAAGCGATGCTTTACATGCATCGAATATATACGATAATTTATGAATATCGGCTCCACAAATAACTTAGTTATTTAACCTAACGACATTACATACTATTCTTTGCGTCAAGTCTCATGACTTGGCTCATCACACATGACTACCCGCCACCTAGCTTGCACGTGATTGGTCAGAATAATTAGGCAAGACCCAGTTGCTATATATTTTCTATAAAATACTCGAGACATCAAACATGTCACAAACTTGGGGATATTCATCGGGGTATTTGTCTGGCAGTTTACAACGTGCGGCGTGCAACACGCCCATTATAAGAAAGTGTTAGGAAAAATGGACAGTTAGTGGTAGCACAGAAGTAGTGGGTGTAAACTAACCGTCTTCCCTCATAGTAAGACATGGTTTTATATATTTTCACACGACCCCACTTCTCCATCACTCAACTACTCCCACTTCCTATGAGATCAGGGTGCATGCAACTATGACTAATATAAATAGGTTTCGACCTATTTCAACCAACAACACAGTTTTTGTTATCAACACAAGTATCCAGAAAAACACCAAGAACTGATAGGTTATATTCCACAAGCCAGTTCCATATTCTGATACAAGTCATAAAATAGCCACACCTTCAGAGTTATCCATTCTGATCTCAATACATTCTTCGCTTCCCTCCCTAAGATCAACCCTTCTCCTTCACTTTGTGACCGAAGCAAGACTGGAACGACCATTTCTTGGTTTAGGCTAGGATTGTACAGATTGATCTCTCGAATCTAAAGTACTCCCGTGCAGTGCATTTGTTTAGGGTTTGAATTCGTTTCTCATCAACACACCCAAATTTACCAAAAGCAGCAGAATCAGTTTTTACCCCAAAACAGCTAGGACTTGGGTGTACTGACACATCAAAGAAAAAAGAGTTTAAACTTTAAAGTGTCATTTTTCAAATCAAGCCTACACTTGGTTGTACATGCCTACATCCAAATCAAGCCTACATTTGTTATAGGGGCGGAAGGAATTATTAGAGGGGCTGAACCTAATAGGACAAAAAGGGTCATTACATGGTAATTTCAAGTGCCCCTTATCCATAAAAACTGAAAAATGACTAATTAACCCTTACATAGTTTAGTGTTGATAATCTAGTTTAGTGTTAATGATTAAGTTTCACTTCAATTAACTTGAAAAGACGAGGGTATCCAAATATACCTCAATCTAAAACTTTTCCACCTATAAGTCCTTTCTCCGAAAGTGATTGTTTATGGACAGAGTCGAGACAATACAACTAATCGGTTCACACTTCGTGTGATCGTTTATGGATACGAGATCGAGACAATACGACAACAAGATAACTTGTGTGATTGACTATGGATACAAGATCGAGATAAAACAACAACAAAGTATGTTTACTTGATAATAGGTTCGGACTTAACCAAACACAATAGGATTGATATCAAGTAAATATGAATTAACGTTTGTGTATTTTACTTCTAATTATAATAAAACAATTATAATTGCGGAAATAGAAGTAAAAGACATAGCAAGATTTTGTTAACGAGGAAACCGCAAATGCAGAAAAACCCCGGGACCTTGTCCAGAATTGAATACTCTCAGGATTAAGCCGCTATACAAAATCTAAACCAACTTCTTATAGTTGAGACCAATCAACTAAACCTATAGTTCACCTAGTTCCGTTTGTATCCCTGCGCCTCCAACTTGCAATAAGTCACACACTTGGAACAATTCCTTTGGTTCGTATTCCAAACAGTAAAGGGAAAAAAAAATCTGTTCGGTAACAACTCTTTTCAATCAAGTGATATGAGTTCGACAAAAGACTCTTCCGTTTATCCCAATAAACTCCTTTGTCAGGTCCTTAGATCTATCTTATCAACAATTACCAAAGTAATTGTTAAGATTAAGCAATCAATACTTTTAATCACAAATAATTGTATTGATGCAGATCTACTCAACTAATCAATCAAATCTATCACAAAGATAAACCGATTATAGTTGGATCCTCCAGCCGATCAAGTTTCGTGTACACCAAAGATTATGAACCCAAATCAGAAATCTTCTTCGTCTTCAAATCTTCTTAGATTTTCAATAAACACCTGCACACAATCAAGTTGAATCTCTTGTGATCAATCACACACAGAACGAAGTCTGTTAACAATGGATTATCACAAGACATCTTTAGATCTACAAACAGTCTAAAGATCCCCGTCGAAACTTCGATCTAGTTTGAGTGAATCTTATATCAGAAGAGAAGATTCTCAAGCATAAACAAACTAGGTGCAATCAAATTTCAACAACATTAGTCAATCAAATCAATCGAAAACTAATAATAAACTGCAATTATCTAGTTTCCCACCAACGGTACTAATAGAGCTTCTCAATCCCAAAGAAATCTTTAAACCGAGCGGCCGTAAGAGATTTCGCATAATTAGGTTACTTTCCTCTCCGAATAGGCGGCTCCACCAGTAACAACACAACTAGGTAGTTTTGCTGGCTATGAGGATTAGTTTGCTTGAAATGCAAACTTTAATATTTATAGACCAAGGAAGTTTGGACACCAAGGAATTTCCAAAACCGAAAATATTCTCAAGATATGCAATATATTCCAAATTCGGTTTCCATAATTCCTGGAAATGCTTTGTCCAAATATTGACCGAAATCTCATTAGAAAATCTCCAATTAGTAAATGCACATTACCAATTTTTTATTTTCTAAAGATATGCATTTTAATTGTTGGAGCTTAAAAGCATATAAAACTAAAAACCTTAAATAAAAGATTCTCAATTTATTTCGATCCGGGATTCTCCTTTAGCTATTAAGGAATATCTTTGAACAATAAAAGATAAGCATTACTGCACATGTTCAAAGTATGTCGACATCTTTACTTTGTAAGTCCTTTTTCATACTTACAATCTTGGAACCGATTTGCCACACTTCCAAAACGAGTTTAGAATTGGTTCGTCTGACTTCCAAGAACTATGTGATTGATTATCCTATCAAATCACCAAACATGGGTTTCACGGTTCTACCAAAACAAGTTTCGGTTCTACCTCCATGTGGGTACTAGAATTAGTCACGCTAGTTACCAAAAGTTGGTTGATTAGGTACTAGGATCGGTTCCCACATATATATATATATATATATATTATATGGTATCTAACTTGTATTTGGTGCACATGTCCATAGGATCGGTTCCCAATAACCAAAAACGTGTTGCACATGTTCATAGGATCGGTTCCCAATAACTATAAACTTGTTGCACCTCTTACAAGGATCGATTCCCCTTTTGTGATCGGTTGCACCTCTTACTAGGATCGGTTCCCCAATGACTAGAGTTGATCATACCAATTACAACAAATCGATCATACCATCTCAGGTGATTACTTAAGATCGGTTTCACTAATAAAAGTCATACCAATACAAAAGTCAGGCCTTGTGAATAGTTTTACCAAGATACATAAACAAGTTATGAGCGGTTATACTAAACACACATATTCGTAATTCAAAATATTTGCAATGAATAACAAATACCAATAAGCCTAGCGATTTCCCTTTCGATTCACAAAACAAGTTTATGAATGTACTTCCTTTAAACGAATGTAAAACATTGTTTCCTAGGACGAAATCTTCACCTCATACCCATACAGAATTACAATAGCATTCAAACGATTATGTCGATGTCTTATATACGAAGTTCAAAAGATAAGCGTTATACTTCGTATTGTATTCCTTAATACTACGTCTAACTAGAGTATAATCATTCACAGCTTCGCAGTTATGTTTTCAATATGCACGACTTGAAAGATACGTTAGGGAATGAAACAGTTCAAGTCAAATATTACTAACCTCAAGTGGAAGGATGATGTCGTCGTTGTAGCTCGTTACTTCTTCACATTCTTCAAGTCTTCATGTAATACTTGTAATGTCTCATATCCTAATACTTTCAAGCTAACCTATACGAAGTTGTCTCTAGTAAATAATCAAACGACTCTTTAAATGAGTTTTGGTTCACTAAAATATGACAACCAAACTTGACATACCAGCGCTTGGTGGGTTCAACCGAGCTGTGCTCTAACATAACTCTAAATCAAAACAAAATCAGATTTTAGAGCTTAAAAAAAAATTCAATTTTTTTACATTTTCAGAGCTAATTACGGTTGGAATTTTGCTCGAAACCAACCGTAAATCTTAGTTACGGTTCGTAAAAGATGAACTACCAACCGTAACTGGTTAAATTTGGGAAAAACCCAATCGTAAAACCAGTTACGGTTGGTAACCAAATGCTAGAGACGAACCGTAACTTAGTTACGGTTCGTAAACTAAAATGGTTACCAATCGTAACAGTATTTACGGTTCATCTCGAATTTTAGTTATGAACCGTAATTGGTGACCTTTCTGAACTCTGGGTTCCAGGGTTATTTACGTTTCGTAATTCTGGTATTGACATCAACCGTAAGTTCACTTACGGTTGAAAAAAAAAACGTAACTAAAGAAAATTCTCAGATATAAGAACATATGGTTGGTAATTGAACTATTACCAACCGTAACAACATCAAAATCTCCAGTTACGGTTCGTAATTGAGTTAAAATCAATTGTAACTCACATAAACCCAGAAATTTGAATTTCAATTTTCATCTAAAACCCTAATTTTTGATAGAAATTAAACTTAAATCGAACAAAATAAACTAAACCCTAACTGGGTTTTTCAAAACATACCTCATATAAGTCATTACACTACGCTTGATTAATCGAAGACGATGAAATTTTCAGTTTTAATGGAGGTTACGGTTGATGGGAGGAGGAGGAGAGAAGAAGAAAGAAAACAGATTTTCAATTTAGCTTAGATTTAGGTTAAAAAATGGGAAGGGTAATCTAGACAATTTACAATACCATTTGGACACCCTCTAACCAACTAGATAGACATTATTATCATGGTTCAGCCCCTCTAATAATTCCATTCGCCCCTATAACAGGTTACCAAATTTAACATTGCGCTGCACAGAAGTGCGTACATTTAAATTGCTCCGTAGAGAACTCTTGCCAAATTAAACAATTTAATACACCCACCGAATACAACTGCAGCAATTAAACAAATAACAATATTGTATGGCACCACTATGAGCCAACTTTTACAGAAAATTACAAAGAATAGTAAGTTACATTACTCTACAAACAATAAATCATCACAAACAAATTGAACAAAGAAAGCACGAAAACCAGAAACTTAAATGTCAACACACAGCCTCGGAAGCTGCCGCCACTTAGATTGAAGAACTTCAATCAAGGGCTGGTTGAGTGAGATAGTGTAGGTTTTGGTAGAGAAGGCATTTCTGGCAGTTTTGGAATTTCGAATTCGGGTAATGATGGTAGCTCAGGTTTGGGTAGGTCGGTAGGGACCTTGGGGAGAGGTGGTAATTCAGTGTTTGGTAAAGTTGGGACCTCAAGCTTTGGCAATTCGGGCTTCGTCAATGCTGGAGCATCAAGCTTTGGCAACTCAGGCTTGTCTTGAAGAGTAGGAACTTCAGGCTTAGGGAATTGATTCTTCGGCGATTCAGGCTTAGACAATTCTGTCTTCGGCACTTGTAGATTGGGAAATTCAGGCTTTGGGAGTTCTGTCTTTGGCAATTCAGGCTTGGGTAATTCTAGCTTCGGCAATTCAGGCTTTGGGAGTTCTGTCTTTGGCAATTCTGGCTTCGGCAATTCAGGCTTCGGCAATTCAGGCCTTGGGAGTTCTGTCTTGGGCAATTCTGGCTGTGGCAATTCAGAGTTTGGAACTTCAGGCTTCGGCAATTCAGTTTTTGGTAACTCGGGCTTTGGAAGAGTAATAGGCACATCGGATTTTGGCAATTCAGGTTTCGGCAAAGTTGAGAAACCGAGCTTTGGTACCTCTTGGTTCGCGCTTAATGATGCCGCTTCAGTTTTAGGCAATGATGGTAATTCGAGCTTCGGTAAAGAAGGAATTTCACCCTCAGGAAATGATGGTAGCTCAGGTAAAGATGGGATGTCAATCTTAGGCAATGATGGCAACTCGGGTTTTGGTAAAGATGGGATGTCTATCTCAGGCAGTGGTGACAACTCTGGCTTTGGTAAGGACGGAATGTCAATCTTCGGCAACTCTAGCTTTGGTAAATTTGGGATCTCAGGTAATGGTGGAAATTCAAGTTTGGGAATCTCTGGAACAGTTGGTGTTGTTTCCAACAGATAACGAGCTGCATGAACTACCGTTACGTGATTGCAGTGAATGAGAAACAAACTACTAATCATGACAAAAATCAAATAGTGAGCAGCCATGGCTGATGAGGATGAACAAAGAAAGCTTAGTACTACAAATGGTTATGGAAGGAAAGAAATAGAATGTTTGAGAATGAATGGATGGAAAATATGTTTGCATGATTGGGTTTTTATAAATGAATCCTTGCAAGATATGTGGCACTTAAGTTAGATATTGTTAGTTGAGTTCAGGGCTGTGATATGTGAGATGACAAGTCAATGAAGTAGGAGAGACTTTACTAACTTGTGTTTAATTAGTTAAACTTCTCACCTGCCCTTTACAAAGATACGGGATTCAAGCCACTAAGAAAATTTCACTGCAAGAAATGGTGATTAACACAAAAATTTACTGCAAAATGCAAGCAGGTTATAAACAAAACTTGAAATATTCATGAATGCCGATAACTAATAGAATCTAAAAAATGAATCAATAAGAACAAAAACATAAGAAAGACTATAAAGCTACTTTGATTTCACATTGCCCATGAGGAGAGTATATTGTTAACCCGGTTCACTTCATGGACACTGTCTATTTTTTGCTGCTGATTAATTAAACGATTGCCCATCAAACAAAATGAAGTCAGACTTCACTAACAGAAAGTGAAAGCAAATACAGACGGTAGCAAGTGCAGTAAAGTGATTCGACCAGGGTAAGGCATAATAAAGTGCCCTGCCTTGCCACAAAACATTATCAGACTCTTTATCCTAAAGAAGCTTCCTCACAACATCATACTGCGAGTTAGAATTCTTAACCCGGGTAAGGTACATGTCCTTCTTTATCCACATCAAATCACTAATGCAATTCTGCAACAAGTGGTTTGTTAATAACTTCAATATACACATTCACGACACTAACCAGCAAATTAACTATCGCAAAACTTAACAAGGTAAACTTATTTCTGTCTATATTCGGATCCTATATCCAACCAAAATGAATTCCTTAATCTACCTCAAAAGACACAGACATATTACAATTCTCAAACATGTATTACAGGGTTCCCACAGAATCATCTCTCGAGAACAGAATCCCAGAAAATCGTAATACCCCTTTTTAACCAATTCCTAGCAATGTGATTCATTTTTTTGATCGATCAGTTGAAATTACGATGCTACCTAATTTCCAACTCAGGTCAGTGTCATCTCAGAAGTTGTCCCTGAAAAATAAAAAATCCTGACAATCATGTATCCAACTAAATGAAGGTCCCATCGACTCCAACTGAGTCCCCAAAACAAACTTCCATAAACTTGAGCTCACAATTTCATTTCAATATTCTCTAAATTTTAAAACCTAACACCTCAATGTTCAACCTAAACTCATCAAGCTATTAGATATCAATAAATATTTCAGAGCACAATTCATTGAAACAAAACCATAAATGAGATAAGGAAACTTACGAACCTGAGCACTTCCAAAGAGAATCCATTTCTGGATTTCCAGAAAGCAAGCCACATGTTTTAACTATCAATAAGACCTGCTTCTTTGATATTTGATTAGCCAGACACCCACAGATTTAACGTGATTTGCAACACATTCTACTATCTGGAGTAATAGCTTTTTAAGTTTTATCCATCTGACTGTGAACTGCTTCCTTGTACAGAGAGGATTTCGAAACTTTATAATCAAGATAACATGTATATACGTTTTTCTGAAATGGAGGAACGTGAAAACAATGCTTCCATACCCTCTTTGCCACATCAAGTTCCCAGTACATACATTCCCTATACAGAGAGGATTCTGAAACTAATCCCGACCTGTTTAAGAGCTTACCTACACATGACTTGGTTTTTCTACTCTTCAACTTGAGTTCAAGTGCAACCTAAGCTGAGCTGAAAGTCTAAGTGTCATGAAGGATGAAAAATATCTATGATCAGGATTCCACTGTCCCTACACATTATTACAAGTTACAACTTCTTTAAAAGCTACATATATCACTGTTTGCTAAACCAACAAGACACCTAAATCACTACTATATTGTAGGATAACCACATGAGGACCATACGAAATGCAAAACTATCAAGAGGAAAACACAAATACAGATTGCAAAGTAGTAGTCTGAAATGATACCGAACCAAATGATACTGTATTACTGTGTCTATGTACTACATTGTTTATTTTCAAATAATTGATTCAATACCTGACTAATGATCAAAGACAACAAGTAAAATAACAAAGAAGCACAAATTTGAAAATGAAACAACTAATTCAAAACTGAAATTCTAATTCCAATTCAATTTCAGAAGGCAAATTGTTATCATGATGAAATCAAAGGCAGCACAAGTTTAAGAAACCCAAACCCAGCGACATTATTTGAATCACATGCGTGGCTGCTGCGATCCCCATCCATGTAATATTCCCCTCGTCATAGAAGCAAGACCCTCCCGCTCCTTATCACTCGGTGTCACTGGCTGTTGCGATTCCCATCCATTCCGCAGTCCCCTCGAAGGAGATTGATGTTCATTTCCCCACTTTTTAGCTGGTGTTGCTTCTGCTTGTGCTCCCCTTCTATTAGTCGGCAACACAGGCAACACAGTCGACGGCATTGGCATTGTCATCGGTTTCCAAAACTTATCCCTATCCTCTTTTCTAATCCTAAAGGGCTGTTGTGCAGGTGAAACAACAATCTTCATCTTCTTGACATCAATAGTTTCAATTATAAACCGATTCGGCAACACACCCATCCCACCGCCCAAATTACCCATACGTTTTTGCGGCATAAAAGCAATAAACCCAGCAATCCCAACACTAAACCCACCTCTAACTTTCTCCATGATAAAACCTTTCACTTTGATATTCTTTCTCCAGCACATATTCAGTTCACTCCATGCTCTGTTCCTCCTTTCTAATGACATTTCATCTGTAGATCCAACTAACGATGTGAATCTTGACGATGCACGATCTTGTGAGAATTGATCACCGGCGACTAAATCAATGAAGAAGCGTTCAAGGATTTTCATTCTGGGTGGGTTTAAATCGTCTTGTTTTGGTTGGCCTGGGACTGGTGGAACCATGTAGATCGGTTCTGTCTTCCGGAGACCGGTGAATTTGGATGGGTTTTCACGGCATAAGAGGAAACTTGCGTTTGATCGGAGGAATTGTTTGCTTAGCTTCATCGCCGGAGGTGGCATTTTTTCCCTTTTTAGTGTGCTGCTCTTCGGATCAAGGAGTATTTCATTTGTCTCTTGCTCTGTAGATTTGAGGTAGGGTTTGGGTAGAAGAAGACGATTGTAAGGGGAGTGGTACTTTAGTAATATTAAAACAAAGAAAGGGCAATTGTGGCAGATATTTGGGAAATGAGGGGTATTATTGTCATTGCGCCATATATGAGTTTCTTCCACCATTTGTTCGAGTCAGTATCTCAGGACTCGGGAGTCTCAAATGTTAAAAGGGTTTAACTCATCAGGATCGGACAATTAGGGTTTAATTTCATTTGTGGTTCAATTGTTGATTTGATGACGACAATAGCGAGGCAAGTCTGTAAGATGATACGGAGCCGACCAAAATGGGAGACGACACTCCTATCTGAGTTCCCTGCTACTGTTCTTTTTGACCAGAATTGCGTTCAAGAGATTATTAAGAGTGAAGATGATGTAGTTCTCTCGTTGCGTTTCTTCAACTGGATTTGTTCGCAAGATGGGTTCACTCCTGATGCCAGTTCTTACAATACCATTTTCAGAATTCTTCCGCAGGTAAAGGCTTCAAAATCTGCAACATCTCTTCTCAGTTCTGCCAAATTTATTCCTGAACCAGCTTTTTTGGAGTTTTTCAATCAATGTGTTCGCGAAGGTGGGTCTGTGGAAGAAGCTGTTGAGATTTTTTCTAAGCTAAGAAAACTTGGCGGTATGTCTCCTTCAATTGAAGTTTGGAATACTGTATTATCGGGTTGTCTTGGGGTCGACAGGACTGATCTTGTTTTGAAATTGTACAATGAGATGAAGGCGTCCGATCTCGAGGGCAACGAGGATACAGTTGGGTATCTGATTCGAGCTTATTGTAAGAATAACAAGCTTAGTAAAGCTGACGAAGTTCTTCACCAGTTTCTTGAAAGGAGAATTGTTCCTGATGTTACTGCTTTCACCAAATTGATTTCGGGGTTAAGCAGTAAAGGGAAATTTCACAGAGTTTGTGAGCTTCTTCGTCGTATGATCGCAGCGGATCGATTGCCAACTATGTTTACTTATCAAGAGATCATTCACGGGCTGTGCAAAAACAAAATGCTGAGAGAAGCTTTTCGAATATTCGAGGAACTGAAGGTGAGAGGTTATTCACCAAACGGTATGATGTATGATATGTTGATTTATGGTCTCTGCAAGAATGGTCAAATGGATGATGCGGAGAAACTGTTTGCCGAGATGACTTGAGTGGATTTGTTCCCAATGAGTACAGATACAATGTACTCATTCATGGATATTTTGGCATTGGTAAGTTAAGGGAGGCTCTGACACTATACAAAAAGATGTGTGATGGAGGCCTTAAAGTGAGTGCATTAAGTTACCGCACATTGATTAGAGGGATGTCGTTAAATGGAAGAATGTGTGAAGCGATTGCTTTGTTTGATGAAATGTTGATAAAAGGACTTAAACCTGATGTTATTATCTATAATGTTATCATTCAGGGATTTTGTGAGGATGGAAAGTCAAGTAAGGCTATGGATATCTACAAAGAACTCCTTCGGGTAGGTTTGCAGCCTTCTACTTATACTTACACCCCACTAATTAGGGCTCTTTGTGAAGAGGGAAATGTGGTAGAAGCAATAAGGATGCAGAACGAGATGTTAAATAGGAACTTGAAGCCGTGGGTTTGCACTCATGATTACATCATCACTGGATTATGCAAAAACGGAAATGTCACTGAAAGCATGGATAGGTGGGCTAAGATGTTAGGGAACAAAATGAAACCACAAGAGGAAACGTTTAATGAATTAATCAAATGCCTGACTTTGAATGATCGACTGGAAGATGCCGTATTAGTTTTAACTTCTGTGTCTACATCAGGATACACTCTCAGGGAACATACTTACGAGCTTCTAAAGAGTAAATTTGCCAAGTCTGATTCTTTCCAAGCTGTTGAATGTCTAGAAAGGTTCTTTGGAAGTAATTAGAGCTTCAGAGGTTTGTGGACACAGCATGTGGTTTTTGTTAAATATGTTGACTCCTTTTTAGCATACTTAAGATTCTCAAATTAGTATTAGGAGGTTGTACTACAAGATATTTGCCTTTCTGGAAATAAATTGGAATCATTATTATCAAGAATTTCAAGTTGCTGTCACATATATTTCTGTTTCTTGTAGATTACTGAATTTTACGTGTATGGTAGAGCTAGCCAGTAAAGACCAAGGCACAGTTTATAGATTGGGGTACAGGGTTGGAAGTCTTTGCTTATTATGAGGAAGGCAGACATCAGACGGTCATCAACTCATGGTGCTTTTGTTTTATCAGAATAAAATGCAACAGAATCTGAAGCAGGCAATAAAAGGTCTTGATATTTATTTATGAAACATCAGCATCATCTTTCACATTCATGAGCGAGAAAGTTGAAGATCCTTTATCTGGCTATGTAAGACGGCCTCTCTTTACTGCCAACTATTAACATTAGTGCTGTGTTCTTAAAATATATGCAGATGATGAATTAGCATGATATAATCCAGGATATCCTTGTGTCTGTCTCATCCCAGGGGAAAACAAGAAATTTCTTTCAATTGCATAAGAGGTAACCAGAAGCTGACACCTTCACTTCGAATGTAATCTCATTAGTCATCGTAGTGATTGTCTTCCTAAGTGGTTCGGTTTTGCTTGCCTGGTTAGCTTAATCTAGTTTTTTTTGGTATTTAATGTTTGCCACTTAAATTTTTGTTTCCGGCGGGTTAATGTAGCTTTCTTGGACCTATTACTCCGTTAACAAAGTTGTCTGGGGAGAATTATTGCTTTCATCCTGGATATGTTTTGGTAGTAGCATATAGTTCTTGATATTATCTCGAGTAAGTAGTGACTGGGAGCTAACTTTATTTTTGTTTATTATGCAAATATGCAGGTATTAGTTTCAGCACCTCATGGAACATACTGTGGTCAGTGGCAATTGAGTCTGTCTTTTATCTCTACAGTGAACAAAGGGGTCAAACGCGTTCCAGGCGTATAACATTCAGTCTGGAAAGAGTGTAAGCTCTCTTTAAAATTGCCACAAATTCTTTCTTTTTTTTTTCTTAGCGCTAACGGCTTAGCATTAACTGTACTCTACTTTTTTAATTATTAAATTATGGTTTCGGAAACTTGAAATGGGATGTCACTCCATCATGATAGGGTTCTTTTTTTTATTATTATTTTTAATTTTTGCTTCCAAATTTCTTAATAAGTAGAAATCCAATTTGATTGCATTTGATATAGAACTTCTGCCATCTATGGTGTATTGGTAAAATAGGTTTATTTGAAAATACCTGCTTAAATATCTTGCCTGCTGTTTTCACTTTGCTCTGGAAATTTGGTCATTCCAAAAGGATGCTGTAATCTGAAAAGCTAAATCGCAATTCAAGCATCTTTTTTTGTTATTCACCATCATTGTTCTTGTCGTTTGGTTAATTCTGGTGTAAAATGTGACTCATACTGTCTTCCTTGATGAAATGCTCAAGTATCTCCGCCTTTTTTTCTCCATCCCTGGTCATCTTTTTTGAAAAATGGGCACGTAATACTGAAGCTAACCCTTGGAGTACTAACTCGGTATGACAATTCGGAGAAATCAGAGCAATCGCATACACAACAGATGCTACCTTAGGGAGATGTTCTGCCTGTTGTGATGGTGGATTCGCACTTAGTAAATAGCTAGATATTATAATCACCTGATCACTTTGCAGCATATAGGACTATAAGAGTGAAGTGTAGATGATACTCTTAGCTTATTTTGAAGCTTGGTTTAGATCAGTGCAGATGTGTTTCATTCATAGCAAGCTATTGTTGGCTCCCCAGTTTGGTTGGTTGTGCTGTTATGGCGTAATGCTTCATTATGCGCGCTACTTGGATTCTTCTGCCAAGGTTCTATAAAGGGCAGATTAGAACTCAAATCCGGAATGATTATATAAGGGGTAAAAAGGATTGTGAGTTGTAATTTACCCATTCATTTAAAGGAGGAAAGGCACCAAGGTAATGGTGTTCTAAGTTAAATAATCTCAATTAGGGTTTCACTTCTGCTATCTATTAATAAATGTCATACCAAGTTGCATAATCTGCAGACAAAATTATGTTACTGTTTTCTGTACTTGGTATTAGTCAGGCTGATGAAGGTCACTAGGAGGGACAGCTTCCTTGGAATATCGATGCAGACCACCCAATCATCAAAGACATAAGTTTAAAGAGTAGGGACTAGAATGTCCTCTGTCATAACCCATCTCTTTTCTCTCATGGATGTGTATGATTTGTGTTTGGCTTCAATTTGATTAATTTATCGTTTGGAAGCTCGTGTTTTTCTTTGCGATTATTCGCCAATTTGTACCTGTTAATTGCTATCATTTGGAAGCTCGTAATTGGCCGGATGATTAATAACTGATAGCACATAGCATATAGTATTACATATTTGTATGGTATGGTATTGTATGTGTATCCATCCTGGATTTCCTGAATAGATCTGCAGCCAAGGCGATAAGAAGCTAACATCTGTGAATAGATTTGCAGCCAAGGGGAAGAGAAGCTAACATTTGTGGCACAATACAACATTCAAGGTTCATGGCTGAATTCGACACTCAAATTTGTTCTACCTTTGATCCATTCACTGATGCAATTGCTGAAGAGTCAAGGTGGATATTAAGGAGTACATTCACGTGCAAATTAACATTTGTGCAAGGCTTAAAAGGGACTCTAGCTGCAACGAAATCTCAGAGACCTCGAGAAGGAATACTGCTGTAGTGGTATTGCTGTCCAAGTCCCAGCGTCAGACCATGTCATTCTACTTCAAGGTGATGGCACAAGAACGTATCCACCTTCCTGGTTCAGGTAAAACCTACTCCCCGCCTCATGTCACAGCTGATCGCCTTAAGTTCAATTTTAATTGGTCTTGTGATTCTGTCATCACTAGCCACACTAGGTTATTGCTTTCTATTTTCCTTTTTTATTTGCTGTCTTGACTCTTAAGCTGGCTTATTGTTGATTCTATTTCAATTTTATTGTTACGTGATGGACACATTTTTGTGTCTAATTTGTCTCGATTCTCTATATTTATAGGGTCATGTTTGTACTTATTATGGTATTTTATGCGTGTGTAGGTATTTTTGGCCAATAAACATTTTTGGAAAAATCAGCTCGAAAAGTTGGTAAAATCGCCCGGAGGATACCTGCTATTCGGACTCTCACTATGGATAAGGGCACCCCCAGGACACCCCTAAGGCAGCTGCTATTCGCACCCCATCAGACGATAAGGGGCATTCCATCTTCACTGTTTCAAAATTGGCGGGAAAAAATGGTTGACTTCCCTGGATTTGGTTTGGGCCAGTTTTTAGCGGATTTCTTCACAGATTAAGATTGTTATGGGCTTGATACTTTAGAACAGGGTTGGTACGTGCTGCAAAGTTGAAAACAAAGGAGGTATACTCGGAATCTCAGTAAATCAGGGGAGGAGAATATTACCTAGAATTGTTAGATTTATATTTGGAAGTTGTGTGGAAAAATAGAATCAATGTCCTAAGGAAAGGTGGTGTCTATGATGGACAAAGGACGGTTGAGATCGTCTAAAATTTTGAACGGTAAAGATTATAACGTGGCCCAGCCACGACTATGGATCTGACCTGACTAGCCATGTCTATTCCCCGACTAACCTTAAGCTCAACTAATCGCTAATTGCTAATTGTGTAGACAGAGTCCTAACTTAAAAAAATTCCTAACTTAGAATCAGAGAAGATTTCTTAACCCTTTCTGTAATAAAATGATTGTGGTTAGCTAATTACTAACCATGTTTCTACCTTGATCGTAACTAATTTAATTTCATGGTCTACTAAATCTATTGTAAATCTATTGTATTGAATATTGAGAGATGGTTTCTTCTTAATCCCACTACCTGTAATCATGGTTTCAATTGGTAACCTAAGTTGTTTTTCATCTAAAAACTCATTTGATCTTATAAAAAACCAACTACTTACATGGTCAAGTTTGTATTCCCAACAGATAGTAGTTTCTTTTCTTTTTTTACTCTCCTATTCAAGGTCAATGTTCAATTTCATCTGAGCCCTTTTATTGAATCGTATAACACTAAATTGGTTTTTATTTAACTACATTTGAATTACTGTAACGTGAATTATTGCAACGTTAACAATAATAAGTGAATTACTGTAACGTTAAGGGTTGGGTGCGGAAGGTATTATGGGAGAACATTGTGAGTTTAATTAAGAACTCGGATTTTATAGATGTTCATCCTGATATATTAATTTATCTGCCTATTGCATGGTCTCAGTTTGTGATTAGAATTCAGAATTTAAATATTTGTATTACCCCGATTTTCAGTAATGGCGCAGTTGGATTATGGGAGGATATGGATGCATGGATTTTGTTCAATTCAGTGCTCAACTGATTCCACCTGGAGCCATATATATCGCTATTTGAATGAATAGCGATAGTGAATGATTTTCACTATACAGTATACGTTTAATGAATATAGTATTCCACCTGGAGTTTGCGCAATACAGTATACGTTTAATGAATGATTTTCATGTTTTTTCGATAGTGATTAATTTTGGTGTCATTCTTCTACATTTCAGGGTTGTATGCTCGATAGCTAATTAATGAACCTGATATGTAGAAATTTTTTCATGTAGTGTGTTTTCGAGCTATCTATATCAATAGAAAAATGGAGGTATAGACTACGGTTTGGACTTTCATTACTGCAGAGAGTATCTTTTAATGTTTTTCTAGAAAACTTAGACTTCATTTGCAATATTTAGGCTTGAAAGAATCCATCATCTTACATTCTACGTCCTAGTCATAACACATATACTGCTACATAGACCGGCGTTACTGGTCATATTCTGCATAATATTGTGAAACATCATTATCGATCTTTTCACAAGCTTCCTCTCATAGGATTGTCGTTCATATAAACTATGGTAGGTCCCAAATTCTTTCTCTAAAGAAGGTGGGATTTGGACTAATTGTTAGAAATTTTCAGGTGACTCCATAGGATTAAGATGCATTTTTTTTTGAGCATGTTGAAATTCTTATTATCTACAAAGTTATCAAATGGACTTCAAGATTTTCTGTCTCCAGGCAATCTATTTTGAAGCAGGCACTATAATATAGCTGGAGCAATCGCTAGAGAAGCTGTGTAAATATTGCCACTGGCACAAATGGTATATTGTCACCGGCACAATACGATGAAAGATATTAGAAAGAAATTTCTTCGTTTTTAATGTTAGTGCATACATAAAAATGCAGTAAGCTACACTCATTAAACTATGTTTGTTTGTTACCAAAAATTTACTGTTGCTTATACAAGACATTTAAATTCTTTAAAGAACTGTAAATTAACTCGAAAAGGGGATAGCAACCATAGTCCCCGATTAACCTTATATACTAGGCTATCACCAAAGGTTGAGCCCGGCCGTAAGCGGGGTGATACCTAGTAGAGAATATATATGATTCTGTTACTTACGGAGGATTCAGAGAGTTTGGGAAGTTTTAAATAACCCTGAGACGCGTAAAGGGAAGGAGAAAAGGAAGGAAAGCCTGAGACTTGGGAGAGAATAAAAACGAGATTTAGTCGAGTCTTAGGGGTTGCTGTTAGTATAAAAGGAGTTGTGGGAGGTCGCACAAATGTGGTCGGGAGTTTGGGGTAGGTTTAGAGCAACAGAAATCGCTGCAGAGCGATTCTGTAGTAGCAGCAGAGAAGAGGAAGAAGAAGAGTTACAGATGACATATCATAAGTGTCGTTCTCAAGAACCCTAATCTGAAGAACATTAAGCTGCACATAACAATCGCAGTCAGTGTCTTATATTCAAACAGTTCTGTAACAGTCCAATAGCCACGCATATCTTCAGTTAGCCACACCTTCTGTAACAGTGAACTCTGTAACGCCATCACAGCGTTGCAGTTTCGCTGAATCATATAATTTCTTCAATAAAAACACCTTTTGAGCCATGATTTATTATTTTAAGCGAGTTTTCACCATGAAGAGCTAAACCCCACCACTGGGACGACGGAGGAAGCCTTATTTCACAATGGTTTGGTAACTATATTTGATTCCTTATGACTTTTTGCACTTATGTTAATTGATTTATGATTTTCACTAATTAGTTGTGATTTTTGATGTTGTATGCTTAGATGTAAGAGTTTTTGATACATCATGCTTGTGATTTACATCTAATATTTTAGAAATCTATCTTGGCAAAGAAATAGAGTCCATAAAAGAGCTATAATTGTTACGAATCATTATACGACCCAATCGATTTTGATTAATGGTGGAATCCTTAGTCTCAGTACCTTTCGATACCGTGAAAACCTTTTGTATATATATTTTCTATTATTAAGTCCGAAATCAAATCTTTACAAGTCTTTGAACGAACTTTTACTTATCACTTTCAAAACTACATCAATTTTTGGCGCCGCTACCGGGGATCTGCAGTCAAGGCGATAAGAAGCTAACATCCGTGAATAGATTTGCAGCCAAGGGGAAGAGAAGCTAACATTTGTGGCACAATACAACATTCAAGGTTCATGGCTGAATTCGACACTCAAATTTGTTCTACCTTTGATCCATTCAACGATGCAATTCTTTGAAGAGTCAAGGTGGATATTAAGGAGTACATTCACGTGCAAATTAACATTTGTGCAAGGCTTAAAAGGGACTCTAGCTGCAACGAAATCTCGAGACCTCGAGAAGGAATCTTTGTTGTAGTGGTATTGATGTCCAAGTCCCGGCGTCAGACCAGGTCATTCTACTTCAAGGTGATGACACAAGAATGTATCCACCTTCCGGTTCGGGTAAAACCTACTTCCGCCTTATGTCACAAATTGATACCTTAAGTTCAATTTTAATTGGTCTTGTGATTCTGTCATCACTAGCCACACTAGGTTATTGCTTTTCATTTTTCCTTTTTATTTGTTGTCTTGACTCTTAAGTGGCTTATTGTTGATTCTGTTTCAATTTTATTGTTACGCAGACTTCTGCTACCAACATATCTTGAAACCTACAAGAAGTTTACCCGTCAAGGGTCTCATGTCCTGGACTTAGCATACATGCCTCCAAGATCCCCACAATTGGTCTACTTGCTTTTCTGTTTTCACCTTCGCAGGACCTTGCACTTGCATTGGGCAGTTAATAAGCAAATTGAATTACTTTTTTTTTTTTTTTTTTTGAAATGTGAACTCAGTTTAAAATTCATTGTTATTATCCTGATTTTAATTTAATTTCAACTTTACCTTGCTAGTTTGAGGCCTAGAGATATATATTTTAATTTAATTTCAATTTTACCTTGCTAGTTTGAGGCCTAGAGATATATACTAGTACAACGGTTTCCACACGCGGGAGGGCCAATTGAAGAAGAATCTGAAGATGGGGTTTGTCTGCGACTACTTTAGCCCCGTTTCGGTAAAAGTGATACTTTCGTCCCGTTTCAGAAAAAGTGATACTTTCACTCCGTTCCAGAAAAAGTGATGAAGTATCATCACTTTTTCTGATACGGGAAATTAGTCGATCCATAAACCAAAATATGGTTTCATGATGTGTTATGCATCCTTTGTGGTGGTTTGCATAATGACTATGCATTCGATTTTCGAGAATTGTACCTAAAGTGAAAGTATCACTTTTCTTGAAATGTAAGGAGTACATCGTTTTATTAGTTGCAACGGAAAATCAGTTGATGCATAAACCAAAATATGGCTATATAAAGTATTATGTATCCTTTGTGGCGGTTTGCATAATGGATATACATTTAATTTTCTAAAATTATGCCTAAAATGATAAATACCTCCGAATTTTTTCGTAAAAACTCTAAATTTGATATTGTTATTTGTACTCACTGCGTAGATTTTTTTATAACCTTTCTAAGGAGATAAAATTTGTAAAATTCCAAGGCACGGATTTTTAGATATGTTATATTAAAGTTTGCTTTCCAATTATACCCCTAAAAATTAGTATACACAAGGAGTTATAGTAATTGGACTAAAAGGGAGGGATAATTGTGTCAAGTGAAAAAGGCCAACCATGGACACCAAATCCAATTTTTTTGTGTCAATTGATGACTTACAATTTACCTACATTGTGGAGCTAAGTGACCTGGTTTCTTGCAGAGTTGACACTCTATGAAGTTATTGTATCTTGGAGGAGGAAAGAAATTGTTTGAATTGCCTTGATGACCAAATCTAGCACTAGTCCTTCCACCTCGAAAACCTCCTCTGAATCTTCTATCATTTCTATTTCCTCTAAAACCAGAATTTCCAGATCTTCCAAATTTAGCAGTATGAGAAGAATTGTACCAGGATGGATTTCCATAGTAGGGTGCACCAGATTGATATGAGGAATCATTGTATGGATGAGTGTTGTATGGATAAGCCTTTGAATTAGGGTAGTGATGATCAATTGAGGTGATTGTGGAGAAGGTTTGTGTTGGTGTGTCACATCTGCAGAGGCAGCAGTAAGATCAAGTTTAGACTTAACATTAACTCTAGCTTCTTCAGACAACAATAAGCCTAAAAGTTTTGATGAGGTGATAAGGTTTTCATTCTTGAGTTGTTGAGTACATATTGAGGTCTTAAAAGCATTGAACTCATACGGCAAACCTTGAAGAATGTGAATTATCAAATCTTCATCAGACATTGCTCTACCAATTTGAGCTAATTGATGTGAGATGGAACGTGCCTTATTGAAGTATACTAACATCGAGTCTGAACTTTTCTTTAAACTAATCAAATCAGTCTTAAGTTGTAAAAAACGAGATTTAGTAGACGAATTATAGTTTTGTTCCAATCGATTCCAAATCTCATGAGAAAAAGTGCAATCAATAACTTGAGAATGAATTTCTTTAGTACAAGCAGAAAATAACCAAGATAAAAGAGCAGAGCCTTGATTTACCCAATAAGCATAAGATGGATTTGAAACAAATTCATTATCAGGATCAGAATCGACGAAGCCTGGAGCAGTAACGATAGCAATACCAGCAGTAGATGTGTTCTGGAGATATTTCACAGGACAGTGAAACGAGCCATCAACAAATCTAAAGAGATCATAGCTTCGTAGTAATGGAGCGACTTGAGATTTCCAGAGAGGATAGTTGTTTGCAGACAATTTCGATGGACGTTTGAATGTTAATGGGATATGTTTGTTGGAATTAGCCATTGAAGATTGAAGATGATGTTCGAAATTTGAAGTTGAAAAAGAAATTGAAGATGGAATTAGGGTTTTTGGATCGTATCTAATACCATGTTGGAAGATATAATGTCGTTAGACAATCTCCATGATTTACAAATCAATTCAAAATCATTTTCTCTTACAGAGACTCTCTCTCAAATCTCAACTATATAAACACCCGAAACTAATGACTGGTACAGCAGGTGACCAATCTAACACTAACAGTTACTCATCAAACACCAACTGACACCTGACAGTTTTCACACACACTACACACACTTCTTTAAAGATGCACACGTACATAACACACAGATTTCCTAACAGTCCCTCGCTTCGCTCGGTCAGCCCAATTATTTGAGGCCTACACAAATTTTGTTCCGAATGAAAAGGAAAATAAGGGGTGTATAATTTGGATGAAGCTACCAATCTTCCCTCCAATAAATCTTAATAGTAACTTACTCTTATTAAATCTTATTACTAAAGTTTAATTCTCTCATTTCCATTTCATTTACTACCTCACTAACCGATTTTTTCTTCTTTTCCCTCTTTTTTTTTCCGTTTTCAAATCTTATGCTAGGTTCTTAATAGTACTACCTTCTTATTAACTTTATTTATGTTTAGTCTTCATTCTGCTTCATTTACGATCCAAAAGACGATTATCGTTTTTCTTTTCTTCTATAAAATGACGAATCATCTATGGGTGAAGCAAGTCACTGGAATTACTTATCCTAGTTCGGACGATCTAGGAATTGGTAAAGCGACTCGAAAACAATCATCGTTGCAAATGGTTATGGAAGATGATAGGTACTTTTCTATCAACCCAATACTCTAAATTAGGTTTTAGCAGCATGTATTCACTCAAAATTTGAATTTTTTGAAATCAAAGTTTTTTGGGTTTACCAGAATCGATCTCCTTTAATGTACTTGTACCTCGATTGCTTTAAAAACGATCGTTGTTCATACCCACAGCAACCGATTAATCTGGAAGTGTTTTATGGTTGAAGAACATTTAACCAGATCAGTCAATGTTCATGCCAGATTATGGTACGGAAAAATATATAATCCAGTTTTCTATATGTTTGATTTGCGAGAATCGGATTATATGAATGTTCACATAAACCGACTATATAGCATTTCATTTATTAAATGCTAAGCACACAATCGGTCTATGTAAGTGTCCACATAAACTGATTCTTGGTGGGAAAATGTCCAACTTTTTTATATACTTTTTACCACATAATCAGATCACTTATATGGACTATTTTATTTTATTTTAATTTGTTTGGAATCGGTCTTTAAGTATTGATTCTTTACTTCGAATTCGTAAATATAATTTAGTTTGATTGTTGTTTATTATGTATCCCAATATTCTCTAGGGCAACAAGGGAAAGCAAAAGCAAGCCTAAAAGATAACAAAAAAGAAACATGATCTTGCTTCTCCTTGGAGTTTGGAACCTCGTCGAAAGGACGGTGTAAAAATGGATGCTAAACACTCTAGGGGCTCAGCGAGTAAATATAAAGCACTACAAATAAATGAACCACCACCTCAAATGGAGCAGCCAACACAAGAACAATCTAATTCTGCTACACCTAGTGTCGAAGACAGTAATGAAAAACAAAGTGGTGATAAAGAAGTTGTTGAAAAAGGAGGTAAACAAGATCAACAAGAAGGTCAAGCACAAGTAGGAAAAGGATCCAAAGGGATCATCAAAGATAAAGGAAAAGCTACAAAGGCACCACCGAAGAAGAAAGAGGACCACTTGCCCGACCCAGACAAGATGTTTGGCGGCCTAAAGATCATGTTTATTGGTTACTCGGTGATAAAGAATGGTTATTATGGGGGCACAAAGAGAGCTGGGCTATTGTCGTATGCTATACCATAGTAACTATGGGTATTGTTTTTTAGGACCACACTGATGACCTTATGGCCAATAAAAAGAGAAGCAAATGAAGTATTTGATATACTGGATGCTACGAGGTTGTTTCTATATTGGTGAGAAAGGCTAATAGTTGGCGAACACAGTTCACGAACTTTGTCCATTTGAGTTCACGAGTCGAGTAGGATTGGCGAACCCGATTCACGAACTATAACACCCTGACTCGTGAACTATGCCTTACGGTTCACAAACTATTTCACCAACGGTGCCAGTAAATTTTAGTAGATGTTCAAAGACTTTTTTTTAAAGTACGTTTTGTATTGTTATGATTCTTCTCATAAACACCTCTAATTAAGACATCATTGATCACTAAAATACTTGTGTATGTGGTTCATGATTAAATTCTTAAGTGTTTAAATGAACATCAAATTGCTTAATAGTTCAAAAGGCGTATTTTCCAGAACAGTCATCATACACGGTACCGTAACCGGACTACTGTGCATATTCTTCTATATAAGTTTCAAGACTAATTTTCACATGCTTACTTGAAACCTTAATTAGAGTTTCATCTAAACAGCGAAAGTGTTTGCTTGAATCTCAAGTTATATTAGCTTGAACTCTAAGCAATGTTAAGTCTTGAACATCTATAAATACAAATGCTCTTTCAACTGGGAAGTTCAATCACTGACACTTTGTTTCCTAGTTGATAGATAGAGTTGTCCTCTATTGACCTAGGTTTCCTTTGAGAAATATAATTAGGTTTACGACTGAAAGACTTCACTTGGGGATTCGTGAAGCTAAGTCCGATTATATTTACCGTGATAATTCCAATGTTTTAAAAACCAGACCCGACATTAAACCAGTAAAATCACTGGGTCAGAATATACTGGTTTAACCAGTGGTTCACTGGGTCGTACGTAGAAGAGTTAAATGTTCTGATAAAAAGAAAAAATATGTCACAAATACTGATTACACTAAAAGGGGACGGGACATGATAAGATGTTAAGAGGGATAATGAACTTTCTAACTGTCCTTATCTTATTATATTAACCTTTTTACATTTTATTCCATTCAAGCCCTAAGTTTAAACTTCAAAGCTCCATACTTTCTCTCTAACCTAGATATCGTCCACTCTCTTTCTGCTTCTATATCGATACCTTGGCAAAAACAAAGAAGGTACTAAAAGAAAGAGAAACACTAGTACAAGACTACAAGTAGCGCACAAAGTAGTAATTTGGATCAATATCTTAGCGAAAACAATTTCAACAAATCATGTTTTATATTCAAAACCAAAGCTTCTTCTCTTCTTTCCTAATCCAATCTCGATAAATACTTTATCGTTTGGGGCTTTTGCTTCTCCGTCAAAGATCTTTTATTTTTTGTGATGTGATGAGATCTGATTTAGGACAAATTGAAGTTTCCATTAGTAATTGAAAACAAATTTAGAATGAAGTTTGTAGATCTGATTTGTGTTTTCTTATAACATAAATTTATGTAGCGGTTTAAACCAGGTTGCATGTTCTTCGTTTGATTATTTATTTTTTTGATTTTTTTCCCAATAATTACTGGATCACTTGGAAAAACTAGTTCAAAACCAGACTGGATCGTAAGAGTCACTGGTTGGACCGACTGGGTCACCCGGTTCTATGATTTTTTTTAGCATGTCAATGGGTCTGTGTTGAACCGAATCGTTTTTATTACTGTTTCACCGGTTTAACGGTCCAATCGACTAGTTCGTGTATCCTGATCTTGTTTTTTTTTTTTGTTATTGAGGTTTTCGTAATCTCTTTCAGGCAAGATAGATAGAAATCATAAAGTTCTTTTTGTCTCAGACGATGTGATTCCTCAAGATAGATATCTGAAAACTTCTCTTAATTTATTAGTACAAGATTTTTTTTGAGAGGTGGTTTAAGATCCAAGCTTCTCAGATAACTGAGTGTAAGTGTTTCAGATTGCGAGGTTTGCTAGTTTTGTCTATTGCATACATATTTCTAAGCCTTGATCTTTGATATAAAGGGAAATAAAATAGGTTTATCTGTTAGAGGCAGATTGGTATCAAAAGTCTTCTCTTAGGTTGAAGCAAATCTTAAGCTGTAAAGGACGTCAACTAAGGGAATCAATTGCATAGAGCCTTGCGAGGTTCAAGAGACGTAAGGAGCGCGACTATAACTGAATCGCTTGGAGTGTAGATTCGGTCTCAAATACATTCTAGTATGAAGTCTAATAGTAGGCTAGTGTCTGTAGCATCTTAATACATTTTGTGTTCTAATCTGGACGAGATCCCGGGGTTTTTCTACTACTACGGTTTCCTCGCTAAAAAAGTTTTGGTATCTTTTGTTTTTCCTTTTCCGCATTATATTGTTTATCTTTATAATTGGATTTACACATGTTTGTACGTATTCAATCTAAGTAGATACTGTTAGAGCACTGCTCGGTCGAACTCGCAAGCGTTGTTATCTCAAGCTTGTTTTTCAATGTTAGTGATCAAAACTATAAGTCTTGATTTCTAGTCTACTTATAGTGATGTCTCGGACTAGGATAAATTGTGTAGTTGAGCATTAGACTTCATGGCGTTCATCAATTGAAGACGAAGAACTACTAAAGAGATCTTGTGGAACTTCATCAACAAAAGGTATGTGGAGACTAAAACTCATTTATCACTTGGAAAGTCTATTTCTACGCTATCTCCTATATTGAGACAAAAGTCGTATTACTATATAGTTGTCGATTATGCACATTTGAGATTTCGAAAGTGAGATTAACTCGCTTACATATTTCTCGAAATATGTGTTGGTAAGCTTTCGCTTCAACCAAGTTCATCTTATATTCTTGACGAAAGTCAAAAGATGATCATGTTAAAATTGCCGAATAACATCTTACATGGTTTGTGTGATACAATCATTTGGTGTAGAATTGGAATGTTTCGTTATGATTATTTCAATAACTTGAAAATTGCTTTGATTCTAATAGTGTGTGAAAACGGCTATTGTCATCCTCTAAGAAAGTTTCAATAATTGAAATAGAGTTTAGAACTATTGGATTATGAACATAGTATGCATTCTTGCATGTATGTGATCCATGACCGGAACTAGAGTATGCGTACATATGCGTACTTGTAGTAGTGAAGTTCCGTGTACCAAGTTGTTTATGGGTGCGAATCGTTTCTGCCGATTTCGGTAATCTCGGTAGGTGAGTGAGAAACTGGTTCAAACCCTAAACAAATGTGCTGCACATGAGCACTTTATAGATTCGAGAGATCAATCTGTACAAGTCCGGCCTAAACCAAGAAATGGCCGTTCCAGACTTGCTTCGGTCACAAAGTGGAGGAGAATGGTTGATTTGGGGAGGGAAGCAAAGAAAGGTGTTGAGACCAGAATAATTCTGGGATGGTAGTATCTCGACTTGTATCAGAAACTAAAAGCTTGGGAAGCTTGCAAGAGATGAAAGCTTTTGGGAGAGCTTGCAAAGTTGCCTTTCTGAGAGTGTAGTATTTTCTCCGACCGAGACTTGTTGTCCGGTGGAAATAGGTACGACCTATTTATACAAGTCGAGATTGAAACGTTCCTGGTCTCATGAAGGAAGAGAGTAAAGGGTGAAATAATGGGAGGAGGTGGTAACCGCATGGTGTTAATGGGTGAAAACGTTTTCACCATTATTTCCTCATTTATTTGACCACTTTATTCCTTTTCACGCTTTCTTAATGTGAGCGTAGTGTACGATGCAAGCTGTGACCGCCAAACCAAAACCCTGGAAAGCATCCCCCAAATTGTGTTGATATCTCGAGTGTTGGTTGCACCTTGAGTGCAAGTGGCGCTGCTAGTGGCGCGTGTGGCATGTGCGGAATGCCCTTGGTGGTAGGTTGCATGGTTTGCGAGTTAGGATACCAGCGTGCATTAAGGGGCACGGCTAGGTGATGAAGGCTACCGGCGGCGTGTTGGCATGTGCCAATAACATGCGTGGCCGTTAGGCGTGGCCTTGGTAGGAAAAGCTACCAAATGAGCATGTTGGCATGTGCCAATGGCATGCGTGGCCATTAGGGCCGTGGCCTTGGTAAAAAAGCTACCAGCGAGCATGTTGGCATGTGCCTATGGCATGCGTGGCCGTTAGGGCCGTGGCTTTGGTAAGAAAAGCTACCAGCGAGCATGTTGGCATGTGCCAATGGCATGCGTGGTCGTTAGGGCCGTGGCTTTGGTAGGAAAAGCTACCGGCGAGCATGTTGGCATGTGCCAATGGCATGCGTGGCCATTAGGGCCGTGGCTTTGGTAGGAAAAGCTACCGGCGAGCATGTTGGCATGTGCCAATGGCATGCGTGGCCATTAGGGCCGTGGCTTTGGTAGGAAAAGCTACCAAATGAGCATGTTGGCATGTGCCAATGGCATGCGTGGCCATTAGGGCCGTGGCTTTGGTAGGAAAAGCTACCAATGAGCCTGTTGGCATGTGCTAATGGCATGCGTGGCCGTTGGGGCCGTGGCCTTGGTAGGAAAAGCTACCGGCGAGCATGTTGGCATGTGCCAATGGCATGCGTGGCCATTAGGGCCATGGCCTTGGTAGGAAAAGCTACAGCGAGCATGTTGGCATGTGCCAATGGCATGCGTGGCCGACTTGGCCTAGGTTGCATTGTTTGCAAGCCTAGGGCGCTATATTTGGCATGTGCCAATGGCATAGCGGCTTGGAAATATGGCTTGTGGTGCGTGTTGGCATGTGCCAATGGCACGTACGGCCATGTTGACCTAGTTGCACGTTTTGCAAGCCTAGGGCGCTATATTTGGCATGTGCCAATGGCATAGCGGCTTAGTTTGGCATGGTTGCCAATGAGTGCGATATGTAGTTTGGTTTTGGCGTCGCTGCCATGGTGCGCAGTGTGCGGCTTGGTTTTGGCGTTGTTGCCATGGTGCGCGGTGTGCGGCTTGGTTTGGCATTGTTGCCATGGTGCGCGGTGTGCGGCTTGGTTTGGCATTGTTGCCATGGTGCGTGTGTGCGGATTGGTTTGGCATTGTTGCCATGGTGCGCGGTGTGCGGCTTGGTTTGGCATTGTTTCCATGGTGCGCGGTGTGCGGCTTGGTTTGGCATTGTTTCCACGGTGCGCGGTAATGCGGCTTGGTTTGGCATTGTTGCCATGTTGCGCGGTGTGCGGCTTGGTTTGGCATTGTTGCCATGGTGCGCAGTGTGCGGCTTGGTTTGGCATTGTTGCCATGGTGCGCGGTGTGCGGCTTGGTTTGGCATTGTTGCCATGGTGCGCGGTGTGCGGCTTGGTTTTGGAATTAGGGTTACGTGGTCGAAAACCTAATCTGGTATTTTGAAAAAAATACCCCTATTAATTATTTACACACGAGTTAAATGCTCTTAGTTAATGCGTTGCAGGTAACACTAGGTCATGGGGTTTTACGATTTTGCCCCTTGTTTACAAACCACCATCAACATTAAGTCCCCTCGCTTAGCTCGGAGCAGGGGGCTTTGTTGCGAGGTAAGCATAAGATGGTGACAAACTATCAACAACAAACCGTAAAGAGAATTGAGGAGGCTTGTCGACCTTTTATAAATAGGATTTGGAATCCTTGCCTCGGTAGTTTTGCACAAATCGGAGGCTGGCACAATTGGTGGGGCCGGTGCGGCTTGGGCGACGTTGGGAAATTGGCGTGAGTTGGGAAACCGAGTGTGCTAGGTGGTGGGACCGACGCAAGGTGTGGAAGG
The DNA here is from genome assembly GCA_023531295.1 of Papaver armeniacum. Lineage (NCBI taxonomy): Eukaryota > Viridiplantae > Streptophyta > Magnoliopsida > Ranunculales > Papaveraceae > Papaver > Papaver armeniacum. Next base: position 637,300 of record JAJJWW010014413.1, read on the forward strand.
CGTGCGTGCTTGCAGGCGTGACTTGGGCCGCCATTGGGAAGTCGGCGCAATTAGTGGAGCCGGTGCAACTTGGGCGACGTTGGGAAATTGGCGTGAGTTGGGAAGCTGATTGTGCTAGCTGGTGGGACCGGCGCGAGGTGTGGAAGCTGTGCGTGCTTGCTGGCGTGACCGATGTAAACAAGGAGGGAGTTTCTTCTGATAGCAAAGTTTCCTTATCTTGCTTTCCTTCACGTGCGGCTTCAATTAGGGCATTATTCATGCTAAAATGGAAGCGTTATGTCCCTCATTGCTTCCTTTCCCTTTTTAAGATTCCGTATTTATACCCAAAAATAATTGCATCGTCTCCTCGTTTGAGAAAAGGGTTCTTCTTGTCGAGTTTCTCTCTTTGTCATGTCGCACGAGAGATGAATCGTCTCCTAACCAGACCAAGTTCTCCAAGTGAAGGCGTGAGGTCTAATTCTTGCAAAAGCACCCCAACCGGGGTTATTCGGGCTAAGAAGATCATACCTGGGTATGTTTTCTTATTCTTCTCTGCTCGTGTTATCCTCTTTTATATGTGCATAGATATGGTAGAGCTGGGTTATTTTTTTATCTTTTGCGGTGTGTGATGGGACCCTCCGAGGATGGTGCGCCTTTAACTCTTCGGAGAAGGATTTCGGACTTGGTGAAGATCGGTCTTCTTCTCTTGAGGAGGCATTGGTTGGGACTCGAATCTCCGTTCCATGAAGCTAGTGAAATCATTAAGGACCTCCCTTCCATCTATCCCCACAAAGAATAGGTGCATATTCAGACTTTCTTGGGTTCAGTGAGCATGGAGGATGGGCGAGAGAACAAGGAAGAGTCTTGGCATGTTGAAAGGGTTCAGCGTGGCAAAGCCTTTCCTCGATCCGGGCATGGGGCGGATCGGACTGTTTCTAGGTTGAAGCGTCGGAAAAGTGAACGTGTGGTGGTCTTGGAGGAGAGCGCCATGATTCTTGACCCTGATGTGGATGAATCAAAAAACTTTCTCCGAAGTGTCGCTGAGAAAACCTTTGAAGGATCATATGATGGCAGCGAAATAGCCTTTGAAGTTGATGCCAAAGGTATTGTTGGTGATACCGGAGGGGTTATGGTGGCGTATGCTGGAATGGTCGTCGGGGAGGACACCGCTGCTGCTGTGGCTGCTTCGGGATGGGATGTTGAGGTTGCTGCTGCTAAAACCGTTGAATGGAACCTTTGTTGCCCGAAGGATTGCTGGGGGAAGTGCTTGAAGATAGCTTTGCCCGAGGGGACTTGTGCTCCATCCTTTGAGGGCTAGTTCCTCCCTTTTGTTATTTCTGTTAGCTGCTTAGTTCCCCTGGTGTCCCCCTTTTTTTTGTAAACTCGTCTTTTCCTTCTTCTTCATCAGTCGACATTTTGCTTCCTATATTTATTTTTTTGAAAGGGGTTGTGGTATGATGGCTCTGCAATGGTTTTCTGGGTTTTTCTGGTGTATTTCTCTGATATCTGAAGGATTCGCTCGGAGAGAGATATATTTGTTTTTATTTTTTTTATTTTTTTTATTTTTTGACAAAAGGGAAATCCCTAGGAAAAAATACAAACGGTGTATTCATCACTGGGAATTACGGACTATTAAGAGGAATTGTTAAAGGAAATCTTGAAAAGGGAGTGATTGGGAAGTACAGCATTTTAGGGATTGGATTCCTTGAGCCATCGCGAGTGAACTATCACGCCTTCAGGTGTGTCTGTATTGACGAGCTTGCAATATCCTCCCAAAAGGGTATCCGCAACCAGATACAGCTCGCCTTCACCTTCATTGGGCAAATCCATTTTTACTGTCATCCTCCCAACTTGAAATGAGCTTTCCTTAACCACCACATCTCCGATTGAAAACGGGTTCAGGCGTCGTGTAACCGTTTGAGCCTTGGCTTCGTTGGTTTCGATAGAAGTTTCCAAGCTTCTTGCAAAGTGTTCGAATGGTCCAGCTCCCCATTCACATTTCTTGACAGCGTTTGTGCCGATGTCGCGCCAAGTCCCCATGAGAATGGGGAAGGGAAGACTGGTTGCAGAAAAGGTTGCTCGGCCAGACTTACTTGCATTTGAAAATCATGGGCTAGCGTCAACGGGTCCTCTCCGGATGCCTGGGTTCCTTCAATAGCTCGTTGATGCGATAAACGGTGGGATGATTTGTTGGGAATTCCTTCGGGCGTGGACGTCGGCAGAGGGTGTACATCCAATTTCGCTTTGTTGTCGAGCACCCATAAGCGTCCCAAAATCATGTCATGATCTAGTTCTTTGACAATGTGGAACTTGCTGTGCGTTATAGCGTCTCCCATCTTGATCTCTAGGTTGATGTAGCCATGTGCGTTCAAAGTCTCTCCTCTCAAGCTCTTAATCACAGACGGGGAATAGGTAGCGTCTTGTTTTGTAAATCCGGCTGCCTTTAGTGTCTTGAAAGTAATGATGTTGTGGTCAGAGGTCGTGTCGATGAGCGTGTCGCCAAATTTATTACCTCTTAAACGGGACGTGGTCAGCAGTCCCGGTTCTCGTTCGCTTTGTTTGGGAAGCTTGGGCCCTTGGCGTGGATTCCGAGGAGAGAAAAAGTCATTTGCCGGATACAACACGATTGAGAGCTGCGAAAATATCTTGGCGCTGAACCTTGGAAAGATAGAGAATTTCGCATACATGTCGCATCATGGATTGTACAGTCTCGTGCACGGAGTCCCCAGAGGAACCGCAGTTTCTTATTGGGAGTGGGTCTCGATGCACTCTTTCGTCTCCTAGTTGGAGTTCTCCTGCTTCTATCCTTTCTTTGAAAATATGCTTTAGTACATTGCAATCGCTAGTCGGGTGGTGAACGAACTGTGGTAATGGCGTGTTGGGGTTCGCCATCTCGGCCTCGGTTAGTGGGCGTCGGCGGTGGTAATCGATGACATCATCTTGAACTAGGGCTTCTAGGAGGTCAATCACCTCCTCGATGGGGAATGGGAAATCAAGGGTATTTCCTTCGGTCTCACGATCTTGCACGGGGTTTTAGTGACGATCTTCCGTTGCGAGGGTTCCGTTGCGTGGCGCTTCACGTTTCTATTTGGTGGCTAGTAGTTGCGGCTTTCCTTTTTCCTCTTTCGTTTACTATGTTCACGGAGGATGAGCCGGCATTAAATTGTTTGATGATGAGGCGTCTACTCCCGCGGGTTTCGCGCGTCTTGATTCGAGTTGGCCTAGTTCTTTCCAGTAATCAAGTCTTTGTTGTGCGGATCGTCGGCGGCTTCATGGAGTTCGGAGAACGTTTGGAAACGCAAGTTTTCCAGCAGGGCGCGGTAGATGGAACCATACCATTGATGCATGCGTTCACCAATTGTTGCTCGGTCACGTTTGGGTCGTGACAGTCGAGTGCTTGAACCCTGAACCTTTTGACGAAATCATTCGGATGTTCGTTATCCCACTGGTACATTCTTCCGAGGTCAGAAAAAGTAACTTGTTCAGACACGAAGAAGTATTTCTTGTAAAACGCAGTGACCATGCTACTCCAGTTGGGAATGCTTGCTCGGTGGGATCTTTGTTGTACCATGTATACGCCCTTCCAAGTAAGTGATTTTGAGAATTCCCCTAAACGAAGAACGTGATTATATTCATGTTCACCTAGGGATTCCAGGAAACGAGAAACATGCTCACGTGCATTCCCGGTACCATCGTACAGGGTAAATTGAGGAGAAGAGTACCCCCTTGGGAGAGGGATTCTCTGTATTTCGGATGGGTAAGGGGTTGGTGATGATGCACGTCCAACTCATCATTCTTGATTCGGTTGCGGAAGAGTTGTTCCAAATCTTCCCTCGTGACAAAGTTGGGTGGCTGATTTCTTTCCAACGGGATTCTAGTGCGAGTTTCCTCATCCATGGAGGCGTGCTCCGCCGAGGTGCTGGCGTCGGGGTTGTTGGAGACGTTCCTAAATGGCTCTGGAGGGCGCGAGTCACGTGGTAGTCGTTCTGTCAGGGTCTTGAGAAAGGTGATTACCTCCTTCTGCGTTGAAACCATATCTGTCTGGGCCTTGGCGAGCATCTCTTGTCGTTCCATCAGATCAGCGATGGTGACGTAAGGGCGACTTCCTCTTGTCCCTCCGGTTTCTCGTCCCGTCGGCGGGGTAGTTGGGATCTTGGTCGTGGTCGGAGGCGCCATGCTAGACGAAGTATTTGGGGTCGTGGCGGCGGCTCTAGCCCTGGTGACTGGTGGCGCGACACCCGGAAAGATATTTCGTTGCCGTGATTAGAGGGTTGTGCAGAGACGCTAGAGGAGGCAGCGGCTCTGGCCCTGGTGATTGGCGGTGTTACACTTGAGGGAGTGCATTCGATGTTGTTGTTGTCATCCGGTGACGTAACAACGTTATTGGGAGAGATGCTAACATCGGGGGTGCGTTCTGTGCTGGTGTTCTCGGCAGCCACTCCGGACCTGAGTTCCACCATGTTGGGATTTGACGTTCGGGAAACGAAATCAGGAGTCGGAGTTGGTATTGTAACCGATAGATCAATCCTCCCGTTGTGGTCGCCAATTGTTTATGGGTGCGAATCGTTTCTGCCGATTTCGGTAATCTCGGTAGGTGAGTGAGAAACTGGTTCAAACCCTAAACAAATGTGTTGCACGTGAGCACTTTATAGATTCGAGAGATCAATCTGTACAAGTACGGCCTAAACCAAGAAATGGCCGTTCCAGACTTGCTTCGGTCACAAAGTGGAGGAGAAGGGTTGATTTGGGGAGGGAAGCAAAGAAAGGTGTTGAGACCAGAATAATTCTGGGATGGTAGTATCTCGACTTGTATCAGAAAGTAAAAGCTTGGGAAGCTTGCAAGAGATGAAAGCTTTTGGGAGAGCTTTCAAAGTTGCCTTTCTGAGAGTGTAGTATTTTTCTCCTGACCGAGACTTGTTGTCTGGTGGAAATAGGTAAGACCTATTTATACAAGTCGAGATTGAAACGTACCCTGGCCTCAAGAAGGAAGAGAGTAAAGGGTGAAATAATGGGAGGAGGTGGTAACCGCATGGTGTTAATGGGTGAAAACGTTTTCATCATTATTTCCTCATTTATTTGACCGCTTTATTCCTTTTCACGCTTTCTTAATGTGAGCGTAGTGTACGCTGCAAGCTGTGACCGCCAAACCAAAACCCTGGAAAGCATCCCCGGTTTGTGTTGATATCTCGAGTGTTGGTTGCACCTTGAGTGCAAGTGGCGCTGCTAGTGGCGCGTGTGGCATGTGCCATTGGCATGTGCGGAATGCCCTTGGTGGTAGGTTGCATGGTTTGCGAGTTAGGCTACCAGCGTGCATTAAGGGGCACGGCTAGGTGATGAAGGCTACCAGCGAGCGTGTTGGCATGTGCCAATAACATGCGTGGCCGTTAGGGCAGTGGCCTTGGTAGGAAAAGCTACCAGCGAGCATGTTGGCATGTGCCAATGGCATGCGTGGCCATTAGGGCCGTGGCCTTGGTAAGAAAAAGCTACCGGCGAGCATGTTGGCATGTGCCAATGGCATGCGTGGCCCTTAGGGCCGTGGCTTTGGTAGGAAAAGCTACCCGGCGAGCATGTTGGCATGTGCCAATGGCATGCGTGGCCGTTAGGGCCGTGGCTTTGGTAGGAAAAGCTACCCAGTGAGCATGCTTTGGCATGTGCCAATGGCATGCGTGGCCATTAGGGCCGTGGCTTTGGTAGGAAAAGCTACAAGCGAGCATGTTGGCATGTGCCAATGGCATGCGTGGCCATTGGGGCCGTGGATTTGGTAGGAAACGCTACCAGCGAGCATGTTGGCATGTGCCAATGGCATGCGTGGCCGTTGGGGCCGTGGCCTTGGTAGGAAAAGCTACCGGCGAGCATGTTGGCATGTGCCAATGGCATGCGTGGCCATTAGGGCAGTGGCCTTGGTAGGAAAAGCTACCAGCGAGCATGTTGGCATGTGCCAATGGCATGCGTGGCCGACTTGGCCTAGGTTGCATGGTTTGCAAGCCTAGGGCGCTATATTTGGCATGTGCCAATGGCATAGCGGCTTGGAAATATGGCTTGTGGTGCGTGTTGGCATGTTCCAATGGCACGTACGACCATGTTGACCTAGTTGCACGTTTTGCAAGCCTAGGGCGCTATATTTGGCATGTGCCAATGGCATAGCGACTTAGTTTGGCATGGTTGCCAATGAGTGCGATATGTAGTTTGGTTTTGGCGTCGCTGCCATGGTGCGCGGTGTGCGGCTTGGTTTAAGCGTTGTTGCCATGGTGCGCGAGTGTACGGCTTGGTTTGGCATTGTTGCCATGGTGCGCGGTGTGCGGCTTGGTTTGGCATTGTTGCCATGGTGCGATGTGTGCGGCTTGGTTTGGCATTGTTGCCATGGTGCGCGGTGTGCGGCTTGGTTTGGCATTGTTGCCATGGTGCGCGAGTGTGCGGCTTGGTTTGGCATTGTTGCCATGGTGCGCGATGTGTGCGGCTTGGTTTGGCATTGTTGCCATGGTGCGCAGTGTGCGGCTTGGTTTTGGAATTAGGGTTACGTGTCGAAAACCCTAACTGGGTATTTTGAAAAAATACCCCTATTAATTATTTACACTGAGTTAAATGCTCTTAGTTAATGCGTTGCGGGTAACACTAGGTCATGGGGTTTTACGATTTTGCCCCTTATTTAAAAACCACCATCAACACAAGTACACATACTAGTATGCATACTTGCGTAAGGTATAGGTCCGGGAATTTCTGCTGGGTTTTGGAAGTGTACTAAGGTATGCGTACCCATTCGCATACTGGCGAACCCATACTCAGACCGGCTACTTAAGTATGCGTACCCGTTTGCATACTTGAGTAGTTAAAGTTCTAAAATTGGCTTTTTCATGAACTAATATATTTATATATTAAGGAATGCATTCTTTGCAAATCGTGGCTATAATGTTCATGAATTGATTCGAGTGAATCAAACTGATTTTGCTTCGATTGTGTTCTCGTATACTTCTATGAGAATATAGTAATTGAACAACTCTCTAACTTATGGTTAAGATGAATAAGGTTGATATGAGAGTGTTCATATAGCTAACCTCGGTTAACTATTGTTGAGCCAACATGGTGTACACGTTTAGGTACGGTTACTTAAACCTAAATGAAGGTACATTTCATTTGTGTATAACAAGCTAAGTTCGATCTAACGGTTGAAATATATTACCATGAATCTAATCAGGTTTTCATCTAACGGTGAATATTGAATGCTTTGTTACCAAGGTAACTTAGATTACAAACCACGATTTGAAAACTATATAAAGGAAAACTCTAGCAATGGAAACCTAATCCCCACACCTCATGTGTGATACTAGTTTTATAAGCTATAGTCGATTCTCCTTTAACCTTAAGTTTTCACGAAACCCTGTAGGTTAACGACTTGAAGACTTCATTGGGATTGTGAAGCGAGACCCAACTATTTTCTCTGTAGTTGCGTGTTCTAATCTTACTTCTTCTATCGTGATTGAGTATTATCTTTGCTAAGATTTTTTTGAGATTATCTCCGATAGGTAAGATTAAAAGTAGTCACAAACAACTTCGTCTCATCGTTTGTGATTCCACAATATCTTGTGTTGGTACCATACTATTAAGATTATTGTGAGGTGATTGATATACTAGGATGTTATTCGGGAATATAAGTTCGACTTATCAATTGATTCTGTGCACCTTGATTTATCAAAAGACGGAACAAAACTCATAGGTATTTCGTGGGAGATAGATTTATCTATTCCAATAGAATTTTCTGTGTAAGACATATTTGTTTATCAAGTTTTCGACTTTGGGTCGTAACAACTCTTGGTTGTGGGTGAGATCAGCTAAGAGAATCAAATGCGTAGTATCTGCTTTGGGATCAGAGGCGTAAGAACCACAACTATACCTTGAATCGAGTGTGAGATTGATTAGGGTTCAACTACTTGTCGGTCCGAGGTTTATTGGTAGTAGGCTAGTGTCTGTAGCAGCTTAATACAGTGTGGTGTTCAAATCTAGACTAGGTCCCAGGGTTTTTCTACATTTGTGGTTTTCCTCGTTAACAAAATTCTGGTGTCTGTGTTATTTCTTTTCCGCATTTTATTTTGTTATATAATTGAAATATCACATGTTGTGCGTTGAATCGATCAATTGGTAAATCAAACCTTTGGTTATTGATTGAAATTGATTGATCCTTGAACATTGGCCTTTGGTACCGTTCAAGTTATTTCTATTATATTCAATCGGGATCGTAAATTCCTATTCTTTGATTGGAGATTGAATTGAGAGATAGAGATATAAAACTTTTTGATATACTTTTACCTAGATTGAGTCGATTGTCTAGTTGATTCTCTTTAAAGTATATTGGAGTTTTTCTATTGATTGTCGAACGAAATATTGGGTGTGGTTGTTAGACCCCCGCTTTTTCAATTGATATCAGAGGAGGCAAACATGTTTAAGACCTTATAAGTCTGTGTTTGTAGCGATCTGAATATGGACAAAAATGTTATCTCTATAAACGTACCACCAGTCTTCGATGGCTCAAATTACTTATGGTGGAAAATCGTTGTGCGTGCCTTTCTTCAAGCGTGTGATTTTCAATCATGGGTTTATGTTGTTAATTGTAATAATCCTACATTTATTGCGAAGGCGATGCAACTGTTCCTAAGGATATTGGTGCATATGAACCGCCGAGATTCTCGCTGCAAAGCAAAATTCAGACGGGTTAAATGCTATCATCCATGCCATTACCCCAGATCTTGATCACCATGTGACTATGTGCGCTCGGTCTAAAGATGCTTGGGATATTTTAGAAACCGTATTTGAAGGAAATACCAGTGAAAAGGAAGTCAGGCTTCAAAACCTAAATTCCGTGTGGGAAAACCTTCGTATGGCAGATGAAGATTCGTTTGATGAGTTTAACCACAAAGTGTATGAAATTGTTAATGCATATTTTGCGCTGGGTAAGACTATTCCCCAAAAGGACATTGTGATGAAAATTCTCAGATCGCTGCCACCTAGATACGATTCTAATAAGCATGCCATCGTTGAAGGTAATAACCTTGCAACTCTTTCCAGAAATACTCTGGTTGGGAAGTTAAAGATCTTTGATCATGAGCATATATACATCCAAATCCGGAAAGGATGTTTCTTTCAAAACACAAAGGAATAATAAATTACTTGACAAAGTAAAAGTGTTTGATGATCTTTCCGAGGTTGATTCATCAGATGAAGATCTTGACAAGTCAGTCTCCTTAATCACAAGACAGTTTAGGGATCTTCTTTTGAAGAGAAGTAAACGATTCTCCAAAGATAAACCTAGGTCATCAGTTAAACCTCATAATCGTGTTCCTCATAAAAACGGGGATATTGATGAAACTGATGACGAGGATATGCCTTAGTGCTTTAAATGTAAAGGTTTTGGTCATTTTGCAAATGAGTGTCCAAATCGTAAAAAATACACTAGGAACAAAGGTCTAGCTGCAACTCTTGATGAAATGTCTGACAATTATGATTCTAATGAAGACGAAAAGTCAAGTGTTGCACTTCTTTGTGAAAATATTGATTTTGATAATTGTAGCAATACATACATCAATCATGACATTGTTTCAGAAGAAATCTCAACCGGTCTGGAAGAAAAAATGAATCTACCTGTTTCTACTGGAAACTTTTTTTTCCAGAATTTTCAGGTTCCACTGTGTGTCTAGCTGCCTACACATCTCGGATGTCCGAATCATCTTCCTTCTTATTGTTGTCTCAAAGGTCATGAACTTTCAAAGTTCTTCAAGTACAAACACAAAATGAGATATATCAACAAACTTCAACGAAGAAGCTTAATCGATTAGCAAACAAGCTCAAACTTGTTCAAAAACATCAGAGGTATGTAAACGCGTCTCTTCTTCAAAGAAGTTAGTTTCCAAATCATTATAGAAAAAATTATGGTCTAAACACTCTGAGAAACAGGGCTCTATGAATTCCTTTCGAAAAGGTTATGGTGGATAGATTATTGTTCACCCAAGCACAACTTAATTGTGTTGGTTAGTGCATCTTGTCTCATGTGCCTGATCAAAAGAGACAAGATTATGCACACCTTAGGCTTTAGGAAAAGAAAATTGTTTTAGATTGTTTTGATTTTATTTTTTCATTTGTTGCTCTCCTGAGCTTTGCAAGTCTGGAATTCGTGCCTCTTTTCATATCTAATTGATATTGGAAGGGACTTCCCTGTTTAATCAATAAAAGAGGGTTATTCTCGACAATTCTACCCTCTTTAGGGTTGAGAGTTGTTGTTAGAGAATTGCTCGGTCCAACTCGCATGCGTTTCTATATCAAGCATGTTTGTCAATATTAGTGATCCAAACTATATGTCTTGATTTCTAGTTTACTTATGACTAAGTCTCGGTCTAGGATAGTTAAGTATAGTTGAGCTCCAGAATCCATGGCGATTATCTTACAAAGACGAAGAACTACTCGAGGAACCAGTGGAACTTCATCCGATTAAAAGGTATGTGGAGAATTGAACTCATCTATCACTCAAAAGTTTACTCTATCTCCTACTCTTGAGACAATAGTCATATAAGTATGATAGTTTTCATACATACACATTTGCTATTTCGAGCTGAGTTTACTCGCCTATCTTTTTCTCAAAATATGTGTTGGTAAGCTTTCGCTTTAAATACATTTCATCTTTACCCATGACGAAAGTCATGATGACGTTTCAATCTTGAAAATAGCTTTGATGACGATAGTCGTGAATAACGATTGTTATAACATTATAGAAGAATGTTTTAATGATTGAAATATAGAGTTGAGATTACCATCTATGGATATAAGCATATATAGTGTGTTCGCACATTAGTGTATAAATCCATGTACCGGAAACCAAGTGCGTGCATATGTGTGCATGCGGTATTGCTGAAGGAGACAGGTTGGGTACGCGTACTGGCGGAAGTTTTCAACCGAAAATTTCTGTTGAGTTTGTAAGTTTGCAAACTGTTAAACCAGTCACCTTAGGTACGCGTACCCACAGAAGTTTTCAAACCGAAAATTTCTGCTGAGTTTGTAAACTCAAATCCGGTAGCTAAGGTACGCATACACGTACGTGTACCCAAGCTGGTTATTTCTCAAATCGGTAGTTCCTAAACTTAAAACAATAAATTATAAGGAATGCAATCTTTGCAAACCGTGGGTATATTGTTCATGAATTGATTCAAATGAATCAAACCGATTTTGTTTCAATTGTGTCTATGAATAAAGACCTAAGCAATTGAACAACTCTTGAACTAGTTCTTATGAGTCATTTGAACTAATTATGAGAAAGATGAATATGGTTAATATGAAAGTGCTCATATGGCTAACCGTTGGTTAACTATTTGTGAACCAACTAAGTGTACACGTTTAGGTACGGTTACTCAAACCTAAATGAATACATTTCATTTGTGTGTGACAAGCTAAGTTTAGATCTAACGGTTGAAAGATATTAGCTTGTATTTAATCAGGTTTATCATTTAACGGTGAATATTGAATGCTTTGTTACCAAGGTAACTTAGATTGCAAACCCTGATGTGGAAACTATATAAGGAGAACTCATGCAACTGGAAAAACTAATCCCCACACCTCCTGTGTGATACTAATTGGTTTTGCTAGAGTCGATTCTCCTTTAACCTTAGGTTTCTTCTCGAGACCCCGATATTGAAAGACTTCATTGGGATTGTGAAGCGGGCGAAACTACTTATCTTGTAGTTGAGCGATCTGAGTCTTTCCATTTTCTATCGCATACGAGTTCAATTGAATAATTAACTTGAGATTATATATCCGATAGTGCAAGATAAAAGAAATCACAAACATCTTCGTCTCATCATTTGTGATTCCGCAATATCTTGTTTCGCTACCATACCATTAAGATTATTGTGAGGTGATTGATAATACTAGCTTTTTTCGGGAATATAAGTTCGGATTATCAATTAGTTCATGTTCACCTTGATTTATCAAAAGACGAACAAAACTCATAGGTTATACGTGGGAGACAGATTTATCTATTATCGTATACTTTTACGTGTGATCAGATTTGTTTATTGAAGTCTTCGACTTTGGGTCGTAGCAACTCTTAGTTGTGGGTGAGATCAGCTAAGGGAATCAAGTGCGTAGTATCCTACTTGGATCAGAGACGTAAGGAGCGCAACTGTACCTTGAATCAGTGGGAGATTGATTAGGGTTCAACTACAGTCCAGGCCAAAGTTAGTTTGTAGTAGGCCGATTGTCGTAGCGGCTTAATCTGGTGTGGTGTTCAACTGGACTAGGTCCGGGGTTTTTCTGCATTTGCGTTTTCCTCGTTAACAAAACTTTTGGTGTCTATGTTATTTCTATTCCGCATTATATTTTGTTATATAATTGAAATATCCTGAGTTGTGCATTAAGATCAATCAATTAGAATATCAACCTTTGGTTGTTGATTTACATTGATTGACACTTGGATATTGGTCTTTGGTACCATCCAAGTTTAAATCTCTTGTATTTGATAAAGACCCATGATTTCTATTTGTTTGAGTATAAATCAAATCAAGACATAGAGATATTAACTCCTTGATATACTTTTTATTAAGATTGAGTCTGTTGTCTAGTTGATTCTCTTAAAAGTATATTAGAGTTAGTCCATACATATTCTAATCGAAATATTGGGTGAGGTTGTTGTACCCCCGCTTTTTCAGTTGTGCGTGCGTGAACTTGTGTGTTTAAAAGTTCTGTAACCCTACATTCCTTTTCCTTCACTTGAAATTGTTTTTACCATAAGACTGCTTGTTGAGATTATTTTGTGATTTCCTCTCACAATTCCGTTCGTATGGATACTCCAAGCATTATGTCTTCTAATGGAAAAGATGTTAATATGATTGTTAAGCCATCAATCATGAAGGAAAAAGATAAATCTCCGTTACCTCCAACTTTGAAAACAAAAAGAAGGAATGTGAGGAAGACAAGAGCTATTCCTTTAAATACTCGAAGTTTTACGGTGTTCTTGAAGAGTTGAAGGAAACAAGGAAGGAGATTAGGGAAATAAAGGCTATTGATTTGAGAACTCTTGAAATTAGAAGGCCCTGGTTAGGCATCATTCGAAAGGTTTGTTGAAATTGACTCCTTTCTTCATGAACCTTATGTTCTCATGGTACATTGACAACAAGGAGTTCGGGGACGATAAAGAGTTTTCGGAGGTCTCAATGTCTAGGAAACTTCTTATGAGAATTTTATTCTTGTGTTTTAAGAAGGATAACTAGGGTTTGGAATAGCCATTATTGTGAGTACACATAGCTATTGCCAACGGTTTCATCTTGCAATGTTTTTAGATTTATTTGTTTAAATTCTAAGTTTATTTAGAAGATGATGCAGTATTAATCTTTATGGTTTTTTTTCCTTGCTCTAAGGATCGGGCGACAAAACAGTTTCAACTCGGTTCATCATCCATTCCCATGATATAATTTTCTACACTTTTCTAATGGTTCTAATGATTCTCCCTGTTCTTTCTAGTTGATTTAGTCTTTCTTATCTTTTGTTTCACGCTAGATTTGTTCTTTCTTCTCTAAATATGTTTTTGTCAGTTTAAGTTTACTTTTTATCTTTCAAAGTTTCATTTTTATCCATGAGTTGCTAAATTCTTTTATGTGTCTCCATTATGTGTTTACAGCTTGTAAAAATAATGGCGTTTTCCTTCTCGTTTGTTTTGATCGAAGAGTTTGCTGGGAGGTTTGCTAAACGTTTGATAGCAATCATTGTCTGTGGTGATATTAGTTGTATGAAATGGAAGAAGAACAACGAAGCGGAATGGTTTAACTCGGATACTCAAATCGGAGACTTATCCCGCCCTGAGAGATTTTCAAAAAAGTCCAATGGCGTAATAGTAGGATTGATTGGTTTTTTTGTTGCTTGCTTTTACGTTGCATGCAGTTTCCTAGCTGTAAAACCTACCATGACATGCAATCACTCTATTACCAAATTTGTAGGGATATTATACCAAAAGAAATAAATCGTATACCCTTCTTTATAGAAATTACCCATATCTCCTCAATATATCTTTATCCTTTCCTCTGCAAGCAGAATCCAAACCCTAATCTACGCAATACAATGGAAGAAGGAAGCTCTAATAATCTAGGAGATCTCGTCAACAAGTTCAAACAATCCACACTAGATTTAGGTGATACCTCTGAAGTTATGACTTTTCAATCAAGTAACAACAATGATGAAGAAGAAGAAGCTCAATGGGAAGCAAGCGCAATAGAAATGGTGATTTTAGAAGGAAGGATGAAGGCTGAAATAGTGGAGAACTACATCAAATTCACATGGCCCTTTATCACTGAAGAAGAGGGGTGAAAGCCATCACCAATGTTAGAGTTAGCCACTGGATCAAGTTTTAATATGAAATGCAGCCCCCTGCAATGTGCACTGAGTGTTATGTTATCAAGCACTGTAAAGTTGCTTGCAAAGATGCAAAGGAATTATTACTCAAAGCGCATGAAAAACCCTATTTTTTTACAAAAGCAAGTAGCACCAGGAAGAACATATCTCAGATTGGAACCAGTAAAGCTCCTATAGCTAAAACAAGCACAAAGAAGTTTATCAAAACTACATCTTTTGTTCCTCCCAAGGATGGTGAAGTTATAAATATGGATTTCTTGCTGAAGAAGAATGAAAATGAAGATTCTGAAGACAAAAGATTGGGGAAAAGAATCAGAATCTCCGATGAATCTGACGAAGTACTTCAAGAAGAAGTTTCCATTATCAATGCCTCTGATATCAACATAGACAATCCAACCTCTCAAGTGATCAAAGATAAAAATATACAAGCTGCTACTGCACATGAGGAGACACAGGTATACAATTTTTCAACAAAACCCATCTCTCTGATTTTCTTTAGTTTGATTATTTTTTTAATCTTACACTCTATAATCTTTTCTGACAGGTTATTTTTTTTTACGTTGCATCATTACTAATTTGCATGGCATTAATTATTCTCATTTTCTAGTTATCATTTTCTCCAATAGTCATTGGAAAAGTTATCATTTTATCATTTTCTCCAATAGTTTACAATGAAAATTATATCATGGAATGTTCAAGGTTTTAACAAAGTCAATACCAGAGATCATTTGAGTGATCTAATTAGAACCCAAAACCCTGACATAATCTTCCTCTGTGAAACAAAAATCAGCCAGCTTAAATGTCTCTCTCTCCTTAAAAAGTATCAATACCCAAATTCTGCTTATATAGAACCTGTAGGACTTTCAGGTGGTCTTGTTCTACTTTGGAAGAAGGGTTTTACTTGTGATGTAGTAGATTCTTATAGCAACATGTTCAATGTAATAGTTCAGGGTGACCCTAGTAAGCATGAGTTCCTCCTAACATGCATGTATGGTTATAGTAATTATAGCAAGAAAAAAGAGCAATGAGAATTTATTCATAAAATAAGTAGAGCCAACAACAATCCTTGGATAGTGTTAGGGGACCTGAACTTTCATCTTGTTGATAATATAAGTACTGCTTCATCTTCTTCAGATGGATTAGTGAATGGTATCATTAATGATTGTGGTTTATAATACATAGGCTACGTAGGAAAATGTTACACATGGACCAACAACAATTTAGGCACAGGTACTAAGAAATCTAGAATAGATATGGCACTAGGTAATAGTAATTGGTCTTTTTACTTTCCTAATACTAAACTCTTGCGTTTGCCCCAAGTTGGTAGTGACTACGGTCCAATAATGCTTGTAACTGATGTTACAATCCCAAACTATTGGAAACCATTTAAATTTTTCCTAACATGGTTAAATGATGAAAACTGTAATACTCTCATTGCTAACTCATGGAAATCTAGTGTACAAGGCTCTCCTGCTTTTCAGTTCAATCACAGGATTCATATCACCAGGAATAATCTCTCTATATGCAATAAAGAACATTTTGGGGATATTAATCAAAGGGTAGAAAAACTTCAAAAGGATCTAAAGTTGCTTCAAGAAGAACCACAAGTCTCTAATGCACAAGATGACATCATTCATATCAACAATGAGCTGAATAAGTGGCACAAAGTTCAAAGTGACTTTTACCAACAAAAAGCTAGAGACAATTTCATGAAAGAAATAGACTATAACAGCAAATACTTCCACACAAAGGCAAATAAAAGGAGAATAAGGAACAACATAGATTTCATACAAGATCATGATGGAAATTGGCTCCAGTCAAGAGACCAAATATCAACTCATCTCACTCAGCACTTCATGAAAATTAACACTACAACAAATCCACAACTAAAAGAGGGCCTCTACAATATTCTGCCTACCATTATTACTGCAGAAGATAACTGCAGTCTTACTGGTATTCCTTCTTCACAAGAAATTTTTGATACTATCAAAAGTATGGAAAGATGGAGTGCACCAAGACCAGAAGGATTTCAAGCTGGTTTTTATAAAAGTCAGTGGACTGTGGTTAGTAATGATGTTTGTCTAATGGTGACCAGATTTTTTGAATCTAAGTACATCTCAAAGCAACTCAACAAGACTTATATTTCTCTCATTCCAAAGAAGAAAAAGTCTATGTGTGCAGCTGATTACAGACCTATTGCTCTGTGCAACACCTCTTACAAGATCATATCAAAGATTTTGGTAAACAAAATGAAGCCACTTATGTCCAAGATTGTGTCTCCATTTCAAGCTGCCTATGTGACAGGTAGACTCATTCAGGATAATACAGTTATTGCTCAAGAGATCATTCATTCTATGAAGAAAAAAAGAGGACAAATAGGATGGTTAGCACTCAAGCTTGACATGTCTAAGGCATTTGATAGACTTGAATGGCCATTCTTAATGAAGGTACTTCAGTACTTTGGTTTTTGTGAGGATTTCTGCACTCTTGTCCACTAATACATCAGTACTACCACTCTGTCAGTACGTCATTCTCAATGACAGTCCTTATGAATATTTTAATCCTACAAGAGGGATAAGACAAGGAGACCCCCTGTATCCTTACTTATTCATCTTAGCTATGGAATTCCTTTCTAGGCATTTAACTGCTGCTCAAGAAAACTAAACAATTCCTGGTATTAAAGTGGCTGCACTTGCTCCAGCCATTAATCATCTACTATTTGCAGATGACTTCTTGATTTTCACTCAAGCAAACCTTTCTTCAATTAACAATTTATTGGAAGTTCTTCATAATTTCAGTACACAATCAGGGCAGGTTATCAATTTTGAAAAATCTGCAGTTCATTTTAGTAAGAAAACAAAATCAGAAGTTGCACAAACTCTTACAAATATTCTTGGAGTTAAAACTATGACTTCTAAGGAAAAATATTTGGGTTCGCCACTTATGGTTGGTTATTCAAAACAAGAGGCTTTCAAGAGTATCAAAGAATGCTTTGAAACAAGATTATCCACATGGTCTGCTGTTAATCTTTCTCAGGCTGGAAAATGTACCATGATAAAACATGTTCTTAATTCTATACCAGTATATCGAATGGGTACTTTTAAGCTTCCAACAAGCTCGTATGTCAGCTCACTACCATTGAAAGGAAGTTCTTTTGGGGTCATAAAACTAATAGAGGTTCCAATCCGGTTGCATGGCATAATGTGGTACTTCTAAAGATTTGTGTGGGGGACTTAATTTAGCACTACTCACCAAGTTAGCATGGAGGATCTGCAATGAGTCAAGTCATCTAATGGTACAAATATTGAGCAGCAAATACTTCAAGTCTAAAGATATATTACATCAAAACATAGAAGCAAAAAACTGCTCCTACACTTAGAAGGTATTACTAAGGGCTTGAAGATTGTACAACAAAATTATTTCATGGAGATCAATAATGGTGAAGATATAAAAATTTGGCTAGATAAATGGATCCCAGGTATGAATCATCCACCACTTCCTTAGAATGAAAATTTTAGATTTTATGGAGAAGTTGCTGAAAAAATGGAGCCAGATACAAATCTTTGTAATATTACTCTCTTAAATCAGTTGTTTGATGCTAACACTTCAATTAAAATACAAGCTATTTTTATTGATAAGTCTAAGAAGGATGCCATGATTTGGATTCCTTCCAAGGATGGAAAGTTGTCAGTTAAAAGTGCATATAGATTGCTTACAAAAACTGACAGAGAAGTACAGGTTAATGGTATCTCAGTTAATAAAATGGTGTGGAGGAGATTATGGAATTGCAAAGCAGCACACATAATAAAGTTATTTGCATGGAAGTGTATCAGAGGGCTTCACAATACAAAAAACAAGCAAGCTAGAATATAATCTTGACATTGAGAATCATTGTGACACTTGTGAACACTTTGATGAGATAATGGAACACATTATCTTTTATTGTAGTCATGCCAGGAAGGTCTGGAAGGAGATTAATATAAACATGGATCCTATTAGACGGCAGTTTCATACAGTTTCAAAATGGGTAATAAGCTGGTTTTTCAAATATTTCACATATAGAGGAGCGCCTGCTGTATACCTTCATGATAGGAGCATGGATAATATGGAAAGACAGATGTGATGCTGTCTTTCAGGGAGTATCACTAAACCCAATTTCTTCCATGCACAAGATCTTTTATTATCTATCTCCATATATGCATGCTTCTGCATCTCATTCTAGCATTCAAACTGTTGATAACCATTCTGAGTGGAAACCACCCGTGAGTGGAACTAGTAAAATTAATGTTGACGCATCCTTTGATATTGACACTTACCAATTGGGAACTGATCTTGTTTTACGAGATCACACAGGTACCTGTAATGGCATCAAAGGGAGTTATACAAATGGAGCATTAAGCGCAGAGGCTGGAGAATGCATGGCAGTGAGGGAGACGCTATCTTGGGCAAAGGATAAGCAGCTAAACAACATCCATGTTGAAGCCGACGCTAAACTAGTCATTCTATCTATCACTGGAAGTTCTCTGCTAGTTCAGTGGGAGAATAGGAACATAATAAAGGAGATTAAAAACCTTATTTCATGTTTTAATAGTTGTGTTTTTTCTTTTGTTGGTAGAACTAATAATCAAGTAGCTGACTCTATAGACAATTCAGTCAAAAGGACAACTTCAAATATTGAAGCATATGAGTCTTTCAATCATGAACTTTGTAGTCTTCTAGCAAAAAAACATGCAAAACAGTCCAAGCTAAAAGCTCAATAAATTTCTTCTTTATCAAAAAAAAAATCTTTATGGTTTTATATATTGCAAATTGTTATGGGATATGTTGTTTACGTCCGTGAAACTCCGTTGTCCCATACTTGTTCAAAATTTATCTCTATTATTCGGTATGAAAGTATTGATAAAATATATAATGAACTTTCGACTACAAAAGTTAAGCCTTTTATGTCATTATGCAAATATTGATGGAAGAGAGGATGAACTTTTGTTTACAAAGATTAAGTCTATTATATTTCACTGTGCAAATAGTGATAAAAAATAAAACGAATCTTTGATTATTCCGCAGTATTGGTCTTTCCTTGATCCACATCTTTGTGTATGTACTATGTTGCTCCGTAAGTTCTCTTATGTTGAGCATGACCAATTGAATTGATCATTTTCCTTGTGGTTAATTCAATTGAGATTTTTGGATACAAATTCATGTCTATGTGATTTGATTAATGTCCAAAGAAATCCTTCTTTTCTTGTAAAAGTAAGGTCGTTCTTGTTGTTCTTTCGGGAATGACATTTTATGGGGGAGAGTTCTTAATTGAACTTGTGCTTAATTGCCAAATCTTTGTGGGGAGTGCGGCTGTGGAATATTGTAAGGGTTATCTTGTATCTTTATAAACTCCTTGATGAATGCATTTAGTTTCGGCTATATGATGGCATATAAACAAGTTGATATGTTGTTCTCTTTTGGTCATGAAGTATCTCTATGAAAATTTCATGAGGATCCCATTAGTTTTCATACCCTTGCCAATTTATATTGACAAAAAGGGGGAGAATTAATGTGTAGTTCACACTACAAATACATATGATTTACGGATCATTATGTAAGGGGGAGTGGTTTTCATTGTGAGATGAAGTATTGACTAAGGGGGGTGACACATATCACCATAGTATTGTTGTCAAAGTTGTGATACAATTGAAATTTGATTATGTGTAATGATACTATGATACTGTATAACAATGATTGAGAGCAACTGTTTTCTCATTGTTATTGATACGGATCTTCAACAACTATGATGTTGAGTTGAACACATTTGGAATCATTGGAATACTTGGAAGTGACGAAGATTTCGAGTAACCAAGGAGATCAAGCATTTGGATGAGAAGCTACAAAGTTTATTTATTTTGTAATCCATATGTATTGATAGTTTTGTCACTAAAATTGACAAAGGGGGAGATTGTTAGAACGTTGCTCGGTCGAACTCGCAAGCGTTGCTATCTCAAGCTTGTTTGTCAATGTTAGTGATCAAAACTATAAGTCTTGATTTCTAGTCTACTTATAGTGATGTCTTGGACTAGGATAAATTGTGTAGTTGAGCATTAGACTTCACGGCGTTCATCAATTGAAGACGAAGAACTACTAAGGAGAGATTGTGGAACTTCATCAACAAAAGGTATGTGGAGACTAAAACTCATCTATCACTTGGAAAGTTTATTTCTACTTTATCTCCTATATTTAGACAAAAGCCGCATTACTATATAGTTGTCGATTATGCACATTTGAGATTTCGAGCTAAGATTAACTCGCTTACATATTTCCCGAAATATGTGTTGGTAAGCTTTCGCTTCAACCAAGTTCATCTTATATTCTCGACGAAAGTCAAAAGATGATCATGTGAAAATTGTCGAGTAACATCTTACATGGTTTGTGTGATACAATCATTTGGTGTAGACTTGGAATATTTCATTATGATTATTTCAATAACTTGAAAATTGCTTTGATGCTAATAGTGTGTGAAAACGGCTATTGTCATCACCTATGAAAGTTTCAATAATTGAATAGAGTTTAGAACTGTTGGATTATGAACATAGTATGCATTCTTGCATGTATGTGATCCATGACCGGAACTAGAGTATACAAACCCCGTATGCGTACTAGTAGTTGTGAAATTCCGTGTACCAAGTACACATACCTGTACGCATACTTGCGTAAGGTATAGGTCCGGGAATTTCTGATGGGTTTTGGAAGTGTACTAAGGTATGCGTACATGTTCGCATACTGGAGAACCCATACTCAGATCGGCTACTTAAGTATGCGCACCCATTTGCATACTTGAGTGGTTAAAGTTCTAAAATTGGTTTTTCATGAACTAATACATTTGTATATTAAGGAATGCATTCTTTGCAAGTCGTGGCTATAATGTTCATGAATTGATTCGAGTGAATCAAACCGATTTTGCTTCGATTGTGTTCTTGTATACTTCTATGAGAATATAGCAATTGAACAACTCTTTAACTGGTTTCATTTGAGTCATTTGAACTAGTTATGGTTAAGATGAATAAGGTTGATATGAGAGTGTTCATATAGCTAACCTCGGTTAACTACTATTGAGCCAACATGGTGTACACGTTTAGGTACGGTCACTTAAACCGAAATGAAGATACATTTCATTTGTGTATAACAAGCTAAGTTCGATATAACGGTTGAAAAATATTAGCTTGAATCTAATCAGGTTTTCATCTAACGGTGAATATTAAATGCTTTGTTACCAAGGTAACTTAGATTACAAACCCTAATTTGAAAACTATATAAAGGAGAACTCTACCAATTGGGAAACCTATTCCCCACACCTCATGTGTGATACTAGTTGTATAAGCTAGAGTCGATTCTCCTTTAACCTTAGGTTTTTCACGAAACCCTATAGGTTAACGACTTGAAGACTTAATTGGGATTGTGAAGCGAGACCCAACTATTTTCTCTGTAGTTATGTGTTCTGATCTTACTTCTTCTATCGTGATTAAGTATTATCTTTGCTAAGATTTGCTTGAGATTTATCTCCAATAGGTAAGATTAAAAGTACAAACATCTTCGTCTCATCGTTTGTGATTCCATAATATCTTGTTTCGCTACCATACGATTACGATTATTGTGAGGTGATTGATAATACTGGGCTGTTCTTCGGGAATATAAGTCTGGTTTATCAATTGGTTCCTGTGCACCTTGATTTATCAAAAAACAGAACAAAACTCATAGGTATTTACGTGGGAGGCAGATTTATCTATTCCAATAGACTTTTCTATGTGAGATAAATTTGTTTATCAAGTCTTCGACTTTGGATCGTATCAACTCTTCGTTGTGGGTGAAATCAGCTAAGGGAATCATGTGCGTAGTATCCTGTTGGGATCAGAGACGTAAGGAGCGCAACTGTACCTTGAATCAGTGTGATATTGATTAGGGTTCAACTACAGTCCAGTCCGAAGTTCATTGGTAGTAGGCTAGTGTATGTAGAGGCTTAATATAGTGTGGTGTTCAAAGCTGGACTAGGTCCCGGGGTTTTCTGCATTTTCGGTTTTCCTCGTTAACAAAATTCTGAGGTCTGTGTTATTTCTTTTCTGCATTATATTTTGTTATATAATTGAAATATCACAGGTTGTGCGTTGAATCGATCAATTGGTAAATCCAACCTTTGGTTATTGATTGAAATTGATTGATCCTTGGACATTGGTCTTTGGTACCGTTCAAGTTATTTCTCTTATATTCAATCGGGCTCGCAAATTCCTATTTCTTTGATTGCAGATTTAATTGAGAGATAGAGATATAAAACTCTTTGATATACTTTTCCCTAGATTGAGTCATTGTCTAGTTGATTCTCTTGAAAGTATATTGGAGTTTGTTTATTCATATTGCCGAACGAAATATTGGGTGTGGTTGTTACACCCTGCTTTTTTTCAGATACGCCTGCTTAATTGTAATTGATTACGAGACTAGTTTCTTGTAGAATTCGTATCTTGAAAAATAAATAACAAGTTTAATTACTTGGCAGAGTTAGATTGAATTATTTGGATACGACTAGATTGATCTTGGATATTGATTTTGAGGCTTGTCCAAGTA
This sequence comes from Papaver armeniacum, assembly GCA_023531295.1. NCBI lineage: Eukaryota > Viridiplantae > Streptophyta > Magnoliopsida > Ranunculales > Papaveraceae > Papaver > Papaver armeniacum. The sequence goes on from JAJJWW010014413.1 coordinate 660,259, forward strand.
CTGCTCAACAATCAGGTTCATGGACCCTGTGTCTATACACATATCGATTAAGTAGAGGTTAGAGATACAAATTCTATATACATATTGTCAAGGTTCATTCAGTGGTATACTTGCAATTGTATAAGTTTTATCCATACAGGTTGCCGAACAAAAACTTGGGTGTGTACTTGGTACCCTGAGTTTTTCACTATTGACTTCCGTGATCTTAGGCTATAAAGGAAGTCAGCTAAGGAAATCAGTTGTGTGAAGCCTTGCGATGTTCAAGAGACGTAATGAGCATGACCGTAACTGAATCGCTTAGACGGTGGACGCGGTCTCAACTACATTCCAATTTGAGGTCTTAAAGTAGGATAGTATCTGTAGCGGCTTAATATAATTTGGTGTTCAAATCTGGACGAGATCTCGGGGTTTTCATACTATTGCGGTTTCCTCGTTAACAAAACTTCTCGTGTCATGTGTTTTTCCATTTCCGCATTATATTGTTTATCTTTATAATATGGTTTACATAAGTAGTACATATTCAATCTTAGTAGATACGTCCATATTAATAGTGATCGATTATGAGACTTGTTCTTGTAGAATTCGTATCTTGAAAGATGAATAACAAGCTTCATACTTGGTAGAATTCCGATTGGATTATTTGGATACGACTAGATTGATCTTGGGTATTGATTTTTGGGATCGTCCAAGTACTCTTCTTAACAATCAGGTTCACTGAATCCATTGTCTAGACTTTTTGATTGAGAAGAGGTAGAGATATAAACTCTATATGCATATTTTCAACGATCATTAAGTTGGTCTACTTGTAATTGTATTAGGCTTTTTCCTTACAGGTTGCCGAACGAAAAAGTTAGTGGTGTACTTGGTATCCTCTCCTTTTTAATTATGTTTTTTTTTCATCTTCTTAAGAACAATGATCTGGATTTGATACTTCAAGTTTAATTTGTAATCTTATTAGCTAAGTAGGTGTCTTAGTTGGGCGTCACATGGCCAGGCACCGACTTTCAATAGAGAAGCATGCGTAACAGCCTGAAAATAAGAAGTGGAAAAATTATCAATGGAACTATTATGAGCCCAGGAAAGCAGGAATGATAGATAATCACTGCACAGTCAAAGGAATATACAGGAGCAACAACATCTTCCGGATTAACTTTACGAACTCCACCTGACATGGACCCAGTGTTATGAATATCGAAAGATCTAGTTCATTAATATTTACTTTACTACTCTCTTCACACATAACATGACTCAAGTGATACATATGGATACAAAAAGAAAATTTGGTTCCAACGGGAGAGGATGAAGATCACGGGAAAGTTTAAAATGTTTCACTTTCTTATCTGACAAGTGACAACAGACTATGATGTTCCATCATCAAAGAGGTAGTCACAAAACGACCATCATACCCGTAAATCCAAGGACCATAAACGCTTATATGATAATCAAACCAACCATCAACGGGGAAACCTTCTAGCAACAACCATTTAGTATCACGCTAAACAATGAGGTCGAAGTTTCATCCGCATGGACGAGGTTTGGGATCAAGGTTGGACTCAGGCAAAAGCCCCAACTTCCAGTCACCATAAAAAGCATTAATGTTCTCAACACTGAGCCAGTTAACATTAACGGGCATTCTCTTCTTCTTCGCACAAAAACTTAGCAAACGCTAAAAATTAGCAATATACTATGCGGGAGAGCGCATGACTTTGCGACATAGAAACACAAAGAAAACAAATTGATCCTCCAAATCAAACAAAGAATTGTCAAACCCGCAAGAACTTGAACTAATATTATTACAGTTGAGTTCGAACTATGTCTAAAATTGCGCAGAATTTTGCAAGAAATACGAGGAAAGCCTGAAACTTAAAAAACAAAGCCATGAATACACGGGTGAGTGGCGTATCTCATCAATAGCATAATTCAAACACACTTTAGACGAAAACAATTCGCGCGAATAACAAGATGAATTACATGGAGGGTAGCTTCTTTCCACTAATGCCGGTAGAATTTCCATCTACGTCATATGCAAAGAACCTTACCCTCATCAAAAGAATTCTTGAAATCAAAAAAAAAAAAAGTGGGAGAGCAATAGAGAAAAGACCAAAAGCTTGAAAGACATGATGAATCAAATACTTATAAAGCCATTTAAGTAAAAAAGCACCCAAGATCATGATCGGAAAGCAATGGCTAATGTTGAGAGAATAATGGAAAATGACTTGAAGGCTCAAAGAAAGAAATATAATCATCAAGTATAAGAGGTTGACAACTTCTTACTTAATGAAATTGTTACACAAAATACTATTTTTTTGGATTCTTTGATTTAAATGATTCGACATGTGTTGGAGGTTTTTGAAGCGCGCCTCTTTTACCATCGAGTCTGCAGCTGAATTATGTGTCTTGCTGATGAATTGGACCTTGAGTGAGATTTTCTAGAACAACAAAATCCGATGTATCTAATTTGACCCATATAGGCGCATTCAAGGGCCAAAATATAGCCCAAACCAAAGAAAGGTGACCACTTACGTGCCCCTTAGCCAAATTTGTGCAGCCCGGGGTATAAGATTGGTGGGCCATTGCTAACGGCTAGCCCGTTGTTACGCCAACTCAAATTTAGAAATTGCAAAACTGGAACCAGATCTTTCAGTATATATAGCCGTTACGAAAATCTAATCTAAAGCCTCGCCCATTGTCTTTCAACAACTCTCTCTCGCATTTCCTCTCTCGCTGAAGACAATTAAAATTGCTAATAGCAATTTTCTGTGATTTTTGTTTGTTTGATTATTTCCAATTTAGTTTCATACATTTCGATTATTATTGTTATTTCTTGCTTGATATTTTCATCCTCTTCTTTTTTTGCAGGATTATTCTGTCTATTTTTTTTTCTGTCTGTTTTAGGTGTTGACATCATGGATTCAAGAGGAGGATGTTCTAGTGCGTTGAGAAGGCCTGATTCTCGAAATCTATTGCAACAACAAATCCTTCTTAGAAGAAAATCTACAGAAAACGTATGTTTCTATCTAACCCTAATTTTCCAATTTCTGATTCCTTGTTATTTTGAATTATGGGGTTACTCGTTTTTATGGGTTTGATTAGATCAGTAGATTGTTGCAATTTTGGGTCTTGGTTTTAGGCAAAATCAGTTTTTTTTTTCCTTCTTACAATTTGGGGATTTTCTGGGTTTTGCGAATTTGAGGGTTTGTTTATGTTATAGACATTATTTTGTTCTGATGGATTTCCTTTGAAATTTCTGATACTGTGTGATTGAACTTCTAGGGTATCGTTATGTTGTTCTGATTTGGTTTTTTGTTCTGTTGAAACTGCAGTGTGATAGATTCATTCCAAATAGATCTGCTATGGATTTCGATTTCGCTCACTACATGCTAACAGAAGGATGTAAAGTTAAGGAAAACACTGTTGAGAGTTCACCATCTAAGGAAGTTTACAGAAAGCAGCTTGCAGAGGTATTGAACGTGAATAAAACCAGAATTCTTGCATTCAAGAACAAGCCAGCAAAACCTGTTGAGTCGCTATTTCCTGAAGCTTCAACAGTGCAACGTAGAAAACTAACAAAGCCCCAGAGATCCATTCCTCAAATAGCAGATAGGATTTTGGATGCTCCAGATATTATCGATGATTACTACTTGAACTTGCTAGACTGGGGCAGTAGCAATGTGCTTGCTATAGGTCTTGGATACACTGTTCACTTGTGGGATGCGACTGAGTCATCTACCACTGAGCTTATGACCGTTGATGAAGATACTGGCCCTATTACAAGTGTTAGCTGGGCTCCCGATGGGCGTCATATAGCAGTTGGGTTGAACAATTCAGAAGTTCAAATATGGGATTATACATCTAACAAACTATTGGGAACACTACGAGGTGGACATCAATCTCGAGTTGGCGCAATGGACTGGAACAAGCACATCCTTTCAACTGGAGAAATGGATGGTTTGATAATGAACAATGATGTAAGAATCAGGAACCACATTGTACAAACATATCGAGGGCATGATCAGGAAGTGTGTGGCTTGAAGTGGTCGCCATCAGGACAACAACTAGCCAGTGGTGGGAATGACAACCTTATTCATATTTGGGACAGATCAGTTGCTTCTTCGGATACTTCTACTCAGTGGTTTCGCAGGCTTGAAAATCACACTGCTGCGGTCAGAGCCTTAGCTTGGTGTCCATTCCAGGCTAACTTACTTGCTTCTGGTGGAGGTGCAGCTGATGGAAGTATTAAATTCTGGAACACCCACACTGGAGCTTGCTTAAATTCTGTTGATACTGGTTCACAAGTTTGTTCTCTATTATGGAACAGAAATGAGAGAGAACTTCTGAGCTCCCACGGATTTACAGAAAACCAACTGACTCTGTGGAAGTATCCATCAATGGTTAAAATTGCGGATCTCGCTGGTCATGAATCAAGAGTTCTGTTCATGGCTCAGAGTCCAGATGGGTGCACTGTAGCATCTGCAGCAGGTGATGAAACTCTAAGATTTTGGGCAGTGTTTGGGACCCCTGAATTGGCTAAGCCTGCAGCCAAAACCAACACAGAGCCATTCACCCGTTGGAATTGCATCCGTTAAGTGTTTGGGATTTTTGATTTTCCTGTAGTCTTTCAGTGATAGCATTACAAACAGACCAGACATTCGTTCAGATAATTGGTACGAGATTTTATGACGACAATAGTGAGGCAAGTCTGTAAGGTCATACGAAGTCGACCAAAATGGGAGACGACCCTCCTATCTAATTTCCTCGCTATTGTTCTTTTTGACCAGAATTGCGTTGAAGATATTATAAAATGTCAAGTTAATGCATCTCTCTCCCGGCGTTTCTTCAACTGGATATGTTCGCAGGGAGTGTTCACTCCTGATGTCATACAATACCATCTTCAAAAACCTTGTGCAGGCTAAGGCTTCAAAAGTGGCAAAATCCCTTCTCAGTTCTGCTACATTTATACCTGAACCAGCTTCTTTGTATTATTTCATCCAAGGCTTATGTGAAGATGGATCTGTAGAAGAAGCTGTTAAGATTTCTTCTAAGCTAAGAAATTGGTGACATGTCTCCTTCAATTGAAGTTTGGGATACTGTATTATTGGGTTGTCATGAGGTCGAGAGGACTGATCTTGTTTCAAAATTGTGTGGTGAGATTTAGGTGTCCCGTCCTGAGGGTAATGAGGATACAGTTGGGTATTTTAAGGGTAACAAGCTTAGTAAAGCTGACAGAGTTAAGGGAGTCTATGAAATTGTACAGGAAGATGTGTGATAGAGGCCTTAAAGAGAGCACTTAAGTTACCGCATGTTGATTGGGGGGGATGTCTTTAAGTGCAAGAATGCGTGAACCAATTGCTTTGTTTGATGAAATGTTGATAGAGGGACCTGAACCTGATGCTATTATCTATAATGTTATGACTCAGGGATTTTGAAAGGATGGAAAGTCAAATAAGGCTATGGGTATCTTCAAAGAATTCCTTCCGGTAGGTTTGCAGCCTTCTATTTCTACTGACACATCGCTAATTAGGGCTCTCCGCGATGAGGGAAATGTGGCAGAAGCAATAAAGATGCAAAACGAGATGTTAAATAGGAACTTGGAGCTGTTGGTTTGCGTTCAAGATTAAATCATCACTGGACCGAGCAAAGAGGAAATGTCACTGAAAGCATGGACAGGTGGGCTAAGATGTTACAGAATAAAATGCCTGACTTTGAATGATGACTGGAAGATGCAGTATTAGTTTTAGCTGCTATGTTTACATCAGGATACACTCTCCGGGAACCTACTTCAGGAATTCTAGTAAGTGATGAAATCACCAAGTGTAATTCTTTCCAAGCTGGCGAATGTCTAGATAGGATCTCGGAAGTAAATTGAGCTTCAGAGATTTGTAAACACAGCATGAAGTTTCCTGAAATATGTTGACTCCCTTGTAGTAGCCTAGTTAAGATTATCAAATTAGTATATTAGGAGGCGAAACTTTTTGTACCGAAAGATATTTGCATTTTTGGAAATAAAATAGAACCATCATTACGAAGAATTTTGAGTTGCTGTCACAGATCCCGTCTCCTTTTTTCTTTTCTTTTCTTTGCTCTCTCTCTCTCTCTCTCTCTCTCTCTTGTCCCTTAAACCTCATAAAACCCTAAAACAGGATATGGCATTGTCATCGTCAGCTGGTCAGATTCATGTACTTGGCCGTTTTCCATCAACAACATTAAGGAAATCAACTTCAAGAAATGTTTTCTTGGGGCAAAGAATATTATTGTATTCTAATGGAATTTCATTGAGTAAAAGTAGTAGCAGCAGAAGGAAAAGAGCAAATTATGGTCTGGTTAGGGTTGTCGATGAAAAAGAAGAAGAATGGTTAACAGGTTTTGGCCGCGTGGAGCTTAGGGCTGTTAATGAAAAAGTTGTTGGTATTGATTTAGGTACGACAAGTTCAGCAGTAGCTGTATGGGAAGAAGATGGTTGTAAACCAACTATTATCACCAATGCTGAAGGACAGAGAACAACATCATCTGTTGTTTCTTATACACAAAATGGTGATACATCAGTTGGTCAAAGTGCTAAAAATCAAGCTGCTGTTAATCCTGAGAATACTTTCTATTCTGTTAAAAGGTTTGTTGGTAGAAAAATGTCTGAAGTTGATGAAGAATCTAAACAAGTTTCTTATAGAGTTGGTAGTGATGAGAATGACAATGTTAATTTTGAATGTCCTGCTATTTGTAGACAATTGGCTGCTGAAGAGATTGGAATTTGAATTTGAGTTCAACAGCTTCTTGGTCCTTGCTTATGTTCAAGAGACTTTTAGATTGGAGTCTCTATTGTGCTGCAGTAAGAAAAACAAATGCTTCTTCCTTTATGCTTTCAGGTCTTGAGAAAACTTGTGGGTGATGCGTCCAAATTTTTGAATGACAAAGTGACTATGGCTGTTGTTACAGTTCCTGCTTACTTCAATGACTCTCAGAGGACAGCAACAAAGGATGCTGGTAAAATTGCTGGATTGGATGTTCTTCGTATCATCAATGAGCCCACTGCTGCAGCACTAGCTTATCGGTGTGAGAAGGAAGCTAGTAAAACCCTGCTAATATTTGACCTTGGAGGTGGTACATTTGATGTTTCAGGTACTTCACTTTTACAATGATTGAATATTAGCATTAGGTGCATGTCAAAGAGATACTTCTTGTTTTTCGGGGTTGTCTTGTTACATAATACGTAGTCATTTGATTGAATGTGTCATAGCTTCATGTCTGAATGTAAAGCAGCATCATAATGGCACAAGCTCACCTGCAAAATCCTTTTGTTTTCATTATAGCTTTGCAACTCACCTACGTTTGAGAAAGATTTGCACTCTCAAATATGGATATAGTTATTTATTTTAATCTCAAAAATGGTTTCTTCGCTTAAGATGATCTACATTTACATAGATAATCATAACATAAGCAAAAGATTCACAACTATGTCTGTTTCGTTAGGTCTCCTAATATCATCAAGTGTGGCAACCACTTGCAATTGAATTCTTTTTGTTGATTCAGAGTCTCTCGTTCAGCCAACTCTACCTATATCCACAGACTAAACCCGTAGAGTGAATTATATTACTGATCCATGTTGGAATTTCAACATCGTATATAGTCATCATTCTTTAGACTTAAACATGATTATACGAATACCATTATGCGGAAACAGATATCAACCCCAGTACTTATTAACACATTCTATAATGGTATGGATATCAATGTTGATTTGAGCTTTCTTTGGTTTTGAGTGTCTTGATGTAAATCAGCTATTGTTTGGGTGTTCAAACTCTTGAGAGTCAGGACTTGTGATTCATGAGCTTTATTGTTAATTGTTAGTATTTAAAATGCTTTTCTTTCTGATGCAGTTATCGAAATTGGTTATTATTCAGTTCAGATATTGTCTACCTCCGGAGATACTCATTTGGGTGGTGACGACTTTGATAAGGTTGGTACATGCCATTTGTGATGAACAGTTATAAATTTATTTGTTATACACAGTACACCCAAATAACATATATCAACAACTCAAACCATGATTTGCATTAACACTCTATTCTCTTAAGATGATGATGATAATAATATTATGATTAAGGAACTGTATGTGTACAAACCCTAACTCACAATTCACCAAACTCTCACATATATGGTTTTGTTTTGGATATGATTACTAAGTGCATATCTTTCAGATGAACAGAGGATTGTTGATTGGCTTGCTGCCAGCTTTAGAAGAGATGAAAACATTGATCTTTTGAAGGATAAACAAGCTTTTCAACGTCTCTCTGAGACTGCCGAAAAAACAAAGAAGGAGTTGTCATCTTTGACTGAAGCTAATATTAGGTGCTCTATCTCTCTCTCTATCTCTCTCTGCATGTGAACTTGTCATTTTTTGTTGTTGAGAAGGTGGTGATGTGGACGAGCAGACATACACGCTTTTCTACTACTTTTTTTCCATGAAAGCTTACTGTGGAGCAATTATGCTTTGTAGTTTGTGTTCCATTATTGCAACCGTCGATGATCCTAAGCATATTGAAACCACTCTTACAAGGGCTAAATTTGAGGCGTTATGCTCAGACCTTTTCGACCGGTATGTAATCTCCTTCATCCGGTTGTGGAATGTTTACTGTCTTATAGACACTGTAATTCGCTTGTAATATGCATTTTAAATGTAGTCTTATGTTTGCTCTTAGGCTTAAAGCTCCAGTTAAGAACTGTTTGCGAGATGCATGGCTAACTTTCAATGACTTAGATGAGGTGATCCTTATTGGTGGGTCTACACGTACCCCAGCTGTTCAAAAAGCTGACTGGCAAAGATCCAATCGCCACAGTGAATCCTGATGAAGAAGTTGCTCTTGGTGCCGCAGTTCAGGTCAGTTATAACCATTCCAGCTCCTCTTTCCCCAACTCGTTGTTAATCATGTAAGCACAAGCACATGGAGTGACATTTTCATTTTGGATATGAATGCAAAGTGAATACTGAAGCCTGATACTTAAAACAAACAAATGAAACAATAATATATACCTTGGAGTAGATTTAGAAAAACCTTCAATCGAGCTTCTTCTAGTTGACAGCAAACAATTGGCTGATACTTTCTGCAGATTACTTCTCTCAGAAATGAGGAAAGCACACAGACTAACCCAAAGTCGTTATGCATTTCATTTAACCCAAAGTCGTTATGCATTTCATTTAGCACACAGACTACCGCCTAGAAAAAAAAATGATTACCACCACTAACCAATTGTTTCCTTGATATGCTTGTATTGCTTATACCTGCTGATATGAAAAGTATGCCAGGTCGAGAGTATGGTGATGGAAGCTGAGAGGTTTGCAGGTGAGGACAATGAAAAGAACCAGGCTGGATCGGTTATCTGCAACAGGCAAAAGAAACTCAGTGAGCTGAGAGAAAAGATTGAAGCTTCTGGTATGAAAATGCGAGCTAACTCAATATCTGAAATTATAAAGCTTTGGATATGAATATGGGTGTGAAAATTTCGGCATCGATTTTTTCTATTAAATTATTTATTTGCTGTATGTATAATATTTATCAATTACATTCAATTTCTCATTTCTCTTACATTTTGTTGTGAATAATGGATCATTATACTTGGAACAGACCAACTTAATTCAGCAGAATCTGATGTTTTGTGCATACTACTCATTTTAGGGACAAATTTAGAACAAAATATAAATGGCAGATTCTTATTTCGAAAATCATTCCTCCAATATCATCAATTTACTTTTTAATTTCATGTATTCTAATGTAGAACGAAAAGAGAAGAATGCAATACGGAGATTGCAGGTGGTATGAAGAGACGAAAGAGATGAAATGGACGAAAATCAAAGAAAACGAATAATAGAAAAAAGAGAATTGATAAACTTGATAAACAAGATAATAATAATGATTGATTGATAATTAGATGTGTATCTAAAAACAAGAACGCTTAGTCTTTATATAGGTTCTACAAGAACCGACTAAAATAAAAGAAAAGAAAATTTTACCCAAACTAGGAAAATAAAGACTTAAATAACAATTAAACTTAAACGGGCGTTAGGGATCAATTTGTAATAGTTGATCTGAGGCGTAAAGCGATCAACTATAGTAGTTGACACGGATGAAGCGGGTCAAATGGTACAGTTGACACGTTGAAGATAGGCAGATATCCCACATCGCATTCAATTGTTACATGTATTACAATTTACTCAATAATACTATTATGAATCTATGATGACGCATAATATTTGTAGTTCATTATGTTTTTCATCTTTCATGTATGCAATGCCATCTCATTGTACCAATGAAATTGAATAATTTTACTTTCTTTCTTTCATTATAAAATAAAAGAGAACTTCGTAAAAATAAAAATAAAATTAAAATTAAAATCATATATAGACTCTATGGAGTGACTAATTTGGCCCATACGCGCATTCAAAAAATATAGCGCCAAACAAAGGTGACCACTTACGTGCCCCTTAGCTAAATTTGTGCAGCCCGGGGTATAAGATTGGTGGGCCATTGCCAACGGCTGGCCAGTTGTAACCCCGACTTAAATTTAGAAATTGCTAAATTCTGAACAAGATCTGTCAGTATAAAGCATCGCCCGTTGTTTCTTTCTTTCCACAATTGTAACTCCCGCATTTCCTCTCTCGCTGAAGACACTTCGAGAAATTGCTCATAGCAGTTTTCTGTAATTTTTGTTTGATTATTTCCAGTTTAGTTTCATACAGTTCGATTATTATTGTTATTTCTTGCTTGTTCTTTTCATCCGCTTCTTTTTTTGCAGGATTACTCTGTCTTTTTTTTTTTTTCTTCTCTTCCTGTCTGTTCTATTTTGCAGGTGTTTAACATCATGAATTCAAGAGATGGGTGTTCTAGTGCGTTGAGAAGGCATGATTCTCGAAATCTATTGCAACAACAAATCCTTCTTAGAAGAAAATCTACAGAAAACGTATGTTTCTATCTAACCCTAATTTTCCGATTTCTAATTCCTTGTTATTTTGAATTATGGGGTTACTCGTTTTTATGGTTTGATTAGATCAGTAGATTGTTGCAATTTTGGGTCTTGGTTTTAGGCAAATCAGTTTTTTTTCCCTTCTTACAAATTGGGGATTTTCTGGGTTTTGCAAATGTGAGGGTTTGTTTATGTTATAGACGATACTGTGTTGAAACTGATTTGGTTTTTTCTTTTGTTGAAACTGCAGTTGGACAGATTTATCCCCAATAGATCTGCTATAGATTTCGATTATGCTAAATACATGCTAACCGAAGGATGTAAAGGTAAGGCAAGCACTGTTGCGAGTTCTCCATCCAACAAAGCTTACAGAAAGCAGCTTGCAGAGGTATTGAACTTGAATAGAACCAGAATTCTAGCATTCAAAAACAAGCCATCAAAACCTGTTGAGTCGCTATTTCCTGAAGCTTCAACTGAGAAACGTAGAAAACTAACAGTGCCCCATAGATCCATTCCTCAAATAGCAGACAGAATTTTGGATGCTCCAGACATTTACGATGATTACTACGTGAGCGTGCTAGACTGGGGCAGTAGCAATGTGCTTGCCATAGGTCTTGGATACACTGTTCACTTGTGGGATGCGACTGAGTCGTCTTCCTCTGAACTCATGACTGCTGATGCAGACACTGGCCCTATTACAAGTGTTAGCTGGGCACCTGATGGGCATCAAATAGCAGTTGGGTTGAATAATTCGGAAGTTCAAATATGGGATTATACATCTAACAAACTATTGAGAACACTACGAGGTGGACATCAATCTCGAGTTGGCACAATGGATTGGAACAAGCACATCCTTTCAACTGGCGAAATGGATGGTTTGATAATGAACAATGATGTAAGAATCAGGAACCACATTGTACAAACATATCGAGGACATGATCAAGAAGTGTGTGGCTTGAAATGGTCACCATCAGGACAACAACTAGCCAGTGGTGGGAATGACAACCTTATTCATATTTGGGACAGATCAGTTGCTTCTTCCAATACTTCTACTCAGTGGTTTCGCAGGCTTGAAAATCACACAGCTGCAGTCAGAGCCTTATCTTGGTGCCCATTCCAGGCTAACTTGCTTGCTTCTGGTGGAGGTGCAGCTGATGGAAGTATTAAATTCTGGAACGCCCACGCTGGAGCTTGCTTGAATTCTGTCGATACTGGTTCACAAGTTTGTTCTTTATTGTGGAACAAAAATGAGAGAGAAATTCTGAGCTCCCATGGATTCACAGACAACCAACTGACCCTATGGAAGTATCCATCAATGGTTAAAATTGCTGAACTCGCCGGTCATACTTCAAGAGTTCTATTTATGGCTCAGAGTCCAGATGGGTGTACTGTAGCATCTGCTGCAGGTGATGAAACTCTAAGATTTTGGACAGTATTTGGGACTCCTGGATTGGCTAAGCCTGCAGCCGAAACCAACACAGAGCCATTTGCTCGTTGGAATCGCATCCGTTAAGTGTTTGGGGATATTGGATTTTCCTGTAGTTGTAGTCTTCCACTGATATCGCTACAAATGGACATTCATTATGTGGGTTTCTTTCTAACGAGAGAAAGGTTGAAGAAGTCAAATGGAACAATATGTCAAGTAGGGATTTGGAGTTGTTGGTTTGTGCTCATGGTTACATCATCACTGGACTGTGCAAAATGGAAATGTCACTGAAAGCATGGATAGGTGGGTTAAGGTGTTAGAGAATGAGGAGACCATATGAAGAAAATTTTGGCAAAGTAGTCAAATGCCTGACTTTGAATGATCAAATGGACGATGCCTTGTTAATTTTAACTTCTATGTTTAGATCAGGATACATATACTCTCAGGGGACCTACTTCAGGATATCTGCATTTATAGCTCGGCTGCATAGGAAATGCCATTGCCAAGAGGAAGAGAGAACCCTCCATAGTTTCTTGTAGTCACTATTTTAGGGTGTGTGGCCAAGAAGTTAGTTTGACTGCTATAGTTAAGTAAGCAACAGTAATGAGCCTGGATCGAGTTATTCTTGCTTAATCTGGTTTTGTAAAGATAAAACTTTTAAATTTAGCAAGATGGCACGAATTGCCCATGTTTCCACACACAATCTACTTCTGTCATCATCCCAAAACTCCCAACTCTTTAAAATTTTCTTTCACCAAAACATGAAGTTTTTACGGATAATTCTCATCGCACTATCATTCTTACTACTTGTTGTTCCATTAGTAGTTGAATCCTCTTCTTCTTCTTTGAATGCGGTTCCATTCTCGGCGGTCGAAAGCTAAGACCTGGAGGAGTTGGTCTTATCTCTGGTGTTAACAGACTATCAGCTCAACAGGCTAGCAATGATGCCGATGCTAGTTCTGCTTTGGATAACCAAGACGGGATAACTTTTCCAGAGATGAGCAAGACAGGACAGAGATGGTTCATCGGAATTATGGGTTCTCTTGGGCTTGTCGTGATTATGTTGATATGCTACGTTTGCCATCGGAGTTGTCGCGTTTGTGGTTGCTTTGTTTCCTGTGGTTGCAAGGAATAATGTTGATGATATGCCTAAGTTAATTCTTAGGAGTCATGTAATTCTTATAGCTACCTATATGTAGGTAGCTATAAGAAACAGAGTGTCTTTGCATGAGCCAACTTATAGCTACCTACATTCAAAACCTTGGTTGTATTTAAGCCTTAAGGGCTCAAGGACAGAAAGGCTTCGCTACCAGTTACATTCAAATTCGTTAGTTGTGTAATTTTAGTGAAAGAAAGATTTGGTTACCATGCCAGTTTCCCAATGCCACCCAGAAAATTCGTCCGTGATCCCTCAACACTAGCCACCAACAGGGTTCAACCAATGTTTCAGAAGTTGCAACATAAGATTGAAATTTAAATTGCATACCAAAACATTAAAATTTACAGAACCATATTTTGGGGACTACTCGAAAATGGTGGGGGACTACTCTCCAACTTTTGGGTGGATATTAGAAGTAATAATGAATCACCCCTTATCTAAAAATTTTTTTAATACAAAACTTGCCCTTAGTAATTAAATTAGTGTAATGATTAGTGAGTTAATTAATGATTAGTGAGATTAAATTAATAAGTTGACTTTTTTCAAAAGAAGAATTATTGAGAGGGAGAAGAAGAAGATGAAGATGATAATGAAGATGAGGGTTTTGGAAGAAAAAAATTAAGATCTTTTTCTTTAAGAGCCACAACAAGAGTATGATGTTTTGGGTACTCACGGGTACTTCAAATTTAGTTAATGGTGCTTGAATTGGCCAAAACATTCCTAAAAATGAACAATTTACAAATTGATTTCGGTTTGGTTAAAAAGTTAAACTACGACATCGAAGAGCGGTAGCCGAACTCACCTGCAAGTGTAGTTCGGTTAATATTTCTGAAAACATAGGTAGCCAAACTCAGCTTTAATGGAGTTTTTTCTTTCAGAGAAAAGTTCGGTTAGGAGAAGAAAAATTGTGACGTAACCGAACTAGGAGTTCGTCTAGGAAAAAAATTTGCGACGTAACCGAACACAATATGCTGGTTTTTCAAAGAAAAGTTCGGTTAGGCGAAAAAAATTGCAATGTAACCGAACTTTTTGTGGCGTAACCGAACTTTTTGCGACGTAACCGAACTGCAAGTTCGGCTTGGACAATTTTTTTCTCGACGTAACCGAATTGTTCTCTGAAAACAAAAACCTCCATTAAAGTTTGGTTAGGAGATAAAAATTGCAATGTAACCGAACTTTTTGTGGCGTAACCGAACTTTTTGCGACGTATGAGGCGCAAGTTAAACCCGACATTTTTTTCTCGACGTAACTGAATTTTTCTCTGAAAACAAAAACCTCCATTAAAGTTGAGTTCGGCTAGTTCGACAAATTTTTCACATAATTCCTAACCGAACTTCTCTCTGTAACTTCCATTTTCAACTCATTTTGATGATTACTTCTCATTTTTTCAACGGAAAACGAATGAAAAGTAATGGGTTTTTTATAATTTTGATTTTGATTTTGTTTTGTTAATGATTTAAATTAAGTTACATATAGGTGATTAGGGTTTGAATAATAGGTGATTTAGTAAAGAAGAAAAGAAATCCTAATTAAAATCTTACGGTTATGATAACCATAAAAATATTGTGATGGTGGATCTGGTTGTAGAATTCACAATTACGAGGAATTTACAATCTAGTGGGAGTAAAAATTCCGTGATTCATGCAAATCCCTCGTGCGTTTGGTAACTCAGTTACGATACTTACGATTCTTAGAATTTCTTGTTTTAGATTTATGTACTGTTTAGCATTACCCTCAGAATATTAAAATTTTAAATATATATACAAATCCCTTGATACGTTTCCCGACAAATTTGGTGAGAATTAGACTTGCAATGAGGTTATTTCCATAGCTTAAAGTCGTGCATTATTGTTAGCTCAAGTACATTCTATTAAAAGAATTACTATCAAAGATAACTTCAAACTACTATGACTATACAATGTGTACAAAGAGGCAGTTGTCTAGAAGAAGATCTAAAGTCTTGAATCTCAAGGTAAATAGATTTGTTAGAAAGAACTTAAAACTTTCCTTAAAAAGGAATTAGTTAAGAAAAAACAATTCTTAAACATGTAAAAAGTTTTCCTTGAAAATTAAAGAAGATTGAATGAGTCCAAAGCCAATGATTTATTATTAGTTTGACATGTTTATCTTCTAAGTAAATGAACTCGACTGATGATTTCGTGAACTCATAAGAGAAAAAATAGAATTCAGAATCTTTATAGCTTCGAGAACTCAACCACAAATAACGGTAGGAAACATTCAAACCTTTAGATTCGCGAACTCAAAAGGATACGTTTGTGGACTCAAATGCTCAAAAAGTCGCAGGAGAACTTTTCTTGTACTAGGTTCACGAACTCACCTCTTTAGGTTCGCAAACACAAATTGCGTTAAGCCTTAAGAGAAATTTTCTTCACTAGGTTTGCAAACTCAAATGCAAAAAGGTCTCAGAAGAAATTTATACAATATGTGAACTTACCCATTTAGGTTTGCGAATAGAATTGACTTATTGACTTTAGTTTTTGAGAAAATTTTGATTGTTTGAATATAAAGAGTTTTTTTGCATATAAATTTCATGTAAGTATATGAATACATTTACCATTCGCAGTGGTACTAATCTTATTGTCAAAATGTGTCTCACGTGTGAAAAATACAATGTGTCATTATAAGAACTTTTGTTTTTGTTTATGAATATATTTTTACATAAACTTTTGCTAGTGCAATATGATTTATTTTATTTTCGTATGAATATTTTTTTCGCATATAATATCATTATGAAATTGGACACTTTGTAACCATTTTAAAGAAATAAATTCCTTAATTTCAAATAATTCATATAAGAAACAAATATAGATTTGAAATGCTAATAATTTTCTCTAAAATCAAGAAACGAAGATATAAAAATAAAATTTTTCTATATTAGATATAGGTAAATATTCACAAAAGGGTAAAAGTATAATGTTGTTTAGTGGAAAGTCATACTTTAAAAGTTGTGTGTGCAAACACTTTTTTCTTTTTTTTAAATGATTATTCATAGCGTACCGGGGACACATAAAAAGCCCAATTTCGGAATCCACCTAGAGCCTCCTAGAACCACGAGATGGCCACTGATGATGTTTGATTGTGATGAAGTTTGAGAGAATCTTGTCCTGTGATAAATTTATAATAAGTAATTCCATGTGTAGCCACAGCTAAAACAAAAAAAAATCACAGCCACAGTGAAAGAAAACCCAGTCCAAGGACTCTCAAAATACTTCCTTTTGAGATTAGCCCACTGGTATTTGCAAGGGGTGTAGTAAAACTCATTAACCTTAACCATTAACTCTCTATATTTCCAAAACCCGATTCAATCAAAAAAATAATTGAATAGTGATTTTCGATTGAGTTTCAATTATTTTTTTTGATTGAATCAGGTTTAGGAAATATATGTAATGAAATTACCTTCTCAATGTTGACCGTGTGCTGAGCTTCATATACAATTTCATCGCCAGGTTTCATTTGGAAGATTTTTTTTAAAGATTTGAGAGAAACTTTTTCTTCGAATAAGAGATTTAATTGAAGAGTCTTGAAATTTTATTATTATTATAATGTATGTCACTGTCTCTGATATCTGAAAAATTATTTCATTATTTCAACCTGTTATTTTCTGATATCTATCAGCAGTTAGCACTGCAGAACGTGAACGCACAAAACGACTATAACTTTTTTTTTTCTTTGTTGGAAGGAAACATCTTGATTTCATTAACATAATAAGAATAAATACATCGTGTTCAAGTACATTAAAGATGAAACCAATGATAAAATACATATGTCTCGTTTCATATATGAAACAGATATTTGTAACATGGCATATGAAATAATATTCTGCCATTTGAATTCTTCTTCTTCACTAAGAGTTACATGTGCCAGAGGGGAGTAACTTACGCAGCCTATCGTTATCACGATCACCTCTAATAGCCATTGATTTCCCCATAACTGGAGAATTTCGACCACTTATGGAAGATCGTCATCAATGATGTTGTTGATATGAATGATCCATTCGAAAAAAATTGCCACAACGGCTATCAGAAACATCTAACTAGCTTACAGAAGCCACTAGCGATGATATCAATTGAAGATAAACTAAAAACTTTATGGAATTTGACTTTGGGTCACAAAAAAGTGACCAGAATTGCATTTGGGTCAAGTAAAATTTTTAATTAGAGTTTGGGTCACAGGACCGTAGTTGACCGTCTTGACAGATGAAGTTTTAAAAGTCGAAGATGAAGTTTTAAAAGCTGCTTTGCTATCAGATGCTCAACCAGAAAATGTGAACCTTCTTAATAATCTAATAACTGCAAGGGGAAAACATGAACTGATAGCTCAACAATATTATGAATTACTGAGATCAAAATCAAGAATCAAATGGGTGAAAGAGGGGGTTGCAAATACTGGTTTCTTTCATACTTCTATGAAAGTTAGAAATGCACATAATAACATTGTAGAACTTGAAGATAATAATGGTAATATTGTTGCAGAACAGAATCAAATTGCAGATCTGTTGGTGAACCACTTTAAGAAGAAATTTGAACATCATGATGTGTTTTTTGAGGAAAGTATTTTTGACACTATTTCTAAAGTAATAACTGATGAATATAATGCTCTCATGGATGCTCTGCCTTCAGCTCAGGAAATCAAAGATGCAGTTTTCTCTATGGATCCAATCATCTCACCTGGCCCTGATGGATTTCCAGGTAGTTTCTACATATTTTCATGGGAAATCATATGCAAGGATCTAATCAATGCAATACAGTTCTGTTGGAGATGCAGATTTATACCAAAAGAGATGAACTCCAACTTTCTATTTTTTTTTACCTAAAATACCTGGAGCTAGGAAAACAGATCAATTTAGGCCCATTGGATTGGTTAATTTTTGTTTTAAAATCATCACAAGAATAATCACAACAAGATTACATTCAGTTCTGCATAAGGTGATATCTTGCCAGCAAGGAGCTTTCATAAAAGGAAGAAATATTCAAGAAAAAATTGTTCTTGCTTCTGAACTTGTAAATGAGTTAGATACTAAAAGAAGGGGAGGTAATATAGGTTTGAAGTTGGATATAACTCAAGCATTTCGGCTTGAATCACTGAGTTGGAAATTCATTTTTGAAACACTCAAGCATTTCGACTTCTCTCAAGTGGGAATTAACTGGTTGAAGATAATATTTGAATCTGCAAGAATATCAGTGCTAGTAAATGGAGGACCATTTGGATTCTTTGAAGTAAGAAGGGGTCTTAGACAAGGAGATCTACTATCTCCCATACTCTTTGTGATAGTTGAAGAGGTACTGAGCAAAAACTTAACCAAAATGATTCAAGAAGGTTTAATTCAAACAATGGTTAACAGAAATGGATATAAGCTATCTCATTTAATTTTTGCAGATGATATATATTTATATTATGTAATGGGCACAAAAGAACACTAGAAAACTTAATGGATTTTCTAATGAAATATCAAGCTGCATCAGGACAGACAGTTAACAGAGCAAAAAGCAAATGTTTTGTTGGTGGAGTTACTGAAGAAAGAAGACATACAATTGCAGAGAGACTACAAATGGAGCTTTCAGACTTCCCGGACAAATATTTGGGTGTAATACTGTGTCCTAGAAGATTCAAAACTACTCAAGTTTGGGGAATGGTGGAAATGCTACAAAAACAATTAGCTGGTTGGATCGGTAAACTTCTTGCATTCTCTGCCAGATTAACTTTAGTTAAATTTGTGCTTAGTAGCATACCCATATATAACATGTCAGTATACAAATGTCCCAAAGCTGTGATCAAGGAATGTGAAAGAATAATTAGAAATTTCTTATGGACTGGTGATCCATCTGTGAAGAAACTGATAATTGTTAAATGGCAGGAAGTAAATGCACCTTTTGCTGAAGATTAGAACTGGTTAACAGGGATTTACTATTAAAACTGCTTTGGAAAATTGAAACTGAAGATGAAGAATGGACTAGATTTATGAAGGCAAAGTACAAGAACAAAAATGGAGACTGGATTACTGGTTACAAAAAATCTTCAATATGGCCTGGACTGAAATGGGTGATAAGTGAAATTAATGAAGGAAGTAGATGGCTGGTGGGAAATGGAAGAAATATCTCAGTATGGCAGGATAAGTGGGTGAAAGGAAATGCTCTTATTGATCACCGTCACTCTGATCCATTTCTTCAACAACACAAGAACTTAGAAGTAAGTGACCTGATAGTAAATGGAGAATGGAAAATACCTGAAGAAATGCTACAATTTCTAGAGATAAATGAATTACCAGCTATTGGGATTGGAAATGACAAAAGAATATGGGCAGCTGACTTAACTGGAAAGTTTACAGTTGCAAATATTGTACAACAAATAAGAGAAAAGTATCAACAAGTTGCTTGGGCTAAATATGTATGGAGCCCTTACATCCATCCATACACATCATGCAATCTGTGGAAAATGCTCAGGGGATCATGTGAAACTGAAGAAAATGTCAGGAAGAAACGATTTAATACAGTCTCCAAATGCTACTTATGTGGGAATGGTCAAGACAATATGGAGCACATTCTGTGGGAGTGTTCATTCAGTCTGGAAATTTGGAACTGGCTTGGAGGTATGTTTAATCTTACTACCCACACAAAATTTGATGAAGTTATTGCATGTGTTAAAAAACATAGCTCTGCCATTAGACATATATGGTATATCAGTGCATTCTCAGTAATGGTGGAACTGTGGATGACAAGAAACTTGAGAATGTATGAGAATATTAATCCTAGTGCTGAAAATTTCAAACACAAGATCTTAAGTTTCACAAAGGAATGTGGAATAAGAGTTAATGGAACCATGAAGAACTGTATGTATGATCTAAACATCATAGTAGAAGTTGGAATTAAGGGGATCAAAAGCAAATGTTCTATTGTAAAAGAAGTATTTTTTAGACTGCCTCAGATTAACCAAACTTTAATATGTTGTG
Source organism: Papaver armeniacum (assembly GCA_023531295.1). NCBI lineage: Eukaryota > Viridiplantae > Streptophyta > Magnoliopsida > Ranunculales > Papaveraceae > Papaver > Papaver armeniacum. The sequence continues at coordinate 680,764 of JAJJWW010014413.1, forward strand.
ATGCTGCTGCCAAAGGAAATCCAGGAGCTGAAGGTATTGGCTTTGTTGGAAAAAGTGATGGGTCATGCTTGGGTGCAGGAAGTGGAGGTTTGGGGATTATCACAAACTACATAGCAGAGGTTATGGCACTGGTTACATCAGGGGAATGGGCAGTGAGTAAACACCTTATAGATGTATGCTTTAGCTTGGACTCAAAGGCAGTTATACAGGCATTTACTAGTGGTAAAATCCCTTGGATAGTCAAGAACATATGGAAAAAAATAACTAATATGAGAAGCATAACATTCAGACATTCCTACAGGGAAGTTAACTTCTCAGCTGACTAGTTAGCCAAGAAATGAACAAATATTAGAAGAGGAGAAGTAATAATATATGATGGAAGGCATGATTGTTTGGGAATAATGGAGCAGGAAGATTATCACTATTTTAGATTTGAGGGAGGATCCATGGACACTCTTATATGGACAAGGTCGGACAAGATTTGCGCCACTTTCTCCGCCAAACTCAAATGACAATGAATTTAAGTCTAATATTTTATTGATATGCTCCTATTATAAGACTTTACATTCCTGCCAAAAATGAATGCAATTAGAGATAGCAAACCTGACCATCTACCGATCTTAATTTCAACCGTTAATTTTGAACGGATGATATATAAAGGGGTAGATGGTGGTTTTATACATTTCGAATTGTGCTCATTTTTCGTAGGAATGTAGAGTCTTATAAGAACATATACCATCAAAATGTTAGACTTAAATTCATTATCGTTTGGGTTTTGCGGAGAAAATGGTGCAAATCTTGTCCGACCTTGTCCATCTAAGAGTGTCCATGGATCCCCCCTCTTTAGATTTTCTTGAAATAAAACTGAAGTGATATATCCTGTAATTTACTTTTAGTTCATTTTTGTTTTCATGTAAGTTAGTCTTGGCATGTCAAGACTACTTTTTGACTTTGAGTTTTCTCTATTGAGTAATTAAATTACATGATTTAGAAAAGAAAAAAAATCCTGCTTCAGAGCTGAGCGTCGACTTCATCTTTCCCTGACTCTCACTGCACCAATAAACCTATTGCAGACCTGCATCCATCTCATTGCAGAACTTCAGTCCAAACCAACAACACCATCACCTGTATCTTCATTCACGGCACCACCAAATCAACTCGAACCACTGCCCTACACTTCAACTTCAATATTGCAAAGACACATTCCACATCAAACCCATCTCAGACAATCTTTTCACTGACCATCAACATCAGTACCATTCTAGTTCACCACCATCTTGTAAATGCAACTGTCATTCTCCAACTCCATTGCACCATAACCCATGGACAACAACAACAATCACTGCATCTGCATCTTCACCATTTCATGTCTCTTACAGCTACCGTTGCTTAATTCTTGAATTACACGAGTATCAGATACCCATCTCAGTAACAGCTTCATGTCCACGTACTTTCGGCCATCAAATACCTTTATCATCAGACAACTTCCTTCTTTCTTAACTTTGTACAATAGCACCAACTTCTCCTATTTCGATTCACAACACAGACCACTCAATGGAGCAACATCAACCCCAAATTATTCATTTCAGATCGATTCCCATCTCAACTTTACTCTCAACCATAAACCCATCTTCTCCATCACCTGTTTGAATCATCCTTTGCTTCAAATTATTCCTTTCCCTGAGTTTCTCTCACTCTCGGACATCAGCTCTTCAATGGAGCTGACAATGTTCAAGAAGAGATAAAAATAAAATTCAATGATGAATTTCTCTAAGTTTTAGGTTTGCGTAGGAAAAGAAGTTTATATTGGCACGCCATGGGTCAGGATAAGGGTTTCCCAGTACTATTTGGCCTGTCAGTTTCGCAGAACTGACTGCCTACACTCTTCCTTGCTCAACTGTCAGTTGCAGGGAACTGACAGTTCATTGTTCGCCTCCTTTGCGCAACCTTAGCCCGCTCCAAGTATAACTCGCCAGTTAATTGACTTTTTTCCCGCTACGCTCCAAATGAACATTTTCTCCTTCTTTTGCTCATAATGACCTCATTACACCTAATAAACTCAAAAGCAAACATAAGATACATAATTTACAATAAAAGTAGCAAAGAAATCATAAACAATAGATAAATACCAAGGTGTTTACAACACCCATCAATATGCAATTTTTTTTCTGTTTTCTGTATTTGATTAAAAAAAAAAGCTTGTTTTGGTTGTAACTTCTTCATACGAACTCGGAATGACCTCATTATTTTTGAATTCTCTTCCTCTTTGAATTCTCTTCAAAATGGTGATGAGAATTCCTGAATTTGGATGAGTTAAGGTGGGCATTTGTCTCGTCTCTTGTTTTTGAGTGTTTTGCTCTGCTTCGTCGCACGTGTTCCACTTCTCTTGTAATTGGGCACTTGAATTCTTGGATTACTTCTGTTATAAGATCATTTATAGATTTTACGAGAATGTTGCTGGTGAATCACAAAGAAGGAAGTTCAAAAATGGACAGTAGTACGCATTGTTATGGGATTCTTGAATGTTCATAATCATCTTATGTGAACTATGGTGCATGGTCGTTAATGACTTTGTATGTTCTTCTTTGTTAAGAAAATATTTTTATACGCCTTTGGTAGCTATTCTTGGTGTAAATCCATGCGAAAAATATTATGCAACCATTTTTGGGCTGCATAACAAATTATGCAATAAATTTTGTAGATGCATAACAGGTTATGCAACCATTTTCGTAGCTGCATAACGGATTATTCAAGCATTATGACCAACACCAATACATCCGTAGCTTCCTTACCAGCGAATACCATTGATGTGTTGTTGTATATATATTAAAATAGAGAAATGCCATTAAAACCTAATCTCGAACTATACAAGAACCCTCAAAATATATATACAATTAGCCAGTTCACGACTAACTTCGATTGCAACATTCTCGTCAGCTACAGATTCAAGCCAAATACCACCTGAAGTTCTTATCAACTCGATCCAATAATTCTCCACAATCTCCCGCACTCGGACATCGGCGGTAACGAGTCAACTCGTCAAAGAGAGGATTTTAGCAGAGTTTCCTCTGTTTCTGGATGATTTCCGGCCATCTTCCAGGCCATTTTTCTTTACTTCATTTCCCTGTAACAATCCTACACATACATATAATGTAATTCAGGCATTCTTCCATGCCTCACTGCAACAATAACATCATCACCTCATACTTGTAATCGACAAAAACTCAGCCCCATTAACAACACCACCAATTCCTCAAGTTCCTTGACAATGACCATGAACCCATCTTGATTCTATGGAACCTTCATCGTTTTCTTCCTTGTCAGTTTACGACCTCACTGCAGGCATCAATTTCATTTCCATTTGTTTTTCTTGATCTCAATAGACCACCAACAACAGCATCTCACTTCTTACCATGAATTTCTTCATTCAACAAACCCAAATTCTGATTTGGGGAAATAAATGAAGCCCTAATTCTTTCACAATCAGCCAAAAACCCAACTCGAATCTTCCATACAATCCACAGAACCTTCTTCATGGTAGCAACTCATCCATCTGCGAATCTTCTCTAAACCCATGTCTTCTAAATCAACAATACAGCAACAGAATCTCATCTTCCATCTCTATTTCATCATGTGTTCATCACCATCTCAGACCTCCCAAATTCATCAGCTGCTCAGCGATTTATTCAAACCAAACCCTAATTCAAATTCTACTCCATCTCTGTTGTTCTCGATCTCACTCATCTCTCAGTTTTTCTTGGAAAGCGATGGCTTGAAACTTGAAACCAGATCTAGAAATAAGAAGAAGAGAAAACAACGTGAAACCAGATCTCGAATCTCAAAGCTCCTTCCAGGTGAAAAAGAAACAAAATCATAGTGAAACCTAGAGAAAATTTTAGTTCGTAAAGCTCCTCCGACTGAGAAAACAAAGGAAACGAAGACAAAATATAAATGAAAGTATAATTTCAGAAAAAAAATGGGCGAGGGAGTAATTTTTGAGGAAAAATTGGGTACGGCCGTGAAGTTTTCCGCCTGTGGGTTTCATAGCAGAATCTTAAAAATGGGTGTGGTAGTAGTTTTCTCCATTGGTTTTCTAAAATATTGTTGTTGCCGCAGTAATGGGCTCCGATTTTTCAGTCCAGCGTCACCTAGCATAAATGAAAAGCCCATAGACGAGTGACTTTTATTTTGAATCGTTTTTTGGGGACCATGGTTTTTTTTGGGGGACCATGGTTTTTTTGGGGACTAATGTGTTCGGTTAGAAAATATTTTTGCGACGTAACCGAACTTAGGTTCGGTTGAAAAATATTTTTGCGCGTATGCTTCGAACTATTGTTCGGTTGGAAAATGTTTTTTGCAACTAAACCGAACTATTGTTCGGTTGGGAAATGTTTTTGCAACTAACCGAACTTATGTTCGGTTGGGAAATGTTTTGCAACTAACCGAACTTATGTTCGGTTGGGAAATGTTTTGCAACTAATTTTTGCAACTAACCGAACTGACCAGTTCGGTTGGGAAATGTTTTTGCAACTAACCGAACTTACCAGTTCAGTTGGTAATTCTTTTTGCAACTAACCGAACTTATGTTCGGTTGGGAAATGTTTTGCAACTAACCGAACTTATGTTCGGTTGGGAATTTTTTTTTGCAACTAACCGAACTTATGTTCGGTTGGTAAAGGTTTTTGCAACTAACCGAACTTTTCCCCAAAAAATCCATGGTCCCCCAAAAAAAACCTCGGTCCCCAAAAAACGATTCTTTATTTTCATTTCACAAAAGATAAATCCATTCTTGCTCTCTTGGACAACAAATGTTGTTATCTAACGGTATAACTGTGGCGGTCCACTATTTAAGCTTGATAATCAATTTACCTAACCTTTCTACTCAACAGTAAAGTTGGAGTAGTAATTTCCAACTTTTTCCTTTGTTTTAAACCCCAAAAGTGCATAAATCTTTAGCATTTATCGTTTAGCAAACAAAGACCAAATAATGTAAGTTGCCATTGATTACTATCTTTTCCCTTGTCTTTGAATATATGAAGTCTTGAAAGAGAAAGAGATCCAGCAATTAAGTTTGAAGAAAAAGAAAACATTCCTTCAAACCCTACCCAAAAAGGTAAAACAAAGAAAAGAAATGTTACATACCCACTATGTATTCATTTTTCATGAACCCTAATGATGATTTCGATTAGGTTTTGAAAGAAGAATAATACTAAGTGGGTTTGTCTTGTTTAAATTGTTCACATTCTATGTAATTGATGAAAAAAGAAAACGATTATAGAGAAATATTTCTCCTCTTTGGAAGTAGACTCAGCTGACTAGTACGAGATTTAAATGTTTGTGAGGTAACAGTCTTAGTAAGACACGAATTTTTCACATGCTTATAACGTATTTGGATACATATTCTTTTGACTTATTGAAGTAAAAAGGTATAATTAATTTGGGAAAAATTTCAGAATGATTTCCAGAAACAAAAAAGTTTACTTTTATTTTTGTTTCTGACTTTTACTTCTTACGCGATTAAAATAAGAACTTTTAATTACCCAACTTTACGTATATTTGAAAAATCAAATATTATGATTTTGTTCGCCCTCGTAACAAAAATTAGACATAAATTCTAAAAATCACATACTCCCTCCGTTCCCAATATATAGGCGGAGAAGTAGGTTTCTCTTAGAATAAGAAACTTTTTAGATTTCATACATATGCACCATTTTTCCTGTTTTACCCCTTATACAATTTCCAAGGTTAGAAACATTAACTTAATTGTTGTGATAACTACCTATAATAAATAAGGGTAATATATGGAAAACTCCATCTTGGAATGAAACTCTGCCTATCTAATGGGACTACAAATTTTCAAAACTGCGCCTATATAATAGGGACGGAGGGAGTACATTCTGTTGTTCTCCAAGTTGGATCCCTTGATAATATAGAAGGACAAAAGTGATGAGAAAAAGAAAATGGGAATGAAAAGAAAAGTAAGTCTTTTCTCTGTTGATCTTTTGATGGAAGTGATGGGTTTCGTACTGCCAAAGGGAATCCATGTTTTTGTTGCTTGGAAAGGTGAGCCCATTTTCATATATACAAGAGCTTGTGATGATCAGTGAAAGAAAGATGAGAAGTAAAGGAATGTGTAAACATGTCTTATTTGTCGTTAAGTGTGTATTTATGTGTGTTGGTGTCAGCTTGATGTTGCATGCGTATAGTAAGTTTGGTTACTTTTAAGTGAACCAAAGAGTGATGCGTATGTCTCTTCATTTCAAAGATTTTTAGGAATTTTAGGGTTTTTGGTTGTATTGCTTTTGGCGTTTTATAACAAAACATTCCTCTTCTATTTTCTATTCTCTCTTATTTTCATGTCTTGGGTCTAGCTAAGGGAAGTGGGTCTCAATGGGATGATCTATCTCATCTCTGCCATTTCATTGTTTCTCTACGCATTATCAACAAATAATTGAATAACCTAAATCCGAAAAGATTTCCAAAAACTCATAACACCATCAATTACATTCCCACTCATATTACACAAGACTATCAGCAAAAACCTAATGATAGAATAACTTAGGTGGGTTTTGCACTTCCTTTGAATGATATATACAATCATGAATCATGCATATAAATTTCAAAAGAATTATAAATAAAAAGGTTCAATAATACTGTCTTTTTTGCAATATCTTGTTAAATAACATTAAACTCGGAGATAATTCTCGTTCAGAAGAAAATGATCTATATAACGAGTAAAATTCTGCTTTCTAAATGTCTTCCACACAATGTAATCGCTTGAAGTGTAGTAAATACCCACTGTTAATTTGGTTTGTGTGTGAAAATAGACAAAGTGAGGAAGAATTTTGTGTAGGGCTTTTCACATTATCTCTGCAGAGAACAAAGCCCAATACATACTTTGGCATATAAAATACACATACACATACAAAGTAACAAATGACACTTGAGTAAGATACGAAATGAGCTTTTTGGGATCCGATGCTCTAACCAATGAGATGATTTAGAATTAATTAAGCAATTAGCACTAACCCATATATATATAATCCATTCCAGACAAAGATTCATCAAAGAATGTAAAAGGCAGTTTCGATTGAATAAGCAAAGAGTGTGTAAGTAACTTTTTCAACAGTACAATAACTTTAAGTTACTGATAAGAAAAAGTCTCAACTTTTTTTAGTAATTGGCTAAGGTTTTGGTTGGTTTTATCTTCTCTCAAGCAGTTAAAATGTGATAAAAAGCCTTATTAAAAGACTAAACAGTGTGAGTTAGAGGAATCTGTGAAATACTAAGCACGTACAGCAAACAAGAAGCTACTTAACGAAGGGTGGAACCTGACATGAAACATTGAAACCAACTCACTGAGCAGTTTATAACCCAAGCAGCATTCTTAACCTCTGTTCTGAGGCCGGTTACAAAGTGAACCATGATCCAGTGTAATTTGAAATCGTGCTTGTCCGACAGTTCTGAACTGTACTCAGCTAAGTTTATCTATTGCAAATACTTCCTTTTGTATATATCTGGAAAAAGATATATCAAGAGTACTCGTGGCAGAGTAATCGACTCATTGCAAAATACTTACATGATATGGGCTTGCTTTTAACATTTGCAGCAGGACTAGCACATTGCCAATGACTGCAACGAGTAGCTTGCATTTGATTACCAAAAAAGCAAGACTCACTGCACAGTACATACTAATTCAAATTATGGATTCTCTCTAAGACCTAGCCAAGTTTAGTGGCCATGTGTACAAGTATATGTCAATCTCCATGCATGAAAGGATCCAATAGATAGCTCATAAGCATGCACATCTGTTGAGTTACAAACCAATGAAATATGACCAAAACTGATGAAGTGATTGACGCATTTTATATATAAGGACATCTCTCTATATATACACATATTTAAAAAAATGATCAGAAAATCATATCATATCATATATCTTTGTTGTATGTTAAAATTTATATTATTCTTATTCTGTTTGATCGGTCTTTCAAACGTGTCTAGTTCTTATGATGTTTATATTCGTATTTGATTCTTTGTTTCTTGGGTTAAAACTTTCTACCTGCTACATGCTAAGCATATAATTCTCTCTCGATGCTCGACAGAGATAGAGATCGAGAGTAACCCTTGAAAAAGTGCGTACGTTTTTTCTACAATTATCTACTTGCGTACTCTAGTTTGTGTTTTTTTGTCTGCTAAATATTGATGAGACATTTGAGTTCAGGAGCTATTCATCAGTCGATATATATATTATCATCACTTTATCATATAACATGAGGAATAGATAAAGGAAGACTCTTTGGAGTTATAAGCTAGGCACAGCTAGGGTTTTGCTTTATAATTACGTGCTGCGATAATGGAACGAAATGAATGGATGAAATAGGATTTGAAATGATGCCGGAGAATCATCATTAATTTACAAGCAGAAAAAGATGAAATTTACACGTACAAGGTTCTCCGAGAGCTAGTTATACTTATACGTTAGGAAGTACCTATGAAAGTACGAGCATATCGTATATCTTGATTTTATGAACCATGTGATAATGATATTGAAAATGGTGATAGAAGATTTGATTTTGATCAGCATGCATACAACAAAAGGAGATATGCCAGTGGGACTATATGGAAAATCATTCATCAAATAAACAAAGCTTGAGAAGTTCCATCAATGAGTAGCCATTAGCTAGGTGTTATTAACTCATCAGACCTAGAACTCCTACACTTGATTTCAAACTACTTACTGCTTAATATAATTAACTAAAGAATATAAAAAAGCTACTTTTCCCTAGTTTCAAATTCCAGAATCATTAATATTTCGATTAAGATGGGTTATGTGATTACTGTTCACGCAGTAGTGCAGTAAAAACTAAAAAGTGGAGTCATTTCTCGTATATCCATATATTTCATCATTCATCTCCATGGTCGACTAAAGATACCTGTCTAGCTAGCTACATATATGTGTGAAAAACTGCATGCATATATCTCATCGGAATATACGGTACATTCTGATTCTGATCTGGGGTGTTGGGTTTGATACTATATCTATATGTATAGAGCCTTGTGCCAGCATGCACCTATACCCCTGCAATATATGTCGTAGGTTGAATGCCATCATTACAACTTCGCTACGCCCAACCAAAGATGTTCGAACAAGGATCAATTTGCATTTAATACAAATGCGTTTTTGTCTTATAATTCATCGCTATCACTGAACATATATCCTACCGTCGTACATTAGACAGGCTCCAGGAAATGGTAAAAAGATAAATAAAAACATTTGATCTGATTAGTAACTACTAGTGGTACATGAATAAAGATCAATGATCAATATATTAGAAAAGATCAATATGATATTAAGTTGATCATCTTTTAACTAATCTCTAGAATATAATGAAAGTAGCTAGCTTGGTCAAAGAGTTTATAACATTATCATGCAGAGATTTAATACAAATGCTATATACGATCCAACGTCAACATGTTTTATAATAACTACCATGCAAAATCATTGCAAACTGGAAGATTGGATTTGCTAGGGTTCACTTTCCTGGTCATTATAGCCTTGAAAATAATCATTCTCGCCTAAGATGAACTGTGATTGTATCATTTTAGTTTCCACGTGAACCCACCAGATGTTCCAGAATTAAGGTAAACTCAATGGACAAGCAGATATAAACATGCGTTATGCAAGAAAATCATCAAGATGAGACCAAATGTTCAGTGCATGAACCCCACCCACAAACACAGACATGAAAGTAGAGATCGAGAAAGGAAAAGAGAGATGGGAGAATAATTAAAGAAAAAGAAAAAAAAGAAAAGAGACGATGGGTATGATCGAAAGATGATTTACATGGGGATCGGAGCTCAAGAAGAAAACTTAAAATAGTAGTGGCAGTAATCATGACGATTCTTCGTGACTGCTAGCTAGCTATACCATTGCTAACTTTGTATTGTGGTGTGCCATTGTTTTGCATGGAAAGCAGTTCTAGTGCTTAAAGAAAGTGAGCGGATCACTGTGAAATATTACAGATTATAAAACTTTTCCTTTTGCTTTCTTTTTCTCGATCTGTTCTTCTGCTTCTATTTCTTTATCTTTTTCACTTTCTTCCTTTCTTTAATTAATAATCCTATACTTTTTCTGGGTTTTCTATCATCCAATTTTTCTTGTGTTATTGTTGAACATTATTAGCCGTTAGCGATTGAGTGGGGTTAAACTATCCTGCTTAGTTTGGGGCTTAATATAAATTAATCGACGGTTACCATTTGTTTTTCACCCAGCTAGATGAGAGGGATAAGGGGCGATTAAAAAGGACGAAAATAGTAAATTACCCTTGTTATTAAAACCTAAAAGCTTGAATTGAGATTAAATTTCACATTTTCAGGTACTTATTATCAATACACTTCTCTTAATTAAGCTTCTGATTGATTCATACATTTGAAATTGAATTATACCCCTCAGGAATGAAAGCGCGAATATGGGTGTTTTGATGCAAGTGTGGACAGCTGAATACTTTGATTCACTGTACCACAAAGTATTGTCGGTCATGTCCCAAAAAAAAATAAAAGGCGCAATTAGGCATATGACAACTTGTATTATAAAAAGTATAATCTAGCCAAGATGGTTGGTCAATATCTCAATATATCTTGAATTCAAGTTGAATATTTACCTTATACCGGCAGCTCAATTTGAACCTCACAAATAAGAAATTTCATTCAGCTAGGTGGTGTTTTGGGGTAAAAACTGATTCTGCTGTTTTTGGTAAATTTGGGTGTGTTGAAGAGAAACGAATTCAAACCCTAAACAAATGCACTGCACAGGAGTACTTTTAGATTCGAGAGATCAATCTGTAAGACACTGACCTAAACCAAGAAATGGTCGTTCTAGATTCAATTCGGTCACAAGGTGAAGGAGAAGGGTTGATCTTAGGGAGGGAAGCGAAGAAGGTGTTTGAGATCAGAATTTTGAATTATGAAGGTTTGGCTATTTTATGACTCGTATTAGAATGTGGTTTCTGGATACTTGTGTTGATAACACTTGTGTTCTGAAATAGGTTGAAAACCTATTTATATAAGTCATTGAGCGCACCCTGATCTCATAGGAAGTGGAGGAAGTTAAGTAATGGAGAAGTGGAATTGTGCGGAAGGTGGTGATCATCGTGTTTCCGTCATGAGGGAAGACTGATCACACTTTCATCCACTACTCTCATTATTGTTAACCGTCCGTCTTTTCTGACATGTTTGATGTCTTGAGTAAATGAATCAAATCGTGAGACTTGCCGCTAAAAGCAGCATATAGTGCTTTTAGGTTAAATAATAAGTTATTTGTGAAATCAATATTTGCATATCGATTATAATCGATGTATATAAAGCATCGCTTTCAAACAAGCAGCTGAAAAATAATCGATGTGCAGAAAGCATCGTTGCTTTAGAGCTCGATTGAATCAGTCACGATTTGAGCGTCTTAAAAAAGTAGCACGACCGGCCACTTTTGGGTGATCGTTTGAGGACCCTATGGGCGAGCTATCACTTGGTCGATCGCTCCCTTTGGAGGAGAGGTGGCCGGTGATCACAATGTTGCCCTGTTGGCTTTCTCAAAATAAATCTACACCATCCAACTAGGCTAGCAAAGTTGGATGGACGAGATGATTTGCGGAAGTTACATATTGTCGTTGATGTAATTTAGGGTTTAGGGGTCGTGCGACCAACCCTCTTTTGGGCGATCAATTCAAGGCATCGAGCGCTAGTTCGAGCAGGCCGGTCGGCCACGTGTAAAGACGAGCCGTTGTTGTGCACGCTGACATCTTTTGAGCCATCTAAATTTAGATCTAAGCCATTCGAGTTAGCTGGCGAAGACGGGCGGTCATGATCGATTTGCGACAGTAAATTGGGCCGCCGGTGAACATATTGGCACCTATTTGATTGTTCGGGATGTGATCTAAGCCATCCAACTAGGCCGGCTAAGTTGGACGGATCCGATGGGTTTTGATACCGTTTTTGCCGGTCTTAGCTCGTTTGAGCTTGTTTTCCCAATAGCGCGATCACCCACATTAAGGTTAATCGTTCGAAGCGCTGCGGATGTACTAGATGGAATCCGTTCAGCAAGGGCGTTAGTGGGCCCGCCACTGGTCATCGTGATGATTTCTTAATTCCGCCAGGAGTAGGATAGGCCTATTGAATTGTGTGTCCAAATCATGTGGTCGTGATCGTTTCTTAAGACTGTTATGGACAGTCTCGATTTCCCTTAAAGAGTTTAAACGCGTTCGATCGCGCTAACTTTTAACTAAAAGGTGTACGAACACCTAGCTTGACAAGCTCTTTGTCCTAGAGGGTGTTGCGCCCAAAACCCCAACCCTAGCCCATGTGAGTGTTTTCATGCGATGGTCTAAAATCACTTAAACGACAGTGGGCGAGGGAGATTTATGTTACTCTTCCATTTCGTGGTTGTGAGTGAACATTAATCGTCATGTCATGCCAACATTGAGATTCAGCTGGGAACGTAGTATAGGAAAATACTAGGCAGGTCATTCATTAGCGAATAATGCTTACGGAGAATAAATCCACAGAATGTTTGAGATCGTTGCTGTATGCACTTTCTGAATGAATTTTATATGTATATTCGAATATACTGAATTGCTCAATACTTCGGCGAGCGAGGAGGTTCATGCACTTATCACTTTCAGATGGCTTTCGTTCCTTTGCAGGATGATATCGCATTAAATACAGGGTTTTACAATTTTAGCCATGAACTGAAAACCACCATCAATATTTAGTCCCCTGCTTAGCACGTAATAGTGACATAGTTGCGTGGTAAGCAATAGATGGTGACATACAAGATGGGATAGAGACGAGGAGAATAGGCTTACCAGGAGAAGTCGACCGTTGGCATCGTACAGGGCGGCGTTGTCGCGGCCGTGGGGCATTGGTGTGGTGGGACCGGTTTCCCTACCCGCGTTCGAAACAAAAAAGGTTTCCTTCTTTCGTTAGAACTCCGCTAAGCTTCCATGCATAAAAGGACGCCGATCCCCTCCCTTTTTTTGTGTTCTTTTCGTTTGCTCCAACTCTCGTCCTCCGCATTCATCGCCCCCTTGCCGCCGCCGTTAGCTGTCTTGTCGTCGCATGTCCGCCAGCAGCAAGGTACGTTCTTCCTCCCTTTTTCGTTCCCTTTTTTTTTTATTCGTGGATGTAACCCTAGTCGTAGCTTTCATGAACTTAGGAAATTTATCCCCATATGAATGACATCTCTTCGTTAGCAATATTGTAGTGAGCTTTAAAAGTAGTATCGATAACAACATTACTAGAATCATGAGCAAAGAATCATAGATGGATGCTGCCGCTTGCTATATTTTTTTTTTTTTTTTTTTTTTTTTTGCAAAAACGTAGTTTTAGGTTTCGACCATGGATGTAATACCCACGGTAAAATTTTGTTCCAAGGGTGTAAGTGCCCGTTCGACCAGCTATGTGTGCAACTCGGCCGTGGGCACATATCCCGCGACTAGAGAAGGATTCGTGCGTGGCTTCTCCTCTCGTCTTTGCTAGTTCGTTATCCACATAATTCCCATCTTTGAGCTTCGTCTATTAGCGATTGCATCAAAATTCGACAAGAAGTTATGTGTATGATTCCTCTTATAGCATGAAGTAGTGACTCTATCCGTTTTGCTTCATTGTAGTAACTTGAAAGTGAACGTAAGGAATTCTCGTTAAGATATCACCTGGAAATACTTCTGCCGCTAAGTTGGGAGGTGTTAAGACATGCCAAATATTGATGACGAGCCAAATATTCTCGTTAAGACATGCCAAATATTGATGACGAGCTCTTTGTCGTGCCCTATCCGAACATTAAAACTCACCCTGGTCACAAGATAACCCTCATCTCAGGTTCAGAGAATGAAGAGGATGCTCCTTCAGTTTTTTCAGTGCGTATGATGAGGTTCTATCTTCAAAAGAAAGAGTATCGAGCTTCTCCTATTGATTTCAAAATTTGCCATAATCCGCTGCGCTCTTATATATGAAGGATGGATGAGGCATATGTTGGGTAGTGAGCGTATCATAAATAAGCTGACTAAAGCACAAGTTGTTAAAGCTGTCATGGAATCCACAACACTTCACATTAGGAAAGATACGGCGGGTTTGATCACTTTTATTTCTCAATGGTGTCCTTCCACGCACACTTCTATATGTAGATGGGGAGAAATGACCATCACTTTAGAGAGTGTAGCAGTTCTGCTAAGTCTTCCGGTTGCGGGGAATCTTGATGTTGAGTTGTCTGCTGAAGAACAAGTGATATTCGACACTTTAGTGAATAAAGCGGAGGGATATGATTCGAAGAAGAATGATTAAAAATTCTTTTATACTTGGTGGGTGTCTGAATGGTTTCCCACGAAACCAAACGTAGGCCAAGTGTTGGATATATGATGTACTTAGTGTTGCTGCCTTTTTATCCTTGTGGCTGTCCAGAGACGTTTTTGACGATGGTTCTGGTAAGAAGATTATAAGACGGAAGCTCGTGATGTTTGCTATTAAGCTGGCTCAAGGAATAGTCCTCCCCTTAGGCAGCCTGTTCATTGGGTCTTTGTACTCTCATCTGGATTCCATGGCAGCATACATGTATGTTTCCAACGAGTATATGAAGGTGGATTCGAATATTCACATTGCTTTCCTTCAAGCATGCTTATGGGAGCACTTTAAAGGTTATGCTCATGTCCTTGCAACTTTGTTCTCCAGTCTGTATGGAGGTTCCAGAATACTCCGTTGGCAGAAGAGGCGCCTAAAGCCTGGGTTAAAGCTTATTGATTTTTTCGAAAACGTGCATGCCATAGATTTTCGTCCGTGGGCACCAGTTCATTCTTCTATAGTTCAACCAAGAACCTTTGTCGTTGGTCCTGACATAGTGTTGGACACTGATGGAGCGGATATGAGTTTTAAAGTGATCATATTTATGCGGAGCTGCATGCCGGGATATATTCCATCTTTCTTTAATGGATCCTTTACTGTAGTTCCGTATAACATTGACAGAGCCGCTCGTCATATGGGATTTGATCAGGGACTCCCGTTCGATCGCCCGTTAAGACCTTCAGCGGAGCTTTTGCCATCTGTTTTTAACGCTAGCATCTTCGCCACAAAGATGAGCCTTCCATTCTGGCTCCCAGGAAGAAAACCAATGGCGACTGATAAGTACAAGGAATTCTGGAGAGAAGAGATCTTATCTTCGTGGAAGAAGTTGTGACAGTTCCGCGCGACAAGCCTTCTTCTGAGATTTTGAAATGACATAAGCTGTTGAAGCCGCTTCCTTCGGGCAAACAGACTAGAGCCAGTCCTCAAGAGAAAGAGGCGAGGTCCAAGACACATGCAGGCAGCATTCGAACGACTTCAACTGCTCCGGTAATTTTCAACTCTTCCAATATGCAGGTGTGTACGTGTCGTTTCTTAAATAGACGAATTTTTATTTTAAGGCAATCTTACTGAATATCTTCTTTCTTTGAAACCAAGGATTTGGGAATGTGAACGCCTTTGCTAGACTCGCTCGTAGCCACAACATGGTGTCTCCAGAAGAGATATCTGGTGATACTGAGTCTCTCGAAGAGGAAGATGAGGTTGAAGACGAGGAAGGCTCGGAATCCGGCAGTGATGAAGGAAGTGCTTATAAGTGTAGTAGAGGATCTTAATCTCCTAGAGAGCCGGAAGATGAACTGATACGTCTTCTACACATTCTCTGAATATGATTCTTTTTGATGTAAGACAAACATTAACCATTGATATTGCAGGAGGAGTCCGCCATAGAGAACAATCTTGAGGTGGAGATAAATGGTGATGTAAGGAGCATTGTTGCTCCTTATGACAAGAATGGAAATGCCGCATCTGTAGGTGTTATCACCTCCAAAGAACCTCTCGGGAATGATACGGCATTAGTTATGCATCCTGTTGTTGGAGACACCTTCGAACCCCCTTTTGATGCTCCTTTCGCAGACCATGTGTTGGTTGGAGGATTTAGCGTGCCGGCTAAGTATGAGAAGTTGTATAACAAAATATAGAAGAAACATGGTCACATTGCCACTTTCAAGAAGATTAAGAGTCTTTTTTCATTGGTTAAGCGCGTTGAAGAAGTTGTATCTTTCATTTATGATATGTGCAGCATGACTGGACGTACCGTTTCTGAGGAGATTGTCCAAAATTGGGAATTCCATCGAGACGTGTTTGTGAATTTTGAGTTTAACGCCTCTGGTTCTGTGAAGGATTTTCTAAAGTCCAAGAGCTGCAAGACAAAATGGATGATGTTACCTCCATGGACTTCATTACTCAGCAAGAGGCAGAGGTTGAGAAATTGTCTCAGGAGTTGAAGCTGAAGTAGGCTGCCCTACAAAACATGAAAGACGCCTTTTCCAAGAAGGACGTGTTGTTGCTGGACGATTTCCCTTGAATACCTTATGCTTTCTCCTTTATATTTCCTTTTAGTTTGTTTTTTTTTTATAGGCAAAAGACGCTTCTTTTATGGTATTGATTTTTTCTGGTTATGAACTAATAGGTGGTTGCTCTGTAAGAATTTTTTGAATTGATTTACTCTTAAAATGATGTTGTGAGTAATTTTCTGGGAGTGATAAATTTTGGATGGACTAGTAAGTTGGAATGCGAATAGCGCAATCCTTTTGAGGAAATCGTGAATGTTGCATGAAAATTGCAAGCGTTGTACAAAAGAGAATCATGTAGAGGAAAATATAACGGAGAGATTGAAAACGATATTAACTTCATTCTAAAAATGGTACGCGTGCGTCGAGTCCCCAGCAAATTTCCAAAAGATCTTTCACACAAATAATCGTTTAACGAGACTTACTTGTTGACGAGGTTCCAACGAACGAAATAGGGCTCTCCCAGATAATTGCTTCAAATCCAAGTTGCAACCCGAGTTGTTGTAACACGCCTATGACAATGAAAAAGTCCCCAGCTGATTTGATTTCTTCTGTGAAACTACACATATTGACTTGTAGAGAAAGGGAAGATTTCTAGTTCATAGACGCAACTCCCCTGAATTAATTTTCTCCCAGACAATGCGTTTCAGGCCGTTGCATTCACTGGTAGGGTGATGGATAAATTTGTGGTAATGGCAATATCTTGGATCGATCGTCTCCTGATCAGTTGGTGGACGCCATGTAGGAGGTAGTTGAACTACTCCATCTTGCACCCAAACTTCTAGCAACTCCAGAACCTTCCTCATTGGAAATGGGAAGTGCGGGTACCCCGAGTCTAGCTTCTCTTTCTTTTGCAACTATTTCTTGCGGGATTTGATACGAGGCTCGTTTCGAGAGTGGAGTTGAGACGTGAGTGTGTGTCGACACAGACGCAGATCGCTTAGCTTGGCGTTTTTGCTGAGGTTCAACTTCTCTAGAGGGCCCTGCATCGATGAAAACAGAACTGCAACGCGGTTGAACTGAGTACCGTTCATTAGTGAAGCTCTTGTCTTCATGGAAGCCTTGGTAAATTTCCCCTTCTTCAAGCGTTTCTCTGCTCGGTAGAGTGGGAGCGGTCGTGGATGTGGATTGTTGAGCAACTCTCTGAACTTCTGTGAGAGTCTTGAGATATAGACTCTCCAACAGAGCTTCATAAGCCGGTTCCATGTTCTTATTCTGCGGGTATTGTGATGCTCCTGGCGAGTCCCTTTCCTTGTGAAACTGTTTCGGCTCTTTGTTGCCGGTTGGATTTTATTGATCGTTTCCTTTCGGCTCATGTCCGATGTGGTTATGTATTCTGTCTGCATCACCGTGGGCGGAAGCATGAATTTCAGATAAAGATCCGATGTCATCTTTATCGTTGGTGGTGTTCTCCGGGCGAATGCTTGCCGAATCCTTCCACAACCGGTTTACTATACTCCTTAAAAGACAAAGCGTCTCGTTTTGCCGTTTGGCGATATCAGCCTGATTTGCGAGAACATGTTCTAATATCCTAGTCATGCCTTCTATGGTGATTGTGTTTCGATCATTTACTGCTTTCGGAGAGTTTAGCTGGCGGGGATGCATCACAGAGTGGAAGTTGAGATTCGCGATTGAAATGAAATCGGATTAACGAATGTGTTTAGACCTAAGATCCGCCCATTCTAGGTTTTAAGAAAATTGACATGAAACTGAAAATTGATCTTGCAACTGAGAGATTAACCTCCCATTGTGGTCGCCAGTTATTTTGGGGTAAAAACTGATTCTGCTGTTTTTGGTAAATTTGGGTGTGTTGATGAGAAACGAATTCAAAACCTAAACAAATGCACTGTACGGGAGTACTTTTAGATTCGAGAGATCAATCTATAAGACTATGGACTAAACCAAGAAATGGCCGTTCCATATTCAATTCGGTAACAAGGTGAAGGAGAAGGGTTGATCTTAGGGAGGGAAGCGAAGAAGGTGTTTGAGATCAGAATGTTGAATTATGAAGGTGTGGCTATTTTATGACTCGTATCAGAATGTGGTTTCTGGATACTTGTGTTGATAACACTTGTGTTCTGAAATAAGTTGAAAACCTATTTATATAAGTCATTGAGCGCACCCTGATCTCATGGGAAGTGGAGGAAGTTAAGTAATGGAGAAGTGGAATTGTGCGGAAGGTGGTGATCATCGTGTTTCCGTCATGAGGGAAGACTGATCACACTTTCACCCACTACTCTCATTATTGTTAACTGTCCGTCTTTCCTGACACTTTCTCGTAATGGGCGTGTTACACGCCGGACACTGTAAACCACCAGACCAATACCCCAGTGAGCATCCCACAGTTTGTGACATGTTTGATGTCTCGAGTAAATGGGTCAAGCCGTGAGACTTGCCGCTAAAAGAAGCATATAGTGCTTTTAGGTTAAATAATAAGTTATTTGTGAAATCAATATTTGCATAACATCGCTTATATTCGATGTATATAAAGCATCGCTTTCAAACAAGCAGCTGAAAAATAATCGATGTGCAGGAAGCATCGTTGCTTTAGAGCTCGATTGAATCAGTCACGATTTGAGCGTCTTAAAAAAGTAGCACGACCGGCCACTTTTGGGTGATCGTTTGAGGACCCTATGGGCTATCACTTGGTCGATCGCTCCCTTTGGAGGAGGGGTGGTCGATGATCACAATGTTTGCCCTGTTGGCTTTCTCAAAATAAATCTACACCATCCAATTAGGCTAGACAAGTTGGATGGACTAGATGATTTGCGGCAGTTACATATTGTCGTTGATGTAATTTAGGGTTTAGGGGCCGTGCGACCAAGCCTCTTTTGGGCGATCAATTCAAGGCATCGAGCAGGTCGGTCGTCCACGTGTAAAGACGAGCCGTTGTTCTGCACGCTGACATCTTTTGAGCCATCTAAAATTAGATCCAAGCCATTCGATTTAGCTGGCGAAGACGGGCGGTCATGATCAATTTGCGGCAGTAACATACTGCCGCAAACACAAATTATGGTTTCAAAGTGATCTAAGCGGTCCAACTAGGCCGTCTAAGTTGGACGGATACGATGGGTTTTGAGACCGTTTTTGCTGGTCTTTGCTCGTTTGAGCTTGTTTTCCCAATAGCGCGATCACCCACATTAAGGTTAATTGTTCGAAGCGCTGCGAATCTACTAGATGGAATCCGTTCGGGTAGGGCGTTAGTGGGCCCGCCTGTGGTCATCATGATGATTTCCTAATTCCGCAAAGAGTAGGCTAGGCCTATTGAATTGCGTGGCCAAATCATGTGGCCGTGATCGTTTCTTAAGACTACTATGGACAGTCTAGATTTCCCTTAAGGAATTTAAACGCGTTCGATCACGCTAACTTTTAACTAAAAGGTGTGTGAACACGCTGTGCTCTTTCTAAGAGGGTGGTGTAGCCCATGTGAATGTTTTCATGCAGGTCTCAATACTGATACTTCGGGAGATTTAAGTTACTCCGCTGCGAGTGAACATTAATCGTCATGTCATGCCAACATTGAGAGTTCAACTAGGAACTTAGCATAGGAAAATACTAGGCAGGTCATGCATTAGCGAATAATGCTGACGGAGAATAAATCCACAGAATATTTGAGATCGTTGATGTTTGCACTTTCTGAATGAATTTTATATGTATATTTGAATATATTGAATTGCTCAATACTTCGGCGAGAGAGGAGGTTCATGCACTCATCACTTTTAGATGGCTTTCGTTCCTTTGCAGGATGATAGCGCATTAAATACAGGGTTTTAAAATTTTAGCCCTAAACTGAAAACCATCATCAACAGGTGGATTGACAAACTTGGTTTGACGTTATGGTAAAACTATTTAGCGGCTGAACAAGAAACGCGCAACGAATGTTAGGACGCGCGGTAATATATTGGTCGTCAATTGCGGAAGTTCGGTTGCATGATGGTTCAGTGTCTACCACAAATAATTAGTTTTCCAACAATTAAAAATGGCTACATGTTTACCTATTTGAACTATACTCACTTTCAAACACTCAACTCACATCAAATTCACTTTTCTTTTGAATTTTCCTCTACTAGAATCTTTTCCAATTTTTATTATAGTTCTTAAAGTTTCCCAATTGAAATGTTTCAAACTACATCTCAAGTTTATTCTGAAGCCAACGTGAAGCTGTTATAGATAATATATGTGCTAGTTTAAAAATAAATAAATGAAAATGACAAAAGAGAAAGAAGAATGCCAGTTTTAGAAGTTAACTCGGAAAAATTTGCTGTTAAAAGGCAAAAAAGAGTTTATGTTTTGGAAGTTAATAACCAAAGTTACAAAAACCAAGGAAAATTTGTTTAACAACACGTTGAATGGAAGTTATGTCAAATGAAGATAACCAGGAGGCCATATATTTTCCGAGATTTTTTTATATTAAAGTCTTTAATTAAGTTTTTATTGTCTAAGTTTGTATGCTTTCCATCCCTCGATAGATGACATATTCATTTTCAAATTTCGTCCACTAATAGATTACCTATATCATTAAATAAGGGGATATTCGAAAACTAACATTTTAATTGAGTATTGTTAGTATAAGAAATATTTACAATTTGATAGTCATGTTTTACATATATAGGTGTTTTAAAAGGCATTTTAGTGGTATAAAGTTTACGAATATCCGTGGTGTATTGTCAGAGATAAATCATTTCTAAACTTTACTAATTATTATTGAAAAAGCGGGGGTCCAACAACCACACGCAATATTTCGTTTAGGCAATCTGTATGGACTAACTCCAATATAATTCCGAGAGAATCAACTAGACAGTCAGACTCAATCAAGGAAAATATATCCAAGAGTTATATCTCTGTTTCTCAATGTAATCATCAAATCAAACGGATAGAAACCGTGAGCCTGATTATTATGAGAAACAACTTGAACGGTACCAAAGATCAATGTTCAGGAGTCAATCAATTTCAATCAACAACCAAAGGTTGGATTTACCAATTAATTGAACTACGCACATCCTGTGATATTTCAATTATATAAACAAACATAATGAGGAAAAGAAATAACATAGACACCAGAAATTTTGTTAATGAAGAAACTGCAAATGCAGAAAAACCCCGGGACCTAGTCCAGATTTAAACACCACACTGTATTAAGCCGATACAGACTCTAGCCTTAACTTCGGACTGGAATGTAGTTGGCCCTAACCAATCTCACACTGATTAAGGTACAATCGCGTTCCTTACGCCTCTGAATCCCAGCAGGACTTTACGCACTTGATTCCCTTAGCTGATCTCACCCACATCTAAGAGTTGCTAAGACCCAAAGTCGAAGTTGATAAACAAATCTTTGTCTCACACATAAAAGTCTATTTTGATAGATAAATATGTCTCCCACAGAAATACCTATGAAGTTTGTTCCGTTTTTTGATAAATCAAGGTGAACAGGAACTTATTGATAATCCGGTCTTATATTCTTGAAGAACAGACTAGTAATATCAATCACCTCACAATAACTTAACTATATAGTAGTAGGACAAGTTATTATGGAATCACAAATAATTAGATGAAGAGCTTTGTGATTACTTTTTGTATATCTTACCTATCGGAGATAAATCTCGAGCAAATCTTAGAGAAGATGGTACTCAATACGATAGAAAAAGTAAGATCAGAACACACAACTACAGAGAAAATAGCTGGGTCTGGCTTCAGAATCCCAATGAAGTCTTTAAGTCGTTAATCTATAATGGTTTTAGGAAAAACCAAGGTAAAAGGATAATTGACTCTAGTCGCAACTAGTATCACACAGGAGGTATGGGGATTAGGTTTCCCAGTTGCTAGAGTTCTCCCTTATATAGTCTTCAAATCAGGGTTTGATAACTTTGGAACAAAGCAATCAATATTCACCGTTAGATAAAACCAGATTCAATATTCAAGCTAATATCTTTCCACCGTTAGATGGTCTTAGCTTGTTACACAAAAATGAAATATACCTTCATTTAGATATGGGTAACCGTACATAAACGTGTATATTGAGTTGGCTCAATAACAGTTAACCGAAGCTAGCCGTATGAACACTTTTGTATTAACAATGTTCATATTAACACTTTTAGATCAATTGATAATCAAATGAATCTAATTGTGCTACTCATAGAGTTGTTCAATTTTTTATATTTTCATAGAAGTATACAAGACACAATTGAAACAAAATCGGATTGATTCAAAAGAATCAGTTCATGAACATTTTAGCGACGGTTTGCAAATTGCATTCCTTAATATATAAATGTATTTTTTTCATGAGTATGAAATCATACTTAACCAATTTTAGAACTTTAACCACTTAAATTTTCAAACGGGTACGCAAACTTAAGTTCCGAACATTGGTCACAAGCCGACAGTTTGCAAACGGGTACGCAAACGTTAGCTCCGGACCGAACTCAGTTGAAACCGTTTGTGAACGGGTACACAAACTTGGTTCCCGGACTTCAACAGTTGAATCAGTTTGCGAACAGCTATGCAAAATTAAGTACCCTGACTTAACATTTGAATAAGTTTGCGAACGGGTATGCAAACTTGACTTCCGGTCCTGAATTCCAACAAAACAGTTCGCACACTTAGTAGACAAACTGTAATGTATCCAGACATGGGTTTTATCTCTTAACTCCCATTTAAATCATTGAAACATTCTTCGAAGACGGCAATAGCTGTCTCACACAAACTATTAGCTTATAAGCAATTTTCAAGTGATCGAATGATAAATACGAAACATTCCGAGTCTACATAAAATGACTGTCTCATACAAATCATGTAAGATGTTACCAGGTGATTTTCACATGATCATATTTTGACTTTCGTCAAGAATAATGAAGAACGTAGTTAAAGCAAAAAGCTTTCCAACACATATTTCGAGAAAGATATAAGCGAGTTAAACTCATCTCGAAATATCAAATGTGTATATATCTATATATGAAGTCTATATATCTAATATATAAAGTCAAAATATATATGAAGTCTATATATGAAGTCTATATATCAAAATATATATGAAGTCTATATATCTATATATATGAAGTCTATATATATATGAAGTCTATATATCAAAATATATGAAGTCTATATATCAAAATATCAAAATATATGAAGTCTATATATATGAAGTCTATATATAAAAATATATGAAGTCTATATATCAAAATATCAAAATATATGAAGTCTATATATCAAAATATATATGAAGTCTATATATCAAAATATATATGAAGTCATATATATGAAGTCTATATATGAAGTCTATATATCTATATATAAAGTCTATATATGAAGTCAAAATATATAAAGTCAAAATATATATATGAAGTCTATATATGAAGTCTATATATCAAATGTGTATATATCTATATATCTATTTGATATATAAAGTCTATATATCTATACGACTTTTTCTCAACAGGAGATATAATAGAAAAGACTTCTGAGTGATAGATGAGTTCAAGTCTCCACATACCTTTTATTGATGAAGTTCCACAGGCTCCCCTTAGTAGTTCTTCGTCTTTAATCGATGAACGTCGTGAAGTCTAAAGCTCAACTACACATTATATCCTAATCCGAGACATAGCTATAAGTATATTTGGAATCAAGACTTATAGTTTTCACAACTAAACTTGACAAACAAGCTTGAGATAGCAACACCTTGCGAGTTCGACCGAGCAGTGCTCTAACAATTATCTATAAGGGTATAATGTAAAAAATACTTAAAAAGATACTCCTTTATCCTCATTGTCTTAAAAATTGTGCAAAGTTAAACTAAGTCACCTAATTTAGGACGGGGGAGTGTATTGTAAAAAATATGACAGTAATATTGATTGAGTCGAAAATTTTAGAAATTAAACTTTCATTTTTAACTAATCGATACTTTTTATATTTAAACTCGTATTTAATTAACTTGGTTATATACTATGTTCTGAAAATACCAACGGTTATATTTTGAATCGTACTAACGACTATGTTTTGTCTTATAAATACGACCACCGAAAGCATTCTCGAACAAAGCCATCAACCATATATTCTAAAATCAATGGAAAACAAATATTATGTTTGGGAGGTTTATCCATTACATTTCATGGATAACCATACTCTGATTTAATGTCCTTGGATGTATTCTAAGTGTCCACAAGTAGGTTGTTCAAGCATCAGAACGGTCATCAAAGATTAGGTATTTACAATGACAATACCCCAACTACCTTGAAGAACCATATATGCTAGATGATATTGTGAAGACTAGAAAAGATGAAAATGTAACAGCGTTGTGTAAAAACTTGAAACTTCAACCAAATTGAACAAGTTACAGTGCAACTACTATGGAAAAGAATATCACCTAAATATATATGTTGGTAATTTTCAGCAGTTTTACTGTTCAATCTATGACGGTTATTGTTCATTACCCGAGCTAAGATTTGAGTAACTTCGAGAATAACTATTCAGAAATAATCCGACAATCGTTGAGCATCACGCATAAACGGGTTCCCCTTTTATTCTACGAACATTGCAAAAATGTCGAGACATTAACCCAAAATTGACATCCCTCGATCATCATAGATACTTCCTCTAGTTTAAAAAATATAAGCTCTACAAATAACTAAATCCTCCTCTTAAGATACTTAGGAACTCGAATTCTGTGAGACATTTTTCGTAATAAGAGTGAAACTATGAGTGTGAATTTGGAATCGAGAAGAGTTAACCTTATACGGGAAAAAATTAGATCCACTGGATGACCAAAGGTATAGCCGTTAAGATATATTCGTCGGGTAGCGAAACTTTAGCCGCACTCCCAAACCAAAGACGCTAGCGTCTTAGCTTAAACCGCGCGATGCAAGATACGCTGCTAGCATGTCTTGTTAAGCCATGGGATGCGAAAGAAACGCACGTCTCTTGATAGGTAACAGTGACAAATACTCAAATTTATTGGTTTTCCCATTCGTTTTTCATGATCGCCCATCCCAACATATGGAAGCAAATTAGAAAATCTTAGATCTGTCCATTTCATAAGAATTGCCCAAAGGTGATAAGATACTAAAACTTGTATGGACTAAACTGCTTGATAAAATTTACATCTTACTAGGAACTACTCATTAATCCAATGTTTTGTAAAGTGAAATATTGGCCAAAATGTAGATTTTTTTTTTTTGAAGGTAAAAACACAAGCAAAATGTAAAACTTGTTGTATGTTTATAGTAATTTGGGTGGGTCTACAGTCAGGTTAGCCGGCATCGGTGGTTTGGTCATGGCAAACCATAAAACCTGATAGTGATGGGGTTGCATTACTGCCTGGTTGAGTGAAGAGTGTCCCCCTTGGATTGTATCTCCGCCTGGGGCGCCCATGCGGTCGGGCCACGTACGGCGGGACTTCGGTCTGCGGCACTCACTGTCTTATCTGGGCGGCCTAACTCACCGCCCACGGACGGCTAATAACCGCCCGACAAAACCCAAACCCAATGAGCATAAGGGAAAAACGGGTCACTTAGTCCGGGGTTGCATTACTGCATTGCATTGATTGCAAGAAGCAACATTGGACGTTCCCACAGGTTTTGTCCATAATTAAGCATACTGGTACGTCTCTTCAATCCTCTGAAGACTGAACTACATGGCACTGTTGGACAACTAATGGATCTACTTACTTACATCTGCCACCCATGGCGTGATCAATTCATCACAGAGTTACTTCTAAAACTTGTCTGCCAGAAAACTGTATGAAGTTAAGAAAAATAAAAGACCTAGATTTGTCACCTAATACAAAAAAAGTGAAAAACAGCTTTTTTCTCTCTTTTTTCTGTTGGGAAAAAAGTAATTCTCATAAGGGACTGTTTGGTTCGTTTGGCATTTTCTCCCGTGATAGCCGTTGTTTCCTTTTCAATTTTTCAGTTCTCTGAGTTCGCATTATTGTCTCGCAAGTCGAGGATACATAGTGAGAAAGAAAGAAAGAAGAATGAATGAGAGAATGTCTGAAACATAACACAAAGGCAAAAAAGAAAAAAAGAAAAGCATATGATCATATCAAATATCATTTGATGTCGGGATACATTTATTGTATAAAGTTGCACGCTTTCTCTTCTTTTATTTTTTACCCTTCCCTCCTCTTTTCACTTTCGGGTCAAAAGTGACAAATCCCTGCCTTGACCATCACTTAGTTTCACCCCACTTCTCCTTATTGTGGGTCTTTTTTTCACCGTTTTGGTCCCACATTGTTATGAAAATTTTCCTTCGAGGCGTTTCGCTACGCGTCCGATTTCGTGCACATTTCCAGATTGATGTTTATATCATCTTTTAATTTAATTCACCGAGTAATAACAGGCCTGATATCGGAACTAGCTTTTAACCGCTCAACCGAATACATGGCAAATTAACATTCTTTAAAAGAGTAATACAATATACAAAAATAAAATTCTTACACTAATTTGGTAATATCCTATTTATTTTTCTAATTTTTTTTTTCCTGAAATATACATGCAAGTGCAAGTTTTTTTTGTTGATCACAATGGATTTTTCAAAAATAGCACAGGGATCGATAGAGTATACCATACTTCATATTCTAGTAGGTTGGCTGGTAATGAGGATTGGTAACCCCATCTGGAGACTCCCTGGTGGAACCGGGAGTGGACTAGACCTTGCTCTATCCACCCCCCTAAAATTCCAATAATTTCTAGTAATCGCTTAATTTGTCCTATTTCATGTTTAATCCCCTCGTCTTTAGATATTAGCCCCTAAATTCTTGAATTTGTACAATTTAGTCCACCAAATTTATTAAAAAATTTCTTATCCCAAATAATTTTAAAACCTCGTTCCGCCGTAGTGGAAAACGGTACTTTATAAGGGTCTTGAGATGCGAAAGTAATAAAAGATGCGAAAGTAATAAAAGAACTGAGGGACAAATTCCGATTTCTGTCCCAACTTTCACTCAATCATGGGACTCGCCAAAAAAAAAAAAAATAGCCCCATATTAACTTATTTGGGTGGCGGGTTCCGCTCTATCAACTCAATGAGAGTCGGGATAGAAATCGGGATTCTCCCCACAGTACCATCTCCCCTTGAGATGTCCAGCTCTAGCTTCAGCTTTTTTTCTTTTTCTTTTCTTGATTAGCAAAAAATAAATAAAAATATATTGATTAAAGCTATAACTTCACTTTAGACAAGACCAAATGGTGAGATGGTTTTGTTCTAATTGTTGTATCCACCGTGTTTTAGCATTTTAAGTAGTCTGGTAATTTCCTCCAAGTCTAACATATGAACTTTTCTCTATGTAAGTGACAATGAGATAAGTGTTGGCTTGTATAACTTTTGAAATAAATGTTAACCCTTTCGGGATGATGAGATCAAAAGGGGTGTTATGAATGTCCCAATCAATAGGCTTGGGTTCCTTTTCTCCCTTTGTTGAAAATCTGTTGGCAAACCCTACAAAAGAAGACTACAAGTTACATTTCATTCACAAATCCAAAAAGAAATTAAAGGGAGGGATACCTTTCTTCTTACTAGAGTAACCTAATTTTATTACCTTTATTCACTACAAAAGTGCCACCATTAAGCTGTTTTTAGGTCATTTTCCGCCTTTGGCAAATTTGAAGGTCTCTAACAAAACTTGTTACACATGTTGAGTGTAGCATTTTTACATTATCCAGTATCCGGGTGTTTTTGTTTGTTTTTTTTGTTTGAAGGATAAATAAATCAAAATTTCTTGGTGCACTGCCGAAACGGACACACTAAACATGCTGGCACATTATACCATGCCTTGCAAATTCATGTGGTGAGGAGCTCATTTTTTGTGAGTGGGCCGGTTTTTAGAGTATTTACTTTAGACAGTATGCCTAGAACTACTCTAGAAAAGTTTCATCCGTTAGCTGCAGGGGTGAGCATTTAGCCGTGTCCATGGATTTAACAGGGACAACCGTTTATTTGCGGATGGATGTCAGGACCGTTCGTTAATGGATTGGATGCGGATGGAATTTTGAAATCCAATGGATAACGGATCGGGCCGGATGTAATCTTGAAAATCCGTTGGACATCCATATCCAGATTAAATTAAGGGCATTTATATAGTTCTAGAAAATATTATGGATCATTTATGAACTTTTAAGATGTTTGCTTGGGTGTTATACATGACCTTTTCATATTTGTATACATATATAGGATATGTAGGTTTTATAAGGAGACATTTGTGATAACTTTATTTTCTTTACTAGAAATTTTAACTAAAACAAATTCATTGGATTATCGCATCCAATCGTCCATCCGTGCATCCATTGGATATGGATTGGATGCGGATGCCAAATTTGAGATCCATAGTGCAATGGATTGAATGCGGATGAGGCGAAAACCGGTCCATACCGGCCCATGCTCACCTAACTTATTTGCATGGTTTGCCAAGCCATATGCTGCTTGATTTCATTTTTGGCAAATATGGTTGATTGTGTATTGTGTAACTGATTGATTGTCAGGTTGAGCCACATTTTTTACATTCGATCTTTAGGAGTTATCCTGGCAGTTCTCTTGCCGTTCCATCTGTGATTCTGTTGATCCAGTCTAAATTTGAGGCCATCTGCCCGGTAGAAGTCATTGTAGTGGATGTAATATTTTTGGCAAGTGGGGTGCCAATACTCTTTTTGTCAAATGAATTCTGGTTGAACTTGGATAGCGAAATCTAGCGAAATCTGTTGATATTTTATTAGATTATCCTACCGGGAGATTCTTTTTCTTGTTTTGTCTTATCAAGTTCTTTGTTTTCTCCTCAAAAGCGGCATTGCTCTCTTTTAATTCTCACTATTCGATCGTCTAATGATTTCAATTACACTAACCCAAAAGGAAACAGATGCCACTTGAGTTCTTGTTTTCTTGTTATAAAAAAACAAGTAAAAATAGATTGTCTTGCGTACATCCGGTAAACCGTAGTTAAAGACAAAAGCCTCGAATCTATCCAAAAAAAAAAAAAAAAAAAAGAGAAAAGAAAACGTATAAAGAAAATTAGCATATCTCATCTCAATCTTCTTTCGTTTGATAATAAATCTCCTTTATCATTCCTTAATT
The DNA here is from genome assembly GCA_023531295.1 of Papaver armeniacum. Lineage (NCBI taxonomy): Eukaryota > Viridiplantae > Streptophyta > Magnoliopsida > Ranunculales > Papaveraceae > Papaver > Papaver armeniacum. The sequence goes on from JAJJWW010014413.1 coordinate 710,214, forward strand.
ACAATACACATTCTTTCTCTGATTGCCAGTAGATGTTGTGCCTTTGTGGGTTCAAATTTTGGAACCACCAAAATGGGTAACGTGTTTGTATAGCGAAAATGCCATGCACACTTAATATTTGCAAGCATTTCAAAATCTACTTTACAATGTAGGATATACATGGACTAAATGCCGATAAATTAAACCAAATTTGACGGGCGGATGGCATCCCGATGTTTATACACAAAATATGGCTCATTACCCTACGAAAGTCCAGCTATATTGAGAATTATTTTCCAAAACTGTATAAGGATTATCAGATTTCACGAGGATTATCAAACTCCGTATGATTTAACGACAATGTTGAATAGACGGTGATAAAAACCGAAAAAATAAACTGATACTCGTGTTATGGGACCCAAAACGAGCATCCCTGCTAATCACGTGGGGCGAGGCCTTCCATTTGTAAGAGTAATTCTTATCTCTGGATTTTTGCCATTTTTATTGAGGTACGCAGAAGGATTGGAACTATATAAGATGATTTAAAGACTAGTTTTGCTTTGTACTTGTAGTCTTGTAGTTTTCGAGTAAATCGTTCAAGATTTACTTTATAGGTCTCTAAAAACCAAGTGATATCAATGCTCCTTGAACTTTGATGCATTTTGACTGTGTTTGGTTTAGCTTTACCAAGGCTCTCGAACACTCTTCTAGGCTTCTAGCTATCTTTTTTCTCATCATTTTAATTTTAGCAACTTTACCCATTTCTTTTGGTACCATTTTTCGTTCAAACTCCATCCAAGAACTCAAATATTAATCATCAAAGAACACCAAAAACCAGTAAAAAGAAAAAGAAAAGGAAGATGAATCAATCTTTTTACCTTTGAGACCTCAAAATTAGATGCTACTCTTGATCGTCACACTCTATTTTTTGAACGATTTACATTTTGGTAAAGCTTACCCATTTCTTGGTGAGCAGTGCTATCCCGCACGACTTTGCGGGAAGCTATCCCGCTCAAGCGGCTTCTTTACCGTTAGATCATGTTAAAACCCAGATCTAACAGTCTTGAACCCTTTAGGGGAAGTGGTGGGTCCTTTTCTAAAAGGGTTCTTTCATGAATGCGAATCTAACCGTTGATTTGATCATCCAACGGTAAAGAAGCCGTTTTTGCGGGAAGTCATCCCGCAAAATCGTGTGGGATAGCATTTATCTTTCTTGCTTTGTAGTGGCAAAAAGGTCATAATTAGCAATAGCATTTATTGTGAATGCATAATCCTAACCGATTTCTAATCCCATCACTCGTTCCTTGTACACTACACACTACTGATGCTGATTAATGAATGGTCTCTAGTCTTTAAGATTTTGTGATCTTCTGTTCCTGACATTGATTAGTATTATCCAAAGTAATTGCAGCATAAAGATGATATTTTGCAGGCCGTATTCCAATTAATTAAATCCCCTTGATTACTAGTTCCAAAAACTTAGCTCTTTAGGCTTTAGGTTCTCTACTTTTGTTAAAGGTACAATGACCATTATACACTTTGGAACTTGTTGGTTTTGGCTTTTTAAAGCTCAATTAAGACTAAAGGCAGGAATCGCAACCGACTGGAAGAAAAAAAACATTGATCTCATCCACTATGTTTTTTTTTTTTTTTTTTTGTGCAAAATAAACCCGTGTTTGGGTACTTATCCAGAAGTTGTTTTTTTTGACTTCCGAAAGTTAAAAAAAAATCAAAAATTAGTTTGTGTGCACAACTTCAAAATAATTCCTAGAAGAAACGTGTTTTGGGCAATTTTTCTCGTATAAATCAATTTACAGAAGAAACGGATGAGAAGAAGCTTATTTATTGATGTTTCCATATGCATAATGCATAAAACATTGTCATATAGAAAGTTAAATTCTGGATTATCTCCATAAAATGATGTAAGCATATTACACAACCTTTTAAGTCTCTGCTTGAGAAAAAAGTAAGCTTCTGGTATAAGACTGAGAGATATTTAGTAAGCCTGCTTGTAAAGAAAAGCCTTAGTTTTGAGGGCTTCTACTTAAAAAGTACACTTATTAGTAAGTACTACATAATACAGGTTTAGATGATTTTGCCTTTTTGCTGGTGACCTCATTAGTCTCTTTCTCTGCCTCTCCCTAGCCGGTCCCATCCACAGTACACATAATTAGTATCCCTAACTAGCTAATTAGTCTACATAAAGCATTACTCATCACTACCTAGTTACTCATCAGTCCTCACCACTCATTGTGACTCTCAATTACACTATAAACCCATTGCTTGACCAACAACTCTACCACTACCACTACCTGCCCAAAAAGAAAAGTTCAAACCAAAGGCCACATGAGAACAGTGTCCCTGAACACCAAAGAGTCCCAATAAAATTCCCGAGAAAAAACTGGAGATTTTTCAAATTACTATCGGATTTTCGCCCGGGATTTTTCTCAGTCATTCTACTCAAAAATTAACTTAAAAGCCACTTTTAATTAATACTCGGGGTTAGACAAAGAACTACTAGAAATGAAATTCCCAATATAATTTCTGATTATCCAAAATAGAAACATTTGGTTTCATTGTCTCTAGAGGGAAGTAAAGAGAGAAAAGACTGAAAAGTGACCAATAATGTGAGTAGGATAGTAGACAACAGAGGATTACTTTTTGGGTACTTGAAAAGAATAAAATGCTGCTGCATGTCTCTCTACACTAGGATTTATTCGGTTTTATTGCTCATCCTTATTCCTCAATCTAAAAACAATTTTCAATATTCATGAAAAATATTTTTCAAATAATACAAAAAATGTGTGAGAAAAACAGAAAAATTTAAAAAAAAATCACACACTCTGGTTTTTATAGATAACTGCTGGCTTTGTCTGCCTATTCAAAGAACTGACGTAGAAAAGAGGAGTGAAGCTCTGTGCACTGCGAGTATGGTTTTTTTTTAAATTAATGGGTCATCACCACCTTTTCTCTTGAACGCATATTTTCATGGAAATAGCAAAACATAAAAAGGTTAAGTACAACATTTTCCTATTAATACACCTCTTTCCTGTTTAATTACTTATGCATAAATAGGTCTGAAGGCTCTGAACCCTGAACTGTATTTTCCTGAACTGTATTTTTATACTCACTTAATCCCTATACATAAAGTTGTGTACAGATACTAAGAACAGCACCCTAAGAGCAACTGCAGTGGTGCGATCATAAACCAAAGAGCAAAGAGTAAAAAAAACCAAATTTTGGTTTTAGTCCGTGTTGTAACACAGTGGAGGAAACCAAAATTTGGTGTGGCGCAACTTTGAGTTACGCCCCAATCAAGCACCCCAAAATACGTCCCATTTTTTTTTTTTTTTTTAATGTTGGGCGCAACCAAAATCTTGCGCCCCATATATTTTTTTTTTTCTTCTTTTGTTGGGGCGTAACTTTGAGTTACGCCCCAATCAAGCATAACCAAAATCTTGCGTCCCATTTTTTTTTTTTTTTTAGTTGGCGCAGCAAAATCTTGCGCCCCATCAGTACAACTTTAATCTACGCCCGACCAAAACTAAACCAAAGACCAAATATGGTTTGGTTTTTGGTTATAGTCTGATATTTGATCGATAGTCCTCTCCGCTGCGTCTGTGTTTTCGACCAAATTTTTAGTTTTGGTCGATGACTGTGGATGCTCTAACCTACCTAAACTCTTAAAATATTCAGAGTTTACTCCCTTGACCTTTGACTTTTGGGAGGCATGTGTAATTACTAGAACAACCAAAACCTCTCGTGTTTGTTAGTAAAGACATAAACTGACCACAAACAAAACAGTGCAGGCAGCAGGCAGCAAACTGTTGCAACGCAAGCAGAGATCAAAAATCTGTTTTGCAGCTTTTATATGCTCTGTTTTTATCTCATAATCGCAGAAAAAGAAATTTCATCACTCATTCACAATGCAGATACATTTTCTTACCATTTCGATGAAAATTCTGATTTATAATTAACTAAAAAAAAAAGCAAAAGTGTAAATTTTGAATATTAGTAATAAAATATGTTTTTTTTTAAAACAGTACACTTTATATAAACCGTACCCTATTGTGACTGTGATTTTTAATAAAGGGATGGTTCAGAGAGTGAGAAAGGAAAAGAAACCCATGAAAGTAAACAACTACAAAAAGCAGCAGCAGCAGCTAGTTGTTATTAAGAAGCAGCAGCAGTAGCAGTAGCAGTAGAAACAAACTAACTTCAGAGCAAAACCCATCATCATAAGAACTCAAAACCTTGGGGAGGGAGAAACAAACTCAAAGACAGTGTCTGTGTAGAGTGTTTCATGATCATCTTCACTCAGTTCAGTCAAGTGTATTAAGAGGGGTGTGGTTTTTTTCATTTTAGTAAGTAATGCGTGCAGGAGGTTTTACATTACAGCAGACCCTCACAACAGAGGCTGCTTCAATCTTGAAACATTCATTGAGTCTAGCAAAGAGGAGAGGGCATGCTCAGATAACACCACTTCATGTCGCTGCAACATTGTTGAGTGACTCAAGAACAAGTCTGTTAAAAAGAGCTTGTTTAAAATCAAACCCACATTCAAATTCTCATCCACTTCAATGTAGAGCACTTGAGTTGTGTTTTAATGTTGCTTTGAATAGATTACCAACAGCTCATCCAAGTAGTCATTTGCTTCATCATGGTGGTGTTGGTGGTGGTGGTGGTAATCAGCCTTGTCTTTCTAATGCTTTGATAGCTGCTCTGAAAAGAGCACAAGCTCATCAGAGAAGAGGGTGTATTGAGAATCAGCAATCTCAATCTCAGCAGCAGCAGCAACAACCTCTTTTAGCTATTAAGGTTGAGCTAGAACAACTTACAATATCCATCTTAGATGATCCTAGTGTTAGTAGAGTTATGAGGGAAGCTGGGTTTTCTAGTATTTCTGTTAAGAACAATCTTGAAGACTTATCAATATCTTCTTCACCTTCTTCTGTTTTCCAGTACAATTCAGCTCCTTCTAGTACTACTTTTCTGTGTTCTCCTCCTACTCATCATGATCATCATAATAGCTTCATCAATCAAAATGGGTTTTGGCAAACCCATTTCATGTCTGAGCAAAACCCATTTCTGTTTCATCCTAAGAATCATTTGAAAACCACCACCACCACCCATGATTTTAATGATTCAGTCAGTGAAAGAGAAAGGGATTTAAGGTTAGTTTTCGAGGTCTTTTCGACTAGTGGTAAGCGAAGAAACACAGTTATTGTTGGTGATTGTTTAGCAACAACTGAAGGTCTAGTTGAAGAGTTAATGAATAGAGTTCAGAGAAGTATTAACATTCCTAATGAGCTAAGATCAACCCATGTTCTTAAATTCCAGTTTTCTCTAAAGTTCATGAAGAGAAATGAAGTGGAGATGAAGATATCTGATTTGAGAAGTAAAGTGTCTTCTCTAGTGTCATTAGGAAGTGGAGTTATCATCTATATTGGTGATTTGAAATGGGTTGTTGCTGATGATAATGAGAATCACAGTGGGTTCTTAGTTGAAGAGATTGGAAGGTTGATATCAGATTTTAGTTCTTCATCAAAAGTCTGGTTAATGGCTACTGCTGATTATCAAACTTATATGAAATGTCAAGTCAAACAGCCTTATTCTCTTGAGATGCAATGGTTTCTTCAAGCTGTTTCTGTTCCTTCTGGTGGTCTTGGTTTATCCTTACATGGTTCTAGGTGAGTTCTTCTTCATCATAACTTTAACAGTAATGGCAGATATATGTTTACACTAGCACTGTCCTTTTCTTTAATGGTTTGTGTTAAAGATTTGTAGTAGTAGTAGTATCTCATCATATATGTTTCTTGCAATTTAGAATTTGAGACAGGGAATTAGAAATTATGATTTTTGATAGGATTCTTTTTGTTTTGTTCTTTTGAAATTTCTATGTGTTTTTTTTTTTTTTTTTTTGTTCTAAGGGGACCAAACTGCATTTATGTCAAACATATTTGCTGATTTTGTCTTCATTTACTAGTACTACTATTTTCATACTTTGGAATATCTGTCTCTTTGGTCTCTGCCTTTCAATAACAGTGTTTTTAGTGGAAATAACTTGTAGCTATACTTATGAATTTTAGTTCTTGAGTCTAAGTTGATTTAGGACTTACCCTGTCCGACTGATCCGTGGCGTCTTGAAGTGGTGACCATTTTGCTGATAATGCTTTCATGTGTATATTTTGGTTTTGATTGTGTTTCATGTTTGTTGCAGTGGAATGCATTCAAGGATGAGTGTAGTGCAAAACCAATCTCAGATGCAAGAGACCAAGCCATTTGCTGCTATGGATGAACAAGATAAGCTCACTTGTTGTGCTGAATGTACCTCTAATTTTGAAAGGGATGCAGGGTTTTTCAAATCAGGGCAACAGAAGTCGTCACCGTCTTTCCTAAGTTCTGCTGGTGCTAAAGATATGGATAAGGGTTCAAAGCAGTTGCCTTACTGGTTGCAGCCTAATCGAGCCGAGTCTCGTCATAAGGTAATAATCAAATGAGCTTGAATGTACTGATTGAGAGACTTATCTGTCTATGTTTATCTAACTATAATGACAATCTGGCTAACAAATTCGTCTCTGAAAAATTGTAGGATGATTTTGTGGAACTGAGGAGAAAATGGAACAGACTGTGTCATAGTTTGCACCATCCAAGGTCTAATCAGCTTCATCCTAATTCTCCTTCATTGTTCAACAACCGTGCTTCATCATATCCTTGGTGGGCAAGTGCGGCCGCATCAAACTTGAACCAGAACAACACTTTCCGTGAATCAGAGACAAAACTCAGTCAAACTTCAAATTCTGTGGTTCATTTTGGAACCCGCCAACCTTGTTCTATTGACTTTGGTTTTAGCACTTCTGGAACCCCAAAGCAAATTCCATCAGAACCAAGGCTAGATTCTCTTAGAAGCATGGAAAGCAAGGACTTCAAGATCACACTTGCTCTTGGTAACTCATTGTTCTCCGATCAGAAAAAGGATTCTGCAAAAGAACAAGACTTGTGTAAGCTACTGCAAGAAAATATCCCGTGGCAATCAGGGCCATTTCGTTCAATTGCAGAAGCATTAATCAACCCAGGACCAACCAAGAAAAATGGGAATTGGTTATTCATTCAAGGAACAGATTTGGTCGCGAAAAGGCGATTGGCACGAGCTATTTCAGAGACATTTTCTGGATCTTCATATCATCTTGTCAACATGAACATGAGAAGAGAGAAAGAGTCCAGCCTAAGTTGCAGAGTTCTCTTAGAAGCACTGAAATCCCATGAAAGATGCATTGTTCTGATTGAAGAAATTGATTTTGCGGATGCACAATTCGTTAAATTTCTCGCGGATGGCTTTCAGAATGGACGACTTGAAGATCACAACGGAAGAGAAGTCAGCTTGTCTGGAGCTACATTTGTTGCTATGACAAGTACTTCTTCGGGACTCGAAGACGATGGCATCATCTCCATGAAATTAGTAGTTGAAGCTGAAGCATGTCCTAGTTTGAGATCAACTGACTCAAGTCATAAGCGCAAAGCCGAGTCAGAACTACCTAACAAGAGGCAAAGCCCACAAACAAGTGGAAGTGGAGACGAGAAGACGGGACAGACCACAAAGGTATTTTCGAGGCAATCAAGCTCGAACACCCTCGATTTGAATCTCTTAGCAGCAGGAGATGAGGAAGAGGAAGACAGCGACGAACAGAAAACCGCAGAGTTCACTCCAGTTCCTAGTGATCTGACTCAAGAAACAGATTTAGCTTACGAGAAAACACATTACAGGTTTTTCGAGTCTATGGAAAACCGGTTTGTTTTGGATAGAAATTCAGCATTTCAGGACGAGATGGCTGAGAATTTCAGGTCTAGAATCAATGGGGTGTTTGTAGAGGTGTTTGGGAATGTAAAGAGAGGGTGTTGGTCTGTTGATCAGGATGTTTTAGATGAAATGGTTTGTAGTTGCGGTTCATTTCTTGCAGACTTGTTTGACAAATGGCTAATAGACATTTTTCAAACAAGTTTGCTAACGGTTAAAAAAGGCGGGGATTGGGGTACAGTTAGGCTTACTTTTGGGGGTATAAAAAAAGGGGGGAATGGTATAATGGAGTTTGGGTATATGGGTTCAAATCTTCCTACAAGCATTCAAGTTTGAATGAAAATGTATGGAAGAGTTTCATGTAAAAAAGGAAATGAAATGACTAAATGTCCTTTGTTTAATCTTCTCTTTAATTTTTCCCATCAGTTTAGGTATTTTTACTTGACTAGCTTAGATAAAATTGTTACAGACCCAATTTCACGGAAAATTACCAACCTTCGTACCTTCATAGAAATGGTGGGTGGTTTTTATCCTGTGACATTTGGTATCCATGTAGCAGCCTTAAGCTCAAACTCCTACATGTTTTAGCTTTGTTTTAACACTCATAGATTAAGCATTAAAAGCTCAACAACAGATGCAGCTGCATAAACGAATAAATAGTGGTCATGGACATACCGTGCATTTTAAACCACTCCAAAACTGCATAGACACAAAAAGATGAGCCTCGCTCCTCTGAGAAAAACAGAGGATCCCGCTTTTCTGTTTGTTAGTGTCTGGGCTGGTTTTTAGGGAGCCCTGATAGGCGATCTGTCAAGAAATTCCGATAAGAGCATTTGTGAAACCAAAGTACTTCACAATGAATCAGTTGATAATCTCTTGTTGAGCAAGGGGTATCATATCTTAACAGTTCTTCACTTAGATTTGGGTAAGTTTTAAGGTGGCCATGTTTATTCGATTTTGGATTCTTGAAATACCTAAAAGGCTAAAAGAATGAACACCACTGTTTCTCTAGTCTAGCCCCATTGTGGAGCCAGGGGCATCCATCAATTTTGTTTTCTATATCTCTTGCTTGAAATAGCTCTCTAGTAATTAGTATTACATTTTTCTTTATTAGTATTATTTACTTATACCTCCACCTCTACCGCAAAATAGATATGTTTTGAGCAAAAATCTAAAGTGCCAAGATGTTGGTACTAATTAAGAACTTTAATAGGTATCTAATCTTAGTAGTTTTAACATATTCTATTATCCCTTCGAAAGCAAAATTTTCTTTGGCATATTATGATAAAAGTTTCTAATCATTCACAAGTCATAACCCCGACATAGTACTATTGATTAAGGTTTAATTAGAATCCAAGTTCAATTGATTAGTTGAATATAACCCAATCAACCATTCTAATACTTTTCAAATTGGTAAACTTTATATTCAAATCATTTAACCTAATCCAATCAAGTAGAAGGAATCTTTCGTAGTTTTTGTTTAAATTTGAAAAACATGTTAGATATTTCTTTTAGAATGGTAAGTCATGAATTAATGATACACACGATCTGAATTCGAAATTCTTAGTAATAACGTACATTTAAGTTCACATGTTTTTTGTTGATTAACATTATAAGACACCCCGGTAAGTTGACTTTCGAATAGCTTAATCCTAAGTATAACAGATTTTCATGTTTAAAGCAAGATAGAACTTCACTAAACAAAAAAACACCAAGTCAAACTACGTGAGGAGAGAGAAAGTCTGAGGTGGTGCGATTTTGAGGCGATTTTTTTTAGGGTTTTCCGGTAGTGGTTCTTCTGCTATCTCCGCCTCCTACGGCGGAATGGCGTTCTCTTCAGGTGTTCTCGACCCTGCAAAGTGGCTCCGATGCTGCAGAGGGTAATCCTCTAGGAGTTCCTAATGTTCTTTCATTGTCTGGTAATGAAGCTGGTTCTGTTGGTCAATCTGATGAATTGTTAAAGTTTGGATCTATAACTTGGTCGGATTTTTTCTCTGAGAAGAAAACCCAACCGCAAGAAGCTGAATTGAAATTCGAAATCCTACTATTGTGGATGGGAAGAAAATTTGTATCTCACTCCTTGGTGATTTTCTTTGATGATATCAAGAAATGTCAAGATCGGTGGTTGGAGCATTTGTGGGAAGCGATCTCGCATATATGGCGGTGAAATATCTCGTTGATAAGGAATGGAAACTTAAGGGTGAGTTTAATATGACATTACATGGTGATTCTATTTTTGTTTTTGATTTTGCTCTTGAAGAAGATCGAATTCTTTGTTTTGGAGAGGGGTTCATTTTATATTTCAGCCAAACTTTTTGTTGTTCGCCCTTGGAGTAGAAGTCTTGAGAAAGACCTTGAAGAATTACGTACTATTCCAATTTGGATGAATATTCGTAAGGTTCCTCTGTATATGTGGAATACTAAGGGGTTGAGTAGTATTGCTAGCTTGTGTGGGTGTTCTAATTATGCTCGATAAAACGGACCACAGACAGAACGAGAATGAGCTATGCTCGTGTATGTGTTGAAATTGATACTTCATGTGAATTTCCTAGCTCTATTCCTGTGTATTTGGATGGTAAGTTTGCTTTTGAAGTTGATGTTGAGTACCCATGGAAACCACCAATGTGTTCTCATTGTAAGACCTTCAACCATTCCTCTATTGTTTGTAAGAGAGTGGTTCAGATCGTGCAAAAGTCTAATGTAGCTCCAGCAAAGAAGAATGTACCTGATAAAGATGGCTGGGTGGTTAAAGGTTCAAAAGGAATAGAGACAATATAGAGAATGAGGAGTGAAACCTTCTCGCAGATGCAGGACTCTACTTCTAGCTTGGAAAGTCAAATGGAGGGTGTTGAGCACTCCATTCCCGTGTTGAAATCAAACGGAGAAGCTTCACCTACTGCTAAGTCCGGTGCTTTGGTGGTGTGATTGAAACTATCGATATGTTTGAGGTTCTAGTAGAGCAAGATCTTAATGTTCCTCATCAACATCCTAAGAATTCGTGGGGGAGATCTTGAAGGATAATGTTTTAGTAACTTCTCTTGTTGATCCGAGGAAGGAGGTGTTAGAGCCCATTTTATCAAGAATGATACAGGGCCTTTAAAGCAAGCACTGGCTTCTAAGGGTTCAGACTTGAAAAAGTCTGGTAGAGGTAAGAAACCTAATCTTACCCTTATTCATAATGTTTAAAATTGCAGCCTGGAACATAAGGGGGCTTAATGACCCTCTTAAACAAGTAGAAGTAGGTTCTTTGATTAGATCAAATAAACTTTCAATAATTGGTGTAGTAGAAACCCATGTTCAAGAGATAAGTGCTAGTAGAATTAGACTCAAAATAATGCCTTCTTGGCAGTTTTTAGATAATTATAATAATGATAACTCTGGTAGGATTTGGATTGGCTGGGATCCGTGTGTGGCCAAAATTACTGTTCTTCATTCTACTGCTCAATGTATCTTCATCCTAGTGGATACAGTGAAGGGTTTTTCTTTTGTGGCTACATTTGTCTATGGTTATAATGATATTGGTCTTCGTCGTTCTTTATGGGAAGATTTATGTAATTTTAGCTATTATAACTCTAGACCTTGGATTATATTAGGAGATTTTAATTCTATAATGTCTCCTCTTTTGAAAAACTGGTGGAGTGAGCTTAGACCTCATCATTATCATGATTTGAGTAATTGTGTTCAAGAGGCTCAACTCAAGGATTTATCTTTTTTGGTTGCTTTTATACTTGGTTTAATAAGCGTAGGTGATACTAGAATTGGTTCTAAACTGGATAGAATCATGGTTAATATGGAGTGGATTGATCGGTTTGTAGACTCTAAAGCGAGAATTTCTACCTCCTGGCATTTCGATCACTCTCTGGGGTTGCTTCTATTTTTGAGAAAACGGAAACATGGGCCTCCTCCTTTTCGATTCTTTAACTATATGACTGAGGAGCCTGATTTTCTTGAGTTGATTAGAAAGGTTTGGGATGTTAAGATCAGAGGTAATCCTATGTTTGTTTTTATGACTAAGCTAAGGAAGGCTAAGGCTGCTATTATTGATTGGAAAAGATTAAGATTCAAAAATCTATCGGAGCAGGTTATGGAAGCCAAGATAGAGATGACTTTGGTTCAACAGCAAGTTCAAATTTCTCCTCTTTGTCCAGAGAGTGGCTAGGAAGGAGAAGGAAGCAGTTCAACATTATGCTAAGGTTGCAAGATATGAGGAATCCATGAAGAAACAAAAATCCGAGGTTCGGTGGCTAGATTTGGGTGATTCCAACACTCATTTTTTCATTACTCTCTTAAAGAAAGGAGGTCAAGGAATAATATCCTCACACTTATCGCTAGGAATGGTGTGACCTTGGTGGATGACAAGGAGATAGCTGATGAATGTATTGATTTCTTTTCTACTCTTTATGATGAAGAGGGTAAGGAAGAAGTGAATGTTCAGCTAATTGAAGATTTAAACTTTGTTAAAGTTGTAGATGAGACTGCTAAATCCTCTCTTATCAGGCATATCTCTAGAGATGAAATTGTGACAGCTCTTGCTTATTGGGTGTGGGAAAGCACCAGGACCAGATGGGTTCTCTAGTCACTTCTTTAAATTCTGTTGGTCCATAATTGGTGATGACTTTGTTGCTGCTATCAAAAATGTTTTCAAGAGCTCCAAACTCCTTAAAGAGGTAAACAGTACTTTCATCACTCTTGTTGCTAAAAATGATAATCCTAGTGGTATAGTGGACTATAGGCCTATAGCTTGTTGTGGAGTTGTATATAAATGTTTAACCAAGATAATCTCCATCAGAATGAAGCTATTACTTAAACACCTTATTCATCCTTGCCAATCTGCCTTCATAGCTGGTAGATCTATTCAAGATAATATCTTAGTGGCACATGAAATCGTTAGGAATTATCACAGGCCAAGTGGAACTCCTAGATGTACTATGAAGATTGATCTTAAAAAAGCTTATGATACTGTTAGCTGGAAGGCTATTCTTGTTACTCTGAAGAAGATGGGTTTTCCTGATATTTTTATTGGGTGGATCAAATTGTGTATTACTTCTCCTAAATACTCTGTTCTTGTTAATGGTTCTCCTTATGGCTATTTTGGAGCAAGTAGAGGCTTACTGGCAAGGGTGCCCCTTATCTCCTTACTTATTTGTCATGGTGATGGAGCTTCTTAGCATCATTCTACAAAAACAAGTTGATAATGGAGTTTATGGTCTTCATCCAAGATGCAAATTAACTAGATTGACTCATCTTTGCTTTGCGAGATGATGTCTTAGTATTTTTAAAGGTACCTTAAATGCTGCTTCCAATCTAAAGAGACGTATTCTGGAATTTAGTAATTGTTCTGGTCTGCAAATGAACAAACAGAAAACATCCTTATTCTCTTCTGCTGTTGGGGAGGAGATCCTTCATAACATTCTCCTAGTTTTGGATTGTCAAGAGAGCAAGCTGCCAATAAGGTATTTGGGACTCCCTCTCCTTTCCACTAGACTATCTTATTATGATTGTCAAATACTGATTGCCACTATTAAAGCTAGAATTCAATCTTGGAAAGCTAAACACTTAGCTTTTTTCAGGGGTGACTTTGATTAAACATGTTTTATCTGGGATGGTCTTCTTTTGGTTATCTTGTTTTATCCTTCCTAAGAGAGCAATTAAGGAAATCACTGGTATTTTCAAGAGATTTTTTTGGGCTGGTTGTGATCTAGGTAAGAAACATTGTCCTATTAGTTGGTCTACTGTTTGTCTTCCTTATAATGAGGAGGGTTAGGGGTAAGAGACATTGAAGTGAATAATTTGTCAGCTAATTTGAAACACTTATGGGAGCTTGTCTCTGGAAAAGAGTCTATCTGGACTGATTGGATTAAGAAGAATCTGATTAAAAATAAAGATTTTTGGTCTATGGATATGCCCTCTGAGTCCTCTTGGTGTTGGAGAAGGGTGATGGATCAGAGACAAATAGCTAGAGATATGGTCATAACAATTCTAGGCGATGGTAAAAATACAAATTTCTTACATGACTTGTGGCCCTAAGGGCAGATTAATTTCTTGGATTGATCCTTCTATAATCCAAGAATATTTTCCAAATCAAGATAGCAAGGTTTCGGATTATGTTCATCATGATGATTGGTCCCTCCCATTTTCTTCTGATCCTACTATTGCAGCGGTGTTCTCTCAAGTAGCTATTGATGGCTTATTTCCTACTGAAAAGGATAAGTTGGTGTGGTCTGTTGGTAAATCAGGTGAGTTCTCTGTGAAGGACACTTATTTGTCTCTTATGGTTCATTGTGAGAAAGTTAATTGGAGTTCTCTTGTATGGTTTAAACTCCATATACCTAGACATTCATTTATTACTTGGGTTTCTTTACATGGGAGATTGAAGACAAGAGATAAACTTCTCAAGTGGAACCTTATTACCTCCTCTACTTGTTTATTCTGTGATGCTACTGAAGAAAATGAAGGTCACTTGTTCCATGATTGTGTGTTTGCTAACCAAATTTGGAGAGGTTTACTTATCAAAATGGGCTATCATAGAGACCTCTGCAATACCTGGCATGAGGAAATCCAGTGGTGTATTGAGCACTTTAAAGGTACCTCCTGTGTTACTTTGATTAAAAAGTTGGTTCTTAATAGTTTTATATATAATATCTGGAGGGAAAGAAATTCTAAGATCTTCGAGTCTAAATATAACTCTATGGAAACAGTGAGTTACATTATTGTTCAAGAAGTTTGGCTCAAACTGAGTGCTCATCAATTGAAAGATGCAGATTCTGCTGCTAATAGGTTATTCATGGAGAGATGGAGGGTAAATTGTGATTTCATTTTAAAACAACCAATTTTATGTGCTTGGCTAGCTCCAATAGGATATGATGTCATGATCAATACAGATGGTTCTAAATCTGAAGATGGTGCTGGTTTTGGAGCTATTATTAGAGACTCTCTTGGAAATCATTTGATTGCTGCTACGGGTGGAAGCTACCCTATCTCTGTTGAAGCTCATGAAATGCAGGGGGGTGGAGCTGGGCTTAAAACTTGGTATTGAGATTGAAGCTAAAAATATTCATCTTTGCACAGAGACTCTTCTTCTACTTGTCTGCTGCTAAAGAATGCTAATCCCAAGCCTCCCAGGATACTTGTACGGAGTTTGGAGAAGAGTTATAAAGCTGCTTGGTTATTTTAACTTTCGTGAAGATTAGCCATTTACAAGGAAAGTAATAGAGCTGCCCATTATCTAGCTGGGATTCACCCTAGCTCTAATTATGTGAAGATTGCTGAAGCTGAGTTTACTATGGACTTCAAAGAAATCCTTGCTGCTGATAAAGCCGGAAAAGTCTTCATTAGGCATTAGATTGCTTTTGTTTGTTAAGTTCTTTGTTGCTTTGTTTTTCGTTCTTATTTGGTTGGGGTTTCCTTAACCCCGCTTACTGTATCAAAATTAAAAAAAAAAAAAAAACTTCACTAAACAGTAAGCTAATAAAGATTAAAAGAAGATAAACAAGAAGGGAAAACTTTATAGTGTATCAAATGGAGGACGTGGAATTCACTTAGTTATAACCAAAAACCAACTTTCCTACACATTTTATTTAATGTAGATGTAGATAATCTTTTTCCACTATCTATCTACTCCTCTTTTTTGAGTTGGAAGACTAATGAGAACGGAAGACCATTCATTCAAAATTAGTAGTAGTATGTGTGTTATTGTGAGTCATTTAGTAATCATAAGTCTCTCCACATAAAACACACCAAGTAGAGAGTAATCATACTTTTTCAAATCAATCAAACTTTGTCTTTCTTAAAGGGAAACCATTAAACAACAATTAGAACTAAGTGTTGATATATAGTGATTACTTTGTCTTTAAATCCTATCAAAAAGTATAATAAATAAATCAATCCAACGGCGGAGGTGGGGTCTATATTGCTAAAATGTGTTTCATATGGGCAAGAATGTGACAGTAGAGATTTATAACTAGGCAGGCAATGACCCGAAATTGTAATTCCCACTTGTAACTTTGCACTGTGATTTTAATTGGGGCCAATTACAAAATTGTCATATTTTTTTGTAATTCGGTCACAAAATGATCATACTTTTGTAATTCATTTACAAAATGGTCTTAACATCCGATTTAACACTTTTGAATAAAACGGTGTTATCTTTTCCAAAAATACCCTCTCTCAAAATACCCTTCCTAGTTAACTAATTGGTAGAAGTGGTGGTGATGAAGCGGTGGTGGTAATGGTAGAAGCTTAAGAATCTCTGCTAAACCCCGAAGGGGAAGCGGTGAACCCTTTAGGTGAATGCGGTGTAACGATCCTGAATGCGGTGTGTTGATGGTGGTTTTTAGACAAAGGGTAAAATCGTAAAACCCCGAATAACCTAATGTCACCGGCGACACATTTATTAGAACATTCAATGCATGTAGTCAGTAATTAATAGGGGTATTTTTTCAAATTAGGGTTACAACGAACAAAACCCTAATTCCCCTCGTGCCAAAGGCAAATCATGCCAGACCACACCTAGCCCAAGCTACTGCGCCATGCCAAACACACTCTGCCTTGGCCCTAGCTATGCTAGTCACACCAAACGCGCCAAAGCATGCCAACCATGCTAGCCGCACCTCCGTGCCAATGGAAAAACATGCCGACCACACTTAGCCCAAGCTAGCCGCGCCATGCCAAACGCACTCTGCCTTGGCCCTAGCTACGCTAGTCGCACCACACCACGCCAAGCCAAACATCCTTGCCTTGGCCTTAGCCGCACCTCTCTGTGCCAATGGCAAACCATGCCGGCCCACACCAAACACGCCAAAGCATGCCAACCATGCTAGCCGCACCTCCGTGACAATGGCAAACCATGCCGCCCACACCTAGCCCAAGCTAGTCGTGCCATGCCAAACGCACTCGCCTTGGCCCTAGCTACGCTAGTCACACCACGCCAAGCCAAACATCCTTGCCTTGGCCCTAGCCGCACCCCTCTCCGTGCCAATGGCAAACCATGCCAGCCACACCAAACGCGCCAAAACATGCCAACCATGCTAGCCGCACCTCCGTGACAATGGCAAACCATGCCAGCCACACCTAGCCCAAGCTAGCCGTGCCATGCCAAACGCACTCTGCCTTGGCCCTAGCTACGCTACTCACACCACGCCAAGCCAAACATCCTTGCCTTGGCCCTAGCCGCACCCTCGTGCCAATGGCAAACCATGCCGGCCACACCAAACGCGCCAAAGCATGCCAACCATGCTAGCCGCACCTCCGTGCCAATTGCAAACCATGCCAGCCACACCTAGCCCAAGCTAGCCGCGCCATGCCAAACGCACTCTGCCTTGGCCCTAGCTATGCTGGTCACACCAAACGCGCCAAAGCATGCCAACCATGCTAGCCGCACCTCCGTGCCAATAGCAAATCATGCCGGCCACACTTAGCCCGAGCTAGCCGCGCCATGCCAAACGCACTCTCTGCCTTGGCCCTAGCTACGCTAGTCACGCCACGCCAAGCCAAGCACCCTTACCTTGGCCCTAGCCACGCCATGCCAAAATGGCGCCCGCGCCTAGGCTTGCAAACCATGCAACCTAGGCCAAATTGGCCACGCATGCCATTAGCACATGCCAACACGCTCGCTGGTAGCTTTTCCTACCAGGACGCGACCCAAATTGGCCACGCATGCCATTGGCACATGCCAACATGCTCGCTGGTAGCTTTTCCTACCAGGACGCGACCAAAATTGGCCACGCATGCCATTGGCACATGCCAACACGCTCACTGACAGCTTTTCTTACCAGGCCATGGCCCTAATGGCCGAGCATGCCATTGGCACATGCCAACACGCTCGATGGTAGCTTTTCCTACCAGGACGCGACCCAAATTGGCCACGCATGCCATTGGCACATGCCAACACGCTCGATGGTAGCTTTTTCTTACCAGGCCATAGCCCTAATGACCGAGCATGCCATTGGCACATGCCAACACGCATCACTGGTAGCTTTTCTTACCAGGCCGTGACCCAAATCGGTAGCCACGCATGCCATTGGCACATGCCAACACGCTCGCTGGTAGCTTTTCTTACCTGTCCATGGCCCTAATGGCCGAGCATGCCATTGGCACATGCCAACACGCATCATTTGGTAGATTTTCCTACCGGTAGTGACCCAATTGGCCACGCATGCCATTGGCACATGCCAACACGCATCACTTTGGTAGCTTTTCTTACCAGGCCATGGCCCTAATGGCCGAGCATGCCATTGGCACACGCCAACACTCTTCTTTGGTAGCCTAACTTGCAAAACCGTGCAACCTACCACCAAGGCATTCAGCACATGCCATTGGCACATGCCACACATGCCACTAGCGGCTCTGGCATTGTCACTTGCACTCAAGGTGCAACCGCAACAAAGGCATTCCGCACATGCCATTGGCACATGCCACACGCGCCACTAGTAGCGCCACTTGCACTCAAGGTGCAACCAACACTCGAGACATCAACACAAACTGGGGGATGCTTTCTAGAGTTTTGGTTTGGCGGTCACAGCATGCAGCGTACACTACGCTCACATTAAGAAATCGTGAATAGGAATAAAGCGGTCAAATAAATGAGGAAATAATGGTGAAAACGTTTTCACCCATAAACACCATGCGGTTACCACCTCCTCCCATTATTTCACCCTTTACTCTCTTCCTTCATGAGGCCGAGTACGTTTCAATCTCGACTTGTATAAATAGGTCTTACCTATTTCCACTTGGACAACAAGTCTCGGTCGGAGAAAAATACAACACTCTCGGAAAAGGCAACTTTGCAAGCTCTCCAAAAAAGCTTTCATCTCTTGCAAGCTTCCTAAGCTTTCACTTTCACGATACAAGTCGAGACACTACTATCCCAGCATTATTCTGGTCTCAACACCTTTCTTTGCTTCCTCCCCAAATCAACCCTTCTCCTCCACTTTGTGACCGAAGCAAGTCCGGAACGGACATTTCTTGGTTTAGGCCGGACTTGTACAGATTGATCTCTCGAATCTAGAAAGTGCTCACGTGCAGCACATTTGTTTAGGGTTTAAACCAGTTTCTCACCCACCTACCGAATTTACCAAAATCGGCGGAAACAATTTTTACCCATAAATAATTGGCGACCACAGCGGGAGGATTGATCTATCGGTTACAATACCAACTCCGACTCCTGATTTCGTTTCCCGAACGTCAAATCCCAACATGGTGGAACTCAGGTCCGGAGCGGCTCCCGAGAACACAAAACACGTAACGCATCCCTGATGTTAGCGTCTCTCCCAATAACGTTGTTGCATCACCTGCTGACTACAGTAACATCGAATGCACTCCCTCAAGCGTAACACCGCCAATCACCAGGGCTAGAGCCGATGCCTCCTCTAGTGTCTCTGCACAACCCTCTAATCATACTAAAAGTCATACCAATACATAAGTCAGGAATTGTGACTAGTTTTACCAAGATACATAACAAGTTATGATCGGTTCTACTAACTCACACATATTGGTAATCCAAAGATATGCAATGAATAACAATACCAATAAGCCTAGCGATTTCCCTTTCGATTCATAAAACAAGTTCATGAATGTACTTCCTTTAAACGAATGTAAACATTGTTTCCTAGGACGAAATCTTCACCCATACCCATACACATAATCACAATAGCATTCATATGATTATGCCGATGTCTTATATACGAAGTTCAAAAGATAAGCGTTATACTTCGTATTTTAATTCCTTAACATTATGTATACTAGAGTATAATCATTCACAGCTTCGCAGTTATGTTTTCAATATAGCATGACTTGAAAGATACATTGGGAATGAAACAGCCTCAAGAGGAAGGATGATGTCGTCGATGTAGCTTGTTACTTCTTCACATTTTTCAAATCTTCGAGTAATACTTGTATGTCTCATTATCCTAATCTTTCTAGCCTAACCTATACGAAGTTGTCTCTAGTACATAATCAAGCGACTCTTTAATTGAGTTTTGATTCACTAAAATATGACAACCAAACTTGACATACCAACGCTTGGTGGGTTCAACCGAGCTATGCTCTAACAATCTCCCCCTTTGTCAATTTTAGTGACAAAACTCTTACAATCATATGGATAAACAAATTACAAAAATTCATTATACATACGCTTGATTCCAAGTTTGTTTAAGCACAATACCCGCATATATTCAATCCATAAATGCCGTTGAAGACAATTAAATAACAAAGCTAATACTCCCCCTAAAGGTGAGATAGGTATATTTTCAATCCGCACATCTTTGTTATTTCCCTTTGTAGTCCAAATAACTACAAATCATCATATGATATGTTTCTCCCACTTAGTCAATGCTTTACTCATTCGTTAGATATAACGTTTAAGCACAATTGTCCTTTATTAAGTGATTACAAATCACTTGTTTACTCCATATATTTCTCCCCCTTTTTGTCACAAAATGACAAAGGTCCGAGCAAATACCAAAAACCAAAAGGATCTTACAATCTTAAAGAATTGTAAAACCTATAAGAGTTAAGCACGAAGGTTTCACATACCACTTTATAACCAATATCAAAACTGAAACTACAAGTAATTTGGTTTTAATATGTTATCAAGGAAACAATTGCCCGAAGCAATCTTCCCTAATAGTTTAACAAATTGACTAAGAAAACTTAGTTCCCTTGCTAAACCGATTGCACAAGTACAATCGCTTGTTTCGATAAGACCAAAATAAAGATCAAAATTAACTTTATTTTTCTCATCAGGCACTAATTATTCATGCAATAACTTAGACCTTTCCACTTTAGACAAGACGAATACTAGGTTAGTTAACTATATTTCTTTTCAAGGCATTCGATTAGACTTGAATAACCGACTCCTTTACGTTTGATAAGTCTAACTAAGATCAGAATTAACTTAGTTTCTCTTATCCGGAATCGATTTGAAATAAACAAATGATCCCGTATTTTGTTAAGCCATAAACAATACATACAAACCAAATAAATCGACTTGCACAATTATTTTTCTTAAACGGAAGCAATTGAAATAAACATAGACATTAAAGCACCGCAATTGTACCGAAATTTCGTTAAGTCTAAAAAAATTGATACCAAACAATAAAGAAAGATATCAAACCAGTTTTTCTTAACCGGAAACAATTGAATCACAGACACACATCCATCCATCCATACACATATAATGGAATAAATATCAATTGTGCCGAATTTTGTTAAGTAAAAGCGAAAAATATGCAATAACTCATGCTTTTCTTAAACAGGAAAACGATTAACTAATAAATTCGTTACCTCAAATTCCGCACCCTCTTCTCCCCCGAAAGATATATCATTAAGCGCAATTTTAAGTTAGAACTCTCCCCCATTATATTGTCATCCTCTCGCAAGAACAAAAGAACAACAACAACATCAACCTTTACCAGAGAAAGGTTGAATCGGTTTTAACTAATGCAAATAGCAAAAGTTGAAAACCCCGAAACACATATGCTTTTATGTTAAACAAAAATTCAACATATTGTGACTTTTTCACATATGAGTTTCAATCGGAACACCTTATGATCCTTTGATAAAGCCTACCAACATGGGCTAAAACTTAATCCCCCTAAATCAAAAAGCCACATAAACCATAAGGGTTCACACATCATATGAGATCGAATATTAAGGTTATGAAAACTGAAATCAAACATCCCATACACATAGCAATAATATAAAGCATTTAAGCACATGCTATGTAATTGAAAAACTATCACAAGAAATATTATAAAATAATAATTTTATTTATAACTGATAGATAGTTTTATTCATAAATAGACCTTACACAATAATTGAAAGAAATCAAAAACTGATGTCTATTTTGTTGCGTCATAAGACTCTGAATTTATTCCTTCAGAGTTTCCTACGATATTTTATTTGGATCAAGATTTCACAGGGATCCAATCATCTTCTATGATTACTAATCTTGATTCAAGATTAATAACATTGTCATTGACTTCTTTTCGCAAATCCTTTTCCATGTTCCTTACTTCACATAAGATCAGATCTAATTTCAGTGAAAGATTCTTGAGAAGATTATCATTAAGAGATCCGATTTCTTCATTAGGAACATCTTGATGAAGCTCTAGAGATGAGTCTGAATCACCATCTGAAGATTCGAGACGAATTTTCTTGTTAGGAAATAATATGGTCCAGAATTTTTCAGTTTTGCGAGAGTTGCAACTAGAGGTAGACATTCTGTCAGATCTCTATAAAATGAAATAAGATGTCTTTCCTCTTAAAAAAAAGTTTCTCTCGAATCTTAGAAAAAATTATTTCATTTAATTTCTTAACCGAAAATTTTATTCTATAAATATTTTTATTAAAATATGTAGATACATATCCTTACTCATTAGTTTTGAGGGCAACAAGCAAGGATTCATGATAACTAGTTAGGTTATCAACTTTCGGTTGTTGAATTGCTCCTTTAGAGGTATCAACATTCTCACGGTTTTGAGAAACCTTTATGTTTGAACAGTTAGGTTTGTTTCTCAAGTTTAGAGTAAGATCTTGATGTCTAAAAACCACATTATTCAAATTTTTACGTTGAAATTCAGAATTGATTTTTGGTCTAGACTTAGATCTTGAACGTTTGGATTTGCAGAGTTTCTCTCTCTGCTTAATACCAGGACATCGTTTACGATAGTGCCCCCATTGCTTGCATCGGAAACAAACCCCAGAAGTATTCTGGTTACTGTATTTGGTTTTATAGATTTTTTCAACCATGCTTCCTTCCCTTTTGATATATTCATATCAAGTGATGATTTCCCAGAGAAGTTGAGTTTATCTCTCAATTTCAGATTTTCTGCTTTTAACTTCCTGATTTCATCTTGACAACTTTTAATGTTGAAGATGATTTTAGATACTTGTTCTTTTTCAGAATATTGAGAGACCTCGATTTTCACAAGACGCTTGTTAAATTTTTCTTTGTCATTCAGATGGCTCCATCTTAGTTGATCAAGCGATGATTTTATTCTATTGATTTCGGATTCAAGAACCTGTGTTCTTTTATCTTTACACAGAAAATTGAAAATCGTAGGAGAGAACTCTTCTTGGGTATCTAATGTTGAAGGTATTTTAGAGTCACGGACTTCTGCAATGGTTGCAACATGATCTAGCATACAGTCTTGATTATCCTCGTCAGGAGAATAGTCAAGAGTGGCAGTATATGCATTTCTTTTCACTGAATATCCTTAGTTGGACAGTCTGAAGAAATATGACCAAAGCCTTTACATTTGTAGCATTGGGGAACATTATCATCATCATCCCAAGTGTCTTCACTTTTAGGTGTAGAGATCTGATTTCTTCTTGACACAGGGGATTCTCTTTTTTGGTGTCTCAATAATTTCTTGAATCGTTGAGTGATTAGAGACAAATGATGATTAAGTTCAGTTTCATCTTCAGAATCTAAATCCTCCTGATCTTGGGAGTCTTCCGGACATTGAGTCAGCAGATTTTTGATGGCTTTAAAGGCCAAATTATCTTTTTGCTTAGACAAATGCTCCTAATCAAATATCTCCAGTTTTCCAAAAAGAAAACTTCTTGATAAGGAGGAAAGATTGTTAGCTTCGATGATTGCATGCTTCTTAGATTCGTATCTAGATGGCAACGATCTGAGAATTTTGCATACTATATCTTTTTTCAGAAATAGTCTTTCCAAGTGAGAAAGAAGCATTAACTATCTCAAAGAGTTTAATATGAAACTCTTCAAAAGTATCGTTGTTATCCATTCGAAGGTTAATCATACGTAAGAGTTTGAAGTCTAGCTTCTTTCTCTGATGTATTTCCTTCGAATACGATCTGAAGATTATACCAAGCTTCCTTTGAAGTTTGGCATGTTGATACATGATGTTGTAGGTCACGACTTACAACATGTATAATAGCATTCAAACCATCTGCATTCTGCTTTGCAAAAGCCTTTTTTTCGTTAGTATAATCTACTAAGCGTTTAAACTCAGTTTCCGAATTTTCGATTTTCGGGCGATTATAACCATCAACAACTAATAACCAAGTATTAAAGTTTCTTGATTGAAGAAAAGATCTCATAGCAGATTTCCACCATAGATAGTTTGTTCCGTCAAATCTTGGCGGTACTTAACTGAAATCGATTCATGTGAACTCGAATTCATTTCTTATAGGTTGGATCGCACCAAACACAGATTGTTAGATATTTTCGTGTTTGCCTGCTCTGATACCAATTGAAAAGACGAGGGTAATATACCACAATCTTAAACTTTTCCACCTATAAGTCCTCTTACCGAAAGTGATTGTCTATGGAATTAGTCGAAACAATACAACTAATCGGTATTCACACTTTGTGTGATCGTCTATGGATACGAGATCGAGACAATACAACAATCAAAGTGTGATTACTTGATAATAGGTTCGGACTTAACCAAACTCTATAGGATCACTATCAAGTAATACAGAGTTAACGTTTGTGTAATTTACTTTAAATTATAATAACAACAATTATAATTGCGAAAAACTAAAGATTTTGTTAATGAGGAAACCGCAAATGCAGAAAAACCCCGGGACCTAATCCAGAATTGAATACTCTCATAATTAAGCCGTTATACAAAATCAAACCAACTTCGTATAGTTGAGACCAAGCAACTAAACCTATAGTTCACCTAGTTTCTTCAGTATCCATGCGCTTCTGGAATTCAATAAGTAGACGCACTGGAATAATTCCTTTGGTTCGTATTCCAAACAGTAAAGGAACAACAAATCTGTTCGGTAACAACTCTTTTCAATCTCAGTGATATGAGTTAGACAAAGGCTCTTCTGTTTAATCCAATAAACTCCTTTGTCGGGTTTAGATCAATCTATCCAACAACTACCAAAGTAGCAGAGTTTAGATTATGCAATCAATAATAAAATCTGATCAAGATACTAAATACTGATGTCGATCTACGCAACTAATCAATCAATCTATCAAAGATAAACCGATTATAGTTGGATCCCAGCCGATCAAGTTTTGTGCACACCAAAGATTATGAACCCAAATCAGAAATCTTATTCGTCTTCAAATCTTCTTAAATCTCCAATAAACACCTGCACACAAAAACTTGAATCTCTTGTGATCAATCATGCACAGAATAGAGTCTGTTAACAATGGATTATCTTAAGATGTCTTTAGATCTACAAACAGTTCTAAAGATCCCGTCGATACTTCGATCTAGTTTGAGTGAATCTTATATGAGAAGAGAAGATTCTCAAGAATAAACAAACTAGGTGCAATCAAAGTTCAACAACCGTTAGTCAATCAAATCAAATCGAAAACTAATAATACTGCAATTATCTAGTTTCCCACCAACGGTACTCGTAGAGCTTCTTGATCCCAAAGAAGTCTTTAAACGAGCGGTCGTAAGAGATTTCGCCTAATTAGGGGTACTTTCCTCTCCGAATAGACGACTCCACCAGTAACAACACAACAAGGTAGTTTTGATGGCTCTTAGGATAGTTTTCTCGAAATGCAAACTTGGGTATTTATAGACCAAGGAATTTCCAAAACAGAAATATTCTTAAGATATGCAATATATTTCCAAATCGGTTTTCATAATTCCTAGAAACGCTATGTCCAAAATTAACCGAAATCCTACTAGAAAATATCCAATTAGTAAATGCACATTACCAATTTTTATTTTCCAGAGATATGTATTTTAATTGCTGGTAATTAAAAGCATATAAAATTAACAACCTTAATTAAAAGATTCTCAACTTATTTCGGTCCGGGATCTCCTTGAGTTATTAAGGAATATCTTTGAACAATAAAATATAAGAGTTACTGAACATGTTCAAAGTATGTCGACATCTTATTTCTTTGAAAATCCTCATTCATATTTACGATCTTGGAACCGATTATACCACACTTCCAAACAAGTTTAGAACTGGTTCATCTGATTTCCAAGAACTATGTGATTGATCAAATCAACACACTAATCATGGGTTTACGATTCCACCAAACACAAGGACCGGTTCTACCTTAATATGGTTATTGGGACCGGTTACATTAGTTACCAAATTGGTCACGTCAATTACCAGGACCGGTTACCATATTCTCATGGTATTACTTGTGATCGGTCACACCAGTTACCAGGATCGGTTACACCAATTACCAGGACCGGTTACACCAATTACAAGTTACACCAATTACAAGGATCGATTACACATTATTTTGTGTTCGGTCACACCAATTACTAGGATCGGTTACACCAATTGCTAGAATCGGTCACACCAATTACAAATATCGATCATACGCTCTTAGGTGATTACTTAGGATCGGTTACACTACTAAAAGTCATACCAATAGTTTTACCAAGATACATAACAAGTTATGATAGGTTTTACTAACTCACACATATTAGCAATCCAATGATATGCAATGAATAACAATACCAATAAGCCTAGCGATTTCCCTTTCGATTCATAAAACAAGTTCATGAATGTTCTTCCTTTAAACGAATGTAACCATTGTTTCCTATGACGAAATCTTCACCCATACCCATACACATAATCACAATAGCATTCATACGATTATGTCGATGTCTTATATACGAAGTTCAAAAGATAAGCGTTATACTTCGTATTATAATTCCATAACACTATGTCTACTAGAGTATAATCATTCACAGCTTCACAATTATGTTTTCAATATAGCACGACTTGAAAGATACGCTGGGAATGAAACAAACCCTCAAGAGGAAGGATGATGTCGTCGATGTAGCTTGTTACTTCTTCACATTCTTCAAGTCTTCGAGTAATACTTGTATGTCTCATTATCCCAATCTTTTTAGCCTAACCTATACGAAGTTGTCTCTATTACATAATCAAGCGACTCTTTAATTTAGTTTTGATTCACTAAAATATGACAACCAAACTTGACATACCAATGCTTGGTGGGTTCAACCGAGCTATGCTCTAACAACACTGTATAAGGTTCTGACGATGTTGTTAGAGAAGAAGAAAACAGAAATAATTTGATGTGTTTACAGGAGAAATAATCACCACTATTTATAGGGATTTCATGTCGCTTGGAGGTGACTGTTCATCACCAAATGACACCTTCAAAAGGCATCAATGGTGGTTGTTGGCAGAGACGCGTCTGTTCAGAATTTCAATGAAATTTGAATTAGGTTTTCAACCTAAAACCAAAAATTTCTCTGAAACGCTGTCTCACACTCTCGCTAAAGGGGCCGCCTTACGCCCCCGCATCCTGACCTGGCAGTTCGATCACAGCCGGGAGGGACAACACCCTCGGATAGCGACAAACAAGAATGCGTCCTTTTAAAAAATATCTAACATTTGGTACACCAAATTGGTGGACCAGCCATTCCTCCTTGGATATACGAGGGGTGGGGTTTTGATAATATGGGCGGGATCGCCTTTATTCAATCCAAAGATGGAGAATTTTGGTCCACCAAACTGGTCCACCTATAGCTATTTCAACTAAAAGGAAAATTTACAAAACCGTCCTAGTATTAGGACCCGATTCACAAAAGCATCCTATTGTTACAAACTATTAACAAAATGATCATACTTCCGTAAAAAAGAGAGTTAAGTGGTGACTCACAGTTAAATATATTAATGAAATTACCTATGTGTCCTTCATATTTATCCCTCCATACACAATTTTATCTTTTGCTTTCATTATAATTTTTTTACGGTGGCGCTATTTGTAGGTGGTGGTGGTGCCGCTTACATATCGTTACACAGCATTCAGGATCGTAAAACCACATTCAGGTTCGTTACACATTTGTTTATGGGTAAAAATCGTTTCCGCCGATTTTGGTAAATTCGGTAGGTGAGTGAGAAACTGGTTTAAACCCTAAACAAATGTGCTGCACGTGAGCACTTTCTAGATTCGAGAGATCAATCTGCATGCAAGTCCGTCCTAAACCAAGAAATGGTTGTTCCCGGACTTGCTTCGGTCACAAAGTGGAGGAGAAGGGTTGATTTGGGGAGGAAGCAAAGAAAGGTGTTGAGACGAGAATAATTCGGGAGATTATTGTCTCGACTTGTATCGAAAGTGAAAGCTTAGGACGCTTGCAAGAGATGAAAGCTTTTTTGGAGAGCTTGCAAAGTTGCCTTTTCTGAGAGTGTTGTATTTTTCTCCTGACCGAGACTTGTTGTCTGGTGGAAATAGGTAAGACCTATTTATACAAGTCGAGATTGAAACGTACCTGGCCTCATGAAGGAAGAGAGTAAAGGGTGAAATAATGGGAGGAGGTGGTAACCGCATGGTGTTTATGGGTGAAAACGTTTTCACCATTATTTCCTCATTTATTTGACCGCTTTATTCCTATTCACGCTTTCTTAATGTGAGCGTAGTGTACGCCGCATCTTTGTGACCGCCAAACCAAAACCCTAGAAAGCATCCCCAGTTTGTGTTGATGTCTCGAGTGTTGGTTGCACCTTGAGTGCAAGTGGCGCTGCTAGTGGCGCGTGTGTCATGTGCCAATGGCATGTGCGGAATGCCTTTGTTGCGGGTTGCACCTTGAGTGCAAGTGGCAATTCAGAGCCGCTAGTGGCATGTGTGGCATGTGCCAATGGCATGTGCGGAATGCCTTGGTGGTAGGTTGCACGGTTTTGCAAGTTAGGCTACAAAGAAGAGTGTTGGCGTGTGCCAATGGCATGCTCGGCCATTAGGGCCATGGCACAGTAAGAAAAGCTACCGGCGATGCGTGTTGGCATGTGCCAATGGCATGCGTGGCCAATTTGGGTCACGGCCTGGTAGGAAAAGCTACCAGTGATGCGTGTTGGCATGTGCCAATGGCATGCTCGGCCATTAGGGCCATGGCCTGGTATGAAAAGCTACCAGCGAGCGTGTTGGCATGTGCCAATGGCATGCGTGGCGATTTGGGTCACGGCACAGTAAGAAAAGCTACCGGTGATGCGTGTTGGCATGTGCCAATGGCATGCTCGGTCATTAGGGCCATGGCACAGTAAGAAAAAGCTACCGACGGCGTGTTGGCATGTGCCAATGGCATGCGTGGCCAATTTGGGTCGCGTCCTGGTAGGAAAAGCTACCAGCGAGCGTGTTGGCATGTGCCAATGGCATGCTCGGCCATTAGGGACATGGCCTGGTAAGAAAAGCTACCAGCGAGCGTGTTGGCATGTGCCAATGGCATGCGTGGCCAATTTGGGTCGCGTCCTAGTAGGAAAAGCTACCAGCGAGCGTGTTGGCATGTGCCAATGGCATGCATGGCCAATTTGGGTCGCGTCCTGGTAGGAAAAGCTACCAGCGAGCGTGTTGGCATGTGCCAATGGCATGCGTGGCCAATTTGGCCTAGGTTGCATGGTTTGCAAGCCTAGGCGCGGGCGCCATTTTGGCATGGCGTGGCTAGGGCCAAGGTAAGGGTGCTTGGCTTGGCGTGGCGTGACTAGCGTAGCTAGGGCCAAGACGAGTGCGTTTGGCATGGCGCGGCTAGCTCGGGCTAAGTGTGGCTGGCATGATTTGCTATTGGCACGGAGGTGCGGCTAGCATGGTTGGCATGCTTTGGCGCGTTTGATGTGACTAGCATAGCTAGGGACAAGACAGTGCGTTTGGCATGGCGCGGCTAGCTTGGGCTAGGTGTGGCTGGCATGGTTTGCCATTGGCACGGAGGTGCGGCTAGCATGGTTGGCATGCTTTGACGCGTTTGGTGACTAACGGTTGTTGAAACTTTGATTGCACCTAGTTTGTTTATTCTTGAGAGTCTTCTCTTCTGATATAAGATTCACTCATACTAGATCAAAGTATCGACGGGATCTTTAGAACTGTTGTTATATCTAAAGACATCTTGTGATTATCCATTTTTAACAGACTCCGTTCTGTGTGTGATTGATCACAAGAGATTCAAGTGGTGTTGTGCAAGTATTTGAAGGCAATAGAAGATATGAATATGAAGAAGAATTCTTATTAGTTTTCGTATCTTGTGGATTTAGTGCACAAACCTTGATCGGCTGGGATCCAACTAGAATCGATTTATCTTTGATAGATCTTATTGATTAGTTGTTTGAGATCGGCATTCTCTATATTTCTCTTTGAGATCTATATTGATTGAGTGCGAGTCCATACTTGACTATTTCGGTAGTTATTTGATAGATTGATCTAACCAGACAAAGGAGTTTATTAGATTAAACATAAGAGCCTTTGTCAACAACTCATCATTATCTTGTAGCAAGATTGATTAGAGTGGTTACCAAACAGATTCTTCCTTTGATGTTTGGAATACGATCCAAAGGACTTGTTATTCACGTGTGTGACTCTAGAATTCAAAGGCGCGGGGATCCTGAGGAACTAAGTAGCTAGGGGTAGTCTTCTTGGTCTCAACTATACGAAGTTAGTATTAGATTTTATATAGCGGCTTAATTCTGAGAGTATTCAAAACTGGACTAGGTCCCAGTGTTTTTCTGCATTTGCAGTTTCCTCGTTAACAAAGTCTTGTTGTGTCTTTTACTTTGTTTTCCGCATTATAATTATTATTATAATTAAGTAAAATACAAAAGTACGTTAACTCCGCAATACTTGATATTGATCTTATATAGTTCCGGTTATTACCGAACCTATTATCAAGTACATACTTTGTTGTCGTATCGTCTTGATCTTGTATCCATAGTCAATCACACAAGTGGCCTTGTTTCTATATTGTCTCGATCTCGTATCCATAAATGATCACACGAAGTGTGAATCAAATTTTCGTATTGTCTCGACTCTGTCCATAGACGATCACATCGGGAAGAGGACTTATAGGTTGATAAATAAAAGATTGTGGTGTATTTGGGTACCCTCTTCTTTTCACATTGTAATGGCTCCAGAACCCTGAATCATGGTTTATAT
Source organism: Papaver armeniacum (assembly GCA_023531295.1). Lineage (NCBI taxonomy): Eukaryota > Viridiplantae > Streptophyta > Magnoliopsida > Ranunculales > Papaveraceae > Papaver > Papaver armeniacum. The sequence goes on from JAJJWW010014413.1 coordinate 740,834, forward strand.
TCTTCTATTTAATTTCAAGGAGAACTTCTCACATGCTTACACGAATTCATAATAATAATTTCATCAAAACTGGGAAGGTGTTTGCTTGAATCTCAAGTTATCTTAGCTTGAATTCAAAGCTATCTAGAGCCTTGAGAGACTCATGTGACAGGATTTATAAATCCCGCACTTCAATGTCCTAGTTTCTTGCTAGATTCCTCATCTAAAAACCTAGGTTTCCTATGAGAAACAGAATCAGGTTACAGTAAAAACTTCACTTTGGGAGCGAGGTCCGACTATCTTTAACTGGTGGTTCATGTATCCTGATTTTATTCTTATTGATCTTTGAGGGTCTTGTTATCTCATAACAGGAACAAGATAGATATAAATCACAAAGTTCTCTTCGTCTTAGACTTTGTGATTCCTTAAGATAGATATCTAAACTCTTCTTTATTTTGTTTGGATTTTTCTTCAGGGGTGGTTATTAATCGAGGATTCTCAGCTAAATGAGTGTAAGTAATCTGGATTCGTGAGGTTTGCGGTACTTATCTATTACAAATATATTTTCAAACCAAGATTGAAAGATCAAAAAGGAAATCAAATAGGTTTATCCGTTAGAGGCAGATTGGTATCAAAATTCTTCACTTAGGTTGAAACAACTCTTAGGCTATAAATGACGCCAACTAAGAAAATCAATTGGATAGATCCTTGTGAGGTTCACGAGATGTAAGGAGCACGACTGCAACTGAATTGCTTGGAGGGTTAATTCGATTCAACTATATTCCAGTAGGAAGTCTGATAGTATGCTAGCGTATATAACGGCTTAATACACTTTGGTGTTAAAATTTGGACGAGGTATCGAGGTTTTTATGCAGGTGAAGTTTTCCTCGTCAACAAAACTTTTGGTGTCTTGTGTTTTTCCTTTTCCACATTATATTGTTTTATCTTTATGATATGAATAACACAAGTAGTACGTATTGACTCTAGGTAGTTTATGTCCTTTGTAATTGTAATCAATAACGGAACTTGTTCTTGTTAAATTCGTATCTTGAAAGACAAATCGCAAGTTTCATACTTGTTAGAATTTGGATCCTCTTGTGTATACGACTAGATTCATCTTGGATATTGATTTGTGAGATTGTCCAAGAACTCTTCAATACAATCATATTCACGGACTTATCAGTATAGACATATTGATTGTGGAAGAGATAAGATAAAATCTTTATACACATATGATTTAACGATTTTTAATTTATATCTACTTGCAATTATATCTAGTTCTGTTAGAGCATTACTTGGTCGAACTCACAAGTGTTGTTATCTCAAGATTTTTGTCAAATTTAGTTATAAAAACTATATCTTGATTTCTAGTCTATAATTAGTTAAGTGTAGGATTAGGATAGAAATGTAGTTGAGAAACGGACATCATGGTAGTCATCACTGCGTTCTACCGTTTGAAGGCGAACATCAACCGAAGCTTTTGGATAACTTCTTCAACCAATGGTACGTGAAGACTGAACCACATATTTCTCAAGTTATATTCACCTTTCTATCTATGAGACGTTGTTATTAGAGCACTGCTCGGTCGAACTCGCAAGCGTTGCTATCTCAAACTTGTTTGTCAAGTTTAGTTGCCAAAACTATAAGTCCTGATTTCTAGTCTACTTATAGCTAAGTCTCGGATTAGGATAGAATGTGTAGTTGAGCTTCAGACTTCACGGCGTTCATCGGTTGAAGACAGAGAACTATTAAGGGGAGATTGTGGAACATCATCAACAAAAGGTATGTGGAGACTTGAACTCATCTATCACTCAAAAGTCTATTTCTACTTTATCTCCTATTTGAGACAAATGTCGTATAGATATATATGTACTTCAATTATACACATTTGATATTTCGAGCTAAGTTTAAATCGCTTACAGATTTCTCAAAATATGTGTTGGTAAGATTTCGCTTTAACCAAGTTCATCTTATATTCTTGACGAAAGTCAAAAGATGATCATGTGAAAATCGCCTAACATCTTATATGATTTGTGTGAGACAGTCATTTGGTGTAGACTCGGAATGTTTCGTATTGATCATTTGATCACTTGATAATCGCTTTGAAGCTAATAGTTCATGTGAGACAGCTATTTTCGTCTCTTCTAAGAATGTTTCAATGATTGAAATGGGAGTTCAGAACAATTAACCATTAATTGGATATAGCACGGTATGCGTACTTGTATGCTAACTGTTGCAAGTTATTCCAAGTCCGGGAACCATAGTATGCATACCCGTATGCGTACTGGTTTGTTAGTTGAAGTCCGGAATCTTAGTTTGCATACCCGTATGCGTACCGGCTAACAGTTCAAGTCCGGGAATTCAACTGAGTTTGGTTATGTACGATAGTATGCGTACAAGTTCGCATATTGGCGAACCCGGACCAAGTCAGGCTACTTAGGTATGCGTACACGTTTGCATACTTGAGTGGGTTATGTTCTAAAATCGGTTTGTTCATGAACAAATACATTTATATAATGAGGAATGCAATCTTTTACAAACCGTGGCTATAATGTTCATGAATTGATTCGAGTGAATCAAAATCGATTTTGCTTCAATTGTGTCTTGTATACTTCTATGAGAATATAAACAATTGAACAACTCTATAACTAGTTTCATTTGAGGCATTTGAACTAGTTTTGTTAAGATGAACAAGGTTGATATGAAAGTGTTCATATGGATAACTTTGGTTAACTATTGTTGAGCCAACAAAGTGTACACGTTTAGGTACAGTTACCTATATCTAAATGAAGTCACTTTTCATTTGTGTGTAACAAGCTAAGTTCGATCTAACAGTTGAATGATATAAGATTGAGTCTAATTAGGTTTTCATTTACGGTGAATATTGAATGCTTTGTTACCAAGGTAACATTGATTGCAAACCTTGATTTGAAGATTATATAAAGGAGAATTCTAGCAACTGGGAAACCTAATCCCCACACCTCCTGTGTGATACTTGTTGCGAGTAGAGTCGATTCTCCTATAACCTAGGTTTTTCCTAAAACCATTTTAGGTTAACGACTTAAATACTTTATTGGGATTGTGAAGCCAGACCCAACTATTTTCTCTGTAGTTGCGTGTTCTTATCTTGCTTTGTTTTATCGTATTGAGTATTATCTTCTCTAAGATTTGCTCAAGATTTAATCCCCGATAGGAAAGATAAAAGTATTCACAAACATCTTCGTCTATCGTTTGTGGTTCCACAATATCTTTTTTCACTACCATACGATTAAGATTATTGTGAGGTGATTGATATTACTAGACTGTTCTTCGGGAATATAAGTCCGGTGTATCAATTAGTTCCTATTAACCTTGATTTATCAAAAGACGAAACAAAACTCATAGGTATTTCTGTGGGAGACAGATTTATCTATTCAATAGACTTTTCTGTGTGAGACAGATTGGTTTATCAAGTCTTCGACTTTGGGTCATAGAAACTCTTAGTTGTGGGTGAGATCAGCTAAGGGAATCAAGTGCGTAGAGTCCTGCTAGGATTCATAGGCGTAAGGAACGCGACTGTACATTTATTAGTGTGAGATTGGTTAGGGCTCAACTACATTCCAGTCCAAAGTTAACTTGCAGTAGGCTAGTGTCTGTAGCGGCTTAATACAGTGTGGTGTTCAAATTTGGACTAGGTCCCGGGGTTTTTCTGCATTTGCGGTTTCCTCGTTAACAAAATTTCTGGTGTCTGTGTTATTTCTTTTCCTCTTATATTTGTTTATATAATTGAAATATCACAGGTTGTGCGTAGTTCAATCAATTAGATAATCCAACCTTTGGTTGTCGATATAAATTGATTGACACTTGAACATTGGTCTTTAGTACCGTTCAAGTTGTTTCTCATAATAATCAGGATCACATATTTTGTCTATTTGATTTGCTGATTACATTGAGAAACACAACTCTTAGATATATTTCCATTGATTGAGTCAGACTGTCTAGTTGATTCTCTTGGAATTATATTGGATTTTGTCCATACATATTTCCTAAACGAAATATTGTGTGTGGTTGTTAGACCCCCGCTTTTTCAGTTGTTGCGTAACTTATTAGACTATCGTAAGCATATAAAGAATTTCGAGTCAAGTTTATCTTGTAATTATCTCTCGAAATATATGACTAAGCTTAATGAACTTCTCATAATTGATGAATTTCGGTAAAGAATAATTTATTGTTCATAATCCAAATCATGATTAAAGATTATCATTCAAAAATAGCCTGGAACAGTGATATGTGTCATTGATGTTATTCGAGAATGTTTCGAATCGATTTAGAGAAAAATATAGAACTACTGTAAATTCGGATATAAGACGGTGAACATACCAAGTCTTATAAACTGGGAAAACTGTTAAGGTCTGAAGCCATAATACATGTACTCAATATACGTGCCTGAGTAGCTATATGTCGACAGTAGACTTTCTATACGCATACATGTGTGCACACCTTAAAAAGTCTGTGAAATCGTGAACCCGGATTGGTATGCGTACTAGAAAAGAATTGTTGGTCCCGGAACTGGTTTGTTTATTTTTTCCATACCGATACACGTACCAGAAAAGTTATGTGAACTCCGGAACTTGTTATTGTCTTAAGGTATCCATACCAGTACACGTACTGAAAAAGTTCTGTGAACTCCGCAACTCGATCATGTTATAAAGTATACATACCGGTACACGTACTTTGACTTAACTGTTCACGAACCGATTAATTATTTTTACCTTGTACATCTACTTACCATGTCGATTAAATTTATATACACTTTAATTATTTCTCCGAGATGATTAGCATTTGAATAATCTCTAAAAATACCATAGACATATTTGATCACATAATTTTGACTCGAGTTAAGTCTTAAGTGTTCAAGCTTATAATTCAGTTGGCTAGTTTTGACCAGTGTAGCCAATCTCGGCCATCTCGGCGATATTTCGCGTTTCGTCCTCGGAGCGAGACGATTTCATTATACCGCTGAGACGATATTTTCTAAGAAATTTCGGATGGTACCGGTCTTATCGGTCAGAACCGGTTTTCTTGCCGGAATGTTTTTTTTTTTTTTTTTTTGCTACACTAGATCGACTAATCTGACGTTCACAAACAAAAATTAAAGAGAACCATTTTTGTTGATTTCACATACAAAAATTAAAAGAACCATTTTTTATTGATTCATCTTACATATTGAAATTAAACAGGCATGGAAAGATCTAATCAACCTGATAAACAAGCCAAAAATGTGATTGTGAAAGGAAAAAATGATTATAATTAAGGAGCTATTAGACTAGGAAAATTATAAATTCTTGTTGTCGCTGAAGAACTCCTTGAATCAGTTTTGGTGTACATATCTACTCTTTTTCTTTTTTCTTTTGCGAGACAAAGTAGAGATCGAAGGTTCCTTTGAGCGAGAAAAATTAAGATTCTCAATTGACAATAGAATCACGATTTTGATTTAACTTGATTCCAAATATCTTCCTAGAGAATTTAACAAGCATCAGAGAGAAAGGTTAGAAGATGAGAGGAAGAAAAAATAGAAAAGAAAGAAAAGAGAAACCTGTGAATTATGGTCAAAGTTTTCTAAATTTTTATGTGACGTGTTCGGATTTGTTAAGTTGGAGCGCCACATGGTATGACAACTCACCAGGTAGGAGATAGTGGTGGAGAACATCATTTCCAATAGTTATATGTGTGTAATATTTAGGCGTTTTACGAATTTATTTGTGATGCGTCGAGTTTGCATCCTCAAGTCCTTGTCGGTGCTACGCAAGGTATCGTACCGGCGAGCAAATGTCAAGTGTGTGTGGTATTTTAAATTTTTGGGCGATTTATACACCTTAACAGGTGTATTATGTGGGAAAATATTTGCCATAAAAATTATAGATATAAAATTTGTAACCGATATTGCACCGATATTTGAAACTGAAATCTCCCCGATACAATGTTATACCAGTGTACCGGTCGTGGCCGAGACAAAACCGGTATCCGATATTAACTACATTGGTTTTGACTAACCATTCACGAGTGTGGTCTTTTGTACACTGTTCAATTACGGTTCATCCTAACCATAGTGTATATCTTGTTATGTTAATCAGATTCAAAGATTCATCTGGCGGTGGATATTGTTTGCTTGGTTCCAAAGCTATCTTAGTTTAAACCTAAAGCAACCTATGTTTTGAATGTCTATAAAAGGGGAACATCAAGTAACCGGGATATTTGAATCCTGACACTACTTTTCATGGTGTGTCCTAGTTGTAAAACTAGAGTCGTCCTCTTCCTAAAACCCTTTTAGGGTTTAGCGTCTACAAAGAATTCATAGGGATTCGTGAAGCCAGATCCAGCTATTGTTTATCTGATAGCTCGAGTATCCTGATGTTGTTCGATTTTTGAGCTGCTCACTTTAACAAGATAGATGGAAATTATCAAAGTGTCTCAGACTTTGATTGATTCCACAAGTTTAATACTTGTGAGGTGAATAATAATCTAGGTTGTACTTCGGGTTGCATAAGTCCGGATTTTGAGTTTAGCTAGACTTTATCTATTGTTATCGATTTCCAATCACCTTGATCTACGATCAAAAAGGAAATCACATATATAGGCTTATCTGTGGGAGGCAGATTGATTTAAAGTCTTCAATTAAGTTGAAGCAACTCTTAGGTTGTAAAGGACGTCAGCTAAGGGAATCAATTGCGTGGAGTCCTGCTGGGATTCAAGAGGCGAGGAGCACGAATGTAACTGAATTTTTGTGAGGGTTTAATTCAGTCTCAACTACATTCCATTCTGAAGTTAATTGGTAGTAGGCTAGTGTTTGTAGCGGCTTAATACAGTTTGGTGTTAAATCTGGCCTAGGTCCCGTGGTTTTTCTGCATTTTCGGTCTTCTCGTTAACAAAAGTTTTGGTGTACGTGTTATTTCTTTTCCGCATTATATGTTTATATTTATAATTAAAATATCACAGGTTGTGCGTTAATCAATCAAAGTAGATACATCCATCCTTGTTTGTTGGATACGACTTGATTGATTACTTGGTAAATTGATCTTTGAATCACCCAAGTACTCTCACACGTAAATCGGAGTTCGAGACTAGTCTTTGTAAACTTTCTGATTGTGAGAGAAAGATATATAACTCTAGATACTATTCCATGATTGAGATTCATTAAGTTGAACTCTCAGAATTGTGTTTAAGTTTTTCCATACAAATTTCCTAAGAAAAAGTTGGTGGTGTATTTTGGTACCCCCGCGTTTTCAGGCCCTTTGTCTATTGCAAATAGATTTCTAACCTAAATCGAAAGACCAAAAGAGAAATCAAATAAGATTATCTATTAGAGGCAGATTTGTATCAAAGTCTTCACTTGGGTTGAATCAACTTTTACCATGTAAAGGACTTCATCTAAGGGAATCAATTGCGTAGAGTTGTGTGAGGTTCAAGAGACATAAGGAGGACGACTGGAGCTGAATTGCATGGAGCATTAATTCGGTTTCAACAATATTCAAGTCCAAAGTATGATAGTATGATAGTATGATAGTGTCTGTAGGTAGTTAATATAGTTTGGTGGTTAAAGCTGGAAAAGGTCATGGGGTTCTTCCGCAGGTGCAATTTTCCACATCAACAAAACTTCTGGTGTCTTATATTTTTTTCTTTTTCGTATTATATTGTTTTATCTTTATAATAAGAATAACATAAGTAGTACGTATTCAATCTAGGTTGTTTAAGTCCTTCTTAATTGTGATCAATAACGAGACTTGTTATCGTTGAATTCATATTATGAAATACAGATCGCAAGTCTGATACTTGTTAGAATTCGTATCCTATTGATTTGGATAAGACTATATTGATCTTGGGTATTGATTTGTGAGATCTTCCAAGAACTCTTCTACACAATACCGCCAACTGTGAACCCCGGGACATGAAATCCTAATGTTCATGGACTTATCAGTGTAGATATATCGGTCGTGGAAAATATTAGATAAAAACTCCATATATGTATTGTTCAAGGATCTTTAATTTAGATCAACTTGCAATTGTATTAGGTTTTAACCATATAGGTTGCCGAATGAAAAAGTTGGTGGTGTACTTGGTGCCCAATCCTTTTCATTTAATGTTTTTGATATCCTTGTAAGCGACCATGTAATCAATATCAAAGTTTTTGAAACCACTTCTCTGATCCTACTTGGTTAAGAGTGAGGAGCAACAAGCTCGGTTAAGGAACTCGCTGAAACTCGACTTGACTCATTAGAGACTTAAAGTTACTATGGTTGGATATATTGCTTGTAACATGACCTACACGTAAGTAAATCCATAATTTAGTATTACCAATGTCATCTGAACAAGAACCCCAAAAACTACCAGGGGAATCGACTTTTGTGGGGTTTCTTACAACATTGAATAATCTACCAATATATGTTTTTTTTTATCACTAACTGGTTTGGGACTATGTTTCATTGAAACTAGCATAACAAAGCCGAAATATTCGTCATTACTCGTCCTCGGTGAATAAAACATCGACACAACGAAGGGGAAAATAATAGGTACTCACCAGGAACTCAAATGAAGAGAGGGAACTTAAATTGAAATACATAAATATATCACTATGGTTTTTCGCGATTTTGTTGAACGGTGTTGTTTGTTTAATCGAGATCCGATACGTCCCATCAAGACATTAGAGTACTCATTGATTTGTGCATTATGACTATGTTGTGTCATGTGCAAAGCACAAGATAGCATGCAGGCCGTGTGTTAGACACGAGAGAAGCTGAGGCTGAGCTTAAGGTTTGCATGGCATGTGGGGAGCCGAACTCTGATGGTGAGTCTTTTATGATAAATGTGAGAGGATTTTGACATGTAGTCGAGGACATGGCTAATGTCTGAGGCTTAGTACGCAAGAATCTCGTGTTTATACGAGATAGAGATGACTTTGTGAGGATGAAGTCTAATGGACTCAGCAAGGACATGCTCACGAGGCTCGGGTCTCATGGTCAGCTATGACATGTTCATGAGACTGAGAATGAGGCGTGGCTGAGAGTGTCTCTTATTTATATGGGACTATGGAACACTTGATTCATCCAGTAAATATCGCGGAGGTGTTACTAGAAGTCGTAAGCGTGTTCATTTATGGAGAAGACATGAATAATGTATCTCACAGAAATGTACTAGGAGACGGTCATGAGGCTCAGGAATAAAATGACCAGTGTATCTCGCCGGGATGCATTAGGAATCAATCATGATGCTAGAAAACTTGAGTCGTGCTCGTGATACCGAGGTGCAAGTTGTGCATTGAAGACCTAAGTCTCTCATGCTCATAGAATCATTTGTGGTTACATTACGAGGACAATGAATAGATATAACCAGTATATCTTGCGGGGATGTATTAGGAACCATGTCTATAAGCCTTGAGGTGAAGGACTTGGTCTCAGGAAGCCTATAGGTGAATCTCGAGAAGCTTAAAATTGAGTCTTACTCGAGAGATAAATCTCATTCATGACCAAGACTTGGGTTTGGCCTATGAATCTAAGACTTACGACGAAACTCGAAACGAACCTCGACATGAACATTTTGCTCTTATTACAAAAATCACTATCTACAACACCAAGACGAAGAAAAATATGTACGAAGAACTAGTTAGAAAAATTTTAAATAATCATTTAGTCCAAAAACATTATCATATATTTTTTTATTGTATAAGTGTTTAAATCGAAGAGATTTTATTACCAAAAAAAAACTATTCAAAATTTTACCGAAGGTAAGAAGAATTACAACCAAGCTAGTAAATCATGGATGCTTATAGGGATATAAGTTTGGAGTTCAAAATCCATATAAGATAAATCGGTACCTCCTATTAACGCAATAGCTTTCTTATCATTTAATTCAAGAACCACAACATTAGTCTCTTAGAAAAACACTTTCAAAATGTATATATGGCAATTTTTGACATTGGTGTTTGTTAAAATATTTTTAAAGTGTCTTTTATCCAAAGCACTTCCAAAATTCCTCAATTTTTAAAAGCTGGGGATGAGTAGTTTTTAAAGAACACGAAATTGGGGGATATAAAAACTAATTGGGGGATATGAATTACTTCCACCAACCAATAGTGTCTGCTAAGGGGTGGTTTTGGGGTGCAAAAATACTAAAATATCCTCCCTTCAAAATAAAAATCAAAAAACTTAAAATCTAAAAACAAAATCATATCCCCATTTCCATCTCCACTTCTTATTAATCTCTTTCAGGGTTAGAGCTTTGAAACCCAAATATCCCCATTCTCTTTCAAATTCTAAACTCTCCCCATTCTCTTTCAAATTCTCTTCTCCTTCTCTGCCGGCTCCTCACTTTGGAAACGAATTATTTATTTTTTTAATTCGGAAGTGATGAAGATCATGCCGCAAGTGATGAAGACCATCTTAGGAATTGATGAAGACCATCGGAACCCGGTGTCGGCATGCTTGGTAACTAACATTCAATGTCAGTAACTAAATCTTGGCATTCTCAATAGCAATCTATCAATGCCGGTAGTCAAGTGAAAAAAATTCAACTTCTACGGATACTTTACATCATGTCTTAGGCATAAAAATTCAAGCAACATACTATCTTAGGAAACCATAGGCATGCTCGAGAATTAACTAAGCGTATTAGGAAGTGGACTGATTAAAACGGAAAAAAATTCAAAACGGAATATTTTTTACATCGCGGAATTGATGAAGACCATCCAGGAAGCCAATGTCGGCATGCTTGGTAACTAACATTCAATGCAGTAACTAAATAAGGCATGCTCGATAGAAATCTATCAATCTTAGGTAGTCAAGTGGAAAAAAATATTTAAGTTTCGGATACTTTACATCATGTCCGCAAAGAAATTCAAGCAACATACCATGCGGTATGATGCAGAGGCATGCTCGAGAATTAATTATAACTGTCTGGCGGTGGGTGAAAACACAGAAAGAAAAAATTCAAAACGGAATATGTTTTGAATTTCAGAACCAAAAAAGACCCCCTGCATAGCGTTCTGAGAAAAAATAACTTCTGTACCGGCATAGTTTTTGGGTTGAATACTATGTCGGGATAAGCTCGGTGCCGGCATGGTACATGGTATGAATACAATGCCGGCATGGTACATGGTATGAATACAATGCCGGCATGGTACATGGTATGAATTCGTACCGGCATGGTATTCATACCACGTCCATGCTGGTACCTAGCTTTTTCAGCTATGAAAATGGTGGATTCAAAGAAAAAAAATCAAATTTTCAACCTCTCAGCAACAATTCTCTCTTCACAATCATCCTCCATTTTCCCCAAAAAAGTGCCCTCTCAAATACTTTTTCTCCTTCTACTCTCACCTCACTCACCCAAATCAAATAAAAACACACACTAATCATTTATCAAAATCTTATGATTTTACTAATGATTATTAATCACTAATCACGATTAGTGAGGGGTAGATTAGGCATTATTAAAATACTGAGATAAGGGGTGACCTTGATTTTATATTTGGATCCGATTTTTGTCCTTTTTCTATATCCCCAATTTCGCGTTCTTTTTAAAAGCTACAAAAGCATAGGCTTTGGTGCCACCTAATTTAAATGCTTGATTTATCTTTTCTATTCCTGTATTATTTTATAAATGACAAAAATTACCGTTAAGTTTCAATATGCAATCAATATTTTATTCTTTAAAGACTATTATTTCTTTTCAAATAAATTTTTATTTTAATTTGTCATGAAACTAGTTGGAAGCCTAACAAGCTAAGCTCCAACAGCGTACTACTACATTAATTAAACAGGTTGCCATGCTAGCCTACCAGCGAGCCTCATGAAGAACCAACCAAGAAAGCCGAAACGGATAGGGGGCTGATTATGTCGCAAGGGGGCAAACTAACTCTACCTTCCATTTCAAATTCTGCAATATTTGTCAATAAAAACAAGAGCAAATATTAAATAATTAATTTATGTAAGTTTGAATTTTCGTTTTAAAATTATATCTATAAAGTGGTTAAGTAAAATAATTTTTTTTAATGATAATATATAATTACAACAGTAATACTTAGTAACTTTAATACTATATATATAGTAGTGAAAAATTTAAATGTTTTTAAACCCAGTAAAATTGAATAATAATTAAAGTTAAGCTTTCGTAGGCTTAGCCTAAGTCCTATGGGCTAGATTTGGCTGCTAGATTAGCCAAAAAATGTTGCAGTTCAAAAAAGGTGTTGTCTATTTGTTAACACTAATTCTCTCTCCTAATATTTGCTCCCAGTTGAAAGCGAGATAGTTGTGCTAACTACCATAAGATTTAGAAGGTTGCCAAAGGTGACGTGGGACTGCGAGTTAGCCTACACTAGGTCTCCAAAAATTCAAAAAAGGGTGGACATCAGGATCGTAATCCCCGTTCAGTTAGTCCAATGGACCAAGTGAATAACTGTGTTAATCGGCCAAGGTTCCTACGGCAAGAGATCCAGGCTCCACACGTGTCTCAGCCTTTCGCCCGAAAGCAAGCGGACCTCTTTGCGCGCAGCTTACTCGTTTCCGAGCCCGTATCTCTACGGTCTAGGGCCCGGGGACTTTCCTGGGTCCAATGAAGAACCCGCTCACTTCGTCCTGATGGCCGTCTAATTTGACCCGCTAGCGGTATATAAATAACAGCAGGACTGTATTCCTGCTCGATGTGGGACTATCCTGAACTGGTATTTGTCATCAAAATCCAGTATTTAACATTGACAATTTTCATGATTATAATATCACCTCCTTCCTTCCATGACTCCAACGAACTCATACAAACATGTATCAATAAGGTTAACTTTTAGTGGGTGGAAGAAGAAAAGATAGCAACGGCCAGCTTTTGTAGTAGATAGGGCAAGTTTGAATTGCGAAAACCCGCGAAGACCAACTAATGCTTGATTAATTTTTAATAGAAAATGTAAGAAATCGGTGGCTTGACACTTTTCACCAAACCTGTATAAAAATAAATAAATAGGGGACTCAGAATAATAACAAGAATTATATATGTAAAAAATGTTGAATTAAAAGGTATAATTCACCCAAAAGAAAAGAATCATCTATGAACGGCAAATTTTAAACACATGAGGGAAATCGAAGAATATATAAATGATTTTGCAACTTTATGTAGATGGCTTGGAAGAGTGGCTCAACATAGATACGTTTTGCTTTAGATTAATAAAAGGAAAGGGAGAATAATAGTGATCAAAGGAGGGGACTGTAGGGTTAATAGGAAGGATCTAAAGAAAGGATAAAGATAAATGAAAAAAGAGTTAAAAAAAAAAAAGAGTTTCTATATTCTTGAATGACTAAAAAGAAAGATCTAACAACAAAAAGATAAAGACTGAATTAGAAGATCGGAAATAAAAGCATGTTTTCGAAATTTAGGAGGATAAACATGGGATAAAGTGTTTCTGTTTCTCCAGAAGTAGAAGTCAATCTCATTAATCAAAATCAGAAACAATATATTTTAGTTTCACAACAGAACAGACCCACCTTTTTTGCTCTTAGAAATCATTTTGAAATGCAGTTCCCAAAATTAAGTAGAAAAATACTTCTTAAATGACATTTAAACACCCTCCAAGAGTAGTTCATTTTATTGAGACCTTCCCTCATGCCCCAAGGTCAACAAACAGAAGTGCTAAAGCAGGCACTAAAAGGAATGAAAATAGCTTGCATCTTCATTTTATGATCATCTCAAATATACATTTGATATACTATTACATAACTTACAAACTAGGAAAGGGCAGAAAAAGAAGAAGGCTACAACTACTGTTAAAGAATGATTAATGAAACAAAAAAGAAACTGTTACACACATACAATAGAAGATCAAACAGGATCTAACTAGTGTACAAAGAATAGCCATCGAATCATTAATAGACTTCGATGGTTAGAGGACTACACTACTTTCTGTGACAAGGAATTTACAAAAGGGTGGAAACTTCACCCATAAAACAACCTATTATTTCACAACCCATCTGGCGAGGATGAGACTTATGAAGAAACTTCCATTTCCGTTCTTATTGGCAAAGTTTCTGTAACATGAAGAGAAGGTACTAACTCGTCAATCGGTCTACTAAGATCAAATAACGGCTTCAATCTCCTTTCAACTTCGTTAGTTTGCAAATCAATCTCCTCGAGTATCATCGAGAAAGCAGATTGGCATGAAGCCTCGTCCCTAAATGCGAGGGTCCATCTCCCATCAATCAAAGCTTTTGGCTTTGGATTTCCAAATACATCAAATTTCGACGGGTCCAAAAGGGCAAGCTAGACGGACGTATTCGTAGGTGTAACCATTTCATATGCTTATCGTCTATTTTAGGCTGAAAAGAAAAAGAAGACATTTGCTCATACAACTTGTTTGCAGATATTCAAGCTCCAAACTACTTGGTTTGAATGTTATCTGGTGTGACACACTACAAGAGATGCCAAATCACAAATTTCTTTTTGCCGTACGTCCCACGTATATTCATTAAATAAAACTAATAAGTTATTGATTGATAGAACTGAACTTACATTAGAGCCAGCCAAAGGTGCAGCGACACGAACAACTCACGTTTATTCCTAATGGGTTGTTCTTCAATGAGGAGAATCCACCCAGATGCTCCTCTACTGAGTGCCAAAAAGAAAAAATGACGTTCTTTTCCTCTCTCGAATGCAATTCTACAAGGCACTGCATCAACTGCATATAGATAGCCAGTGTCAATTGTTTATCCCCACTAAGAACCACATCTAGCCATTGCAATAAATTCAGAATTTTACAGGATTGAACAATTAAAATTTAGTAAAGCCAACCTATGCTTATCTCAGTGCCAGGTTTTGGATCTGTAAGATCCAGCCCAGCAGTTTTTGATCGGGAGTTTACAGGAGGGTCGGTTGGACAATTTATTGGTGGCTGGTCGGGCAAAGTCCCGCCAGAGGAAAAGATTTGAAGTTGATGGCGCAGGACAAATACCTGCAACACAGAAGAGGTAAAAAATAAGTTACTAGTATACACTTTAGCATAGATTTACATGTGAGCACAGAGATGTGGGAACTGCATCAAACCTTCACCATCTCATACATTCTTTCCCCTGCGGAAAAAGATGATTCAACTGGAACAAAAGAATTTTCAGGTGTATTAGCTAATGCAATAAAAAAAATTAAAAAAAAAAAATTAAACATTCAAGAAGTTTAAAAGTGGTAAGCAATCATACCATCTAGATTGAATTTTGGTGGCGGTAAGAGTACGCATTTAGGCTCTTTCTGGGGAGAAGACGCTTCAATTGCTGCATTGTAAAAATTGGAAAAGTTTAGACATGTCTAATCAAACTAAAAAAACTATACAAAATACCACATATCACAAATGGAAGTGCACACCTTTTTTGCACTTTCTCCACTCATTAGTTAGGACTGTCGTCAGTAAATCAGGCCAAACCCCTCTAACTTCCAGGAGAAGACAAGCTGAGCAATTCTTGTACGCATCCTGTTCAAGTAGGAAGGAAGTAAAAACATCATTCCAAAGAAAGTCACTTAAACTACTATTGTAGAATTTTCTCCATCACAAAGACATAAAAGGATTACATCCTCCTTCCAGCTTCTTTATTCACTTTCTAGCTTTAATTCAGATAAGGTACTTCAAATGTGATCATTGTGAACATCATGTAATTGTGTCTACACATAAATCCCGATTATCCAGATATAAACATGATAAACATCTCGTCACAGCTCTTATTTGCGTACTATGGTCATTTTCTCGGATAGGGCACTTACTTTGAGCATTTTACGATGATGGCTGCTAAATTCTGCTTCACTATACGGAAGCAGCTGGCGTAAAAGCCAACCACCATCCCACAATGTTTCTGCAGAAATATTGGACCGGCAAAATAGACTGACCAACGCATCAACCACCTATAAAAGAAAAATTACACAATAATTAGAAGGCATCTGCTGTAAAAAACTTCACATATTCTCCTTTGGTTACTCCGCATCATTGTATTATTAGCATTATGTAGTTGAAAAGATTTACGATTTAGCAACGAACCTGGAATCTATGTACTCGGGGGCTTACGCCCAAATCGATGCAAGAACAAGACCATCCATACTGATCCTGGACGACAACATGAAACCGGGATAAGTAAATACCAACTGTTGTGACATATAAGATCATTGAAAAGTACCAAGACAAGAACTATGACCAGGAGGGGTACAAAAATGAAAGAAAAATATTGAACGGACTGAGACAAAAAACCAAGTGTCGTCTCTGGTATTCTATTAACTTATCGGGATTCACATGTTCATAACCCTCAAATTTTCCTTTTCTAAAGTAATAATTCGGCATTTCTGTGCAACCCACACTTAAATCATTTGTCGTATCACTAAAAAAGCATTAGAACCGGATCTTATAACTTAATTAGTTAGAGTGGGTCTGATTTCACAAACCTATATGAAGTGATAAAGCTTAAACTTCACATCTTCACCGTGAATAGCTTACTACTTCATATGTGGCTTTGCCTCATTTCAAAACTACTCCCACTAAACTGTATCATTGGCATAACTTTTCATACAGCTGTCCTCAATCATTACAAGATGCTGTAACACTACAATTTCTTTGTTTTGAGAAGTAAAAGGGTATATTCAATTCACTCTTGAACCCTCTTGCTTTTTTTGTTCAATATTTGTCTGTTATAACTCTTTCCTCCTTGAAACTAACCAAAACATTTTACTTAATCAAATCGCCCCTACATTCTCCTTGTTTAATAGTTTTGCACAAGATAAAAAACATGAGACATCTATTTTTATTCCCTTTCTAGCCTACCCAACTTGTTTAAGACTAAAGGCTTAGAAGAAGAAAAAGAATAAGATATCTATTTTTTAGTTGAAAAGGTTTAAAAGGTGGGTAGGACACCAACCTCTTAATCCTCGCAACCCAAGATTCAAATAGCTATATATCTTAATTATGGAAGGATCTTATATCCAAGCAGATGCCTACCTCATCACTCTGATATATGCAATAAAAGATAATTAATGATAAGTTGGTAAAACACCTTGATAGTTTGAAGATATGTATCAATTTGACTATTGACGCCATCTTCCGAAACACCGCCTTCTGGTGAAAAAAGCTGCTCCTCATCTGGACCCTCTCCCACCAAAGCTTGCTTCATAAACAGAATATTTCAGTAAGACATCATGGAATAATCATTTCATATTTATAACGACAGGAATCCTAGATATAAGCATTATATTGGGAACAATACAGATTATCAATCTGGGAATTTTGACATTCATATTTATGCAGACTGGATACTCACAAATTAACTTAGCATCAATCAATAAACTAGCACAGAGACAAAAGGACAATTTTTTTAATTCAAGTAACCAAGTAGGAACACACTGTTATGAACTCGGGATTAACCAACACCTACCAGCAGAAGTTTCTTATGCTGTTTTCTTTGGGGAAGAATTCCAAGAGCGTCAAGCATGGATTCATCTAGTTCTACAAATGAGAAAGAGATTGAGTATGTAACGGTAAGTGAAGGCATAAAAAATATGAGATGATCAGAACCAAATTCAATGATATCAGGCAGCAATTTACCCTTTGTCTGCAACAAAGTAGCCAGCACATTTAAAGAACCCAGAACTTTTATTTCATCCCCATGAACAATGTAGGAGAGCAATACCTCCCTACGAACAATTTTCAGCAAGTCAGCTTCTTGATAGCCCAAGGAGGAGTAAACAACATTAAAGAAAAGGTTATACTTCATTCACACTAGCCAACTCGGTGGAGGCTCGCTTGACAGACAGATATGATTATTGAAGTATAGAATGGGAGAACCTATTAGGCACTAATTCCAGTAAGTAAGAAAGGTGGCAAGAATGAGGCAATCACGGTGTAGGACTACACTGTTTCTGTAAAAAATTTAATATCTTAATAAAATAAGATCTCTTTACTCCTTTGGTGGGAAAGCTGAACCACATAGTGGAAGACTTTTGCTTTCAAGTCGTCGTGAGTTTTACAACTATTGGATAGGATAAGTGTAAGAACTAAACAGAGGTAAAGAAGATAGGACATGATATAATCAATGAAAAGTAATTCCATATCACCTCAAAGCCAAATGTGGACCACTACAGTTATGCTGGAGTGAAAAGTCTTCTGCTGAATGTATTTGGGAAGAACTAGGTGAAGTTGGTACAGTAATTTTTAAGAGTTGATTATCTGCCTTTGTATCAAGAGCTTCTTTGTCCAGACTATGGTTTTCCTCCATGAAACTGTGACCAAATATATTTCCATTTTGTTTAATTTCAGATCTTGGAGTAAATGCTTCCAGCAAACAGAGTAATGCCACAGCAATTGTATTTGCTAAATTCTTGATTTTAAGGATGCGCACGATGCAACAAAGTAAATACAGTGAAGTAGTAGCGCTGATTTGTGCCCCCTGAAGTTGCATGTAACAGAACGTTTGAGAGAGTCAGATGGAAATACAGAAAGAGGAAGCACAATGCAGATATGAAAAACAAGAGTTCCTCACATTGGCAGGGTCTGTTCTCAAAGATGGAAAAAGCAATGGAAATATCAAAAGCTGCAACATCTTCTCCGCTATCAACTTTCCAAGGTCAGGAATACCCGAGGATATAACATCACTAAAATAGTATAAGCTGTCTTCAATTTCATCAACAGCAGCAAGAATGGAAGAATTTGATTCTGGGGTTGGATTCCTGTATCAATACCCATACATATTAGGAGATAAGAAGCACAATAACAAATCTGATGTGGATATTCTTTTTATGTAGAGGGATAACATGCCAACAGAAACTGATATACATGCAAAGTGGGATGCACCGTCTAGTTAAACTTCATTTCCTTACTTTACAGATTCAGAGACCCGTTCGTCCAAGGTTATGCACCGCTTCCGGAAGTAGGTAATCAAATTTGAAAAGTAATCTGCCATAGGTGCACTAATGACATATCTATTAACACATTCGTCTCCAACTGAAAAGGGACAACCATTAAAAAAACACATATAAGAAGAAAAGAATTGAAATCGAAATTAAAAATGAAATAAAGAGATACGATAAACAAAAATCCTTCAACTTACCATGGTAGACATTGAGTGTCACAGCACGCACAGCAATACGAACCATGCTTTCTTCGTGGAAAGCTAATTGTATAGCCTCTACGTACAACGGAAAGGATACTACTTCATTCTGGACTTACAACAAAGAAAGTTCTCCTTACACAAGTGTACAAAATAAACTCAACTTGAATGACATGGGTTAAACACAAACGAGAAAATATAGCACTTGGTTGAAGTGTTATTTCTCTTTTTATTCTTTACTATAAGAAAATGAGTACCAAATGTAAATATCTATAACAGATAATTTTATTTCAACAGACAATAACAACATCGTCAATAAACTTCAGAGACAAAATATGTCGTAAATCGCCATCATGTTCAAACACTTTCATCTCAAATCCATATCCACTTGACTATTTGATTACCCTAGTGCTAGTTTGAGTATCCTAGAAGGGGCTACTTCTTCGCAGTAAATTTACTTCATAGCTACAAAGTTCTGTATGATGAGAAAACATAAAGAAAGCTGCAGTCATCAGCAACTTATGCATATTTCAACACTCAGGTTTCTCATTCAACGTGGACTACTGATATCCGGATGGCATTTAACATTCGGAAAGAAATAACTACCAAGTTTCTTAATATGAATCCCGTATTATATTTTTAATCCAGTGTTCAAAGTTCAAAAATGAGAGACAGGAAAAGGAATGGAAATGCTTAATGAACTTGCTGAAACCGTTTAATCATAACATTCGTTTATCCTAACAGAACATCAGGACGAGTTTATCTGATTTGTCTTTTGTGGTCATAATGGAATTTCAGACATGTTAAAGATGATATTTTAAAGTATTTATCAGGGAATGCTTTTCAATTAAGTTGCAATCACGCAGCAAAGTCAGGTGTAAGTACAAAATGGTTTAAGCAACATACATTTTCAGTCTTCATAAGCAAAGGAACTGTACTTTTACTTAGCTTCCCACTTATTGCCCTGAAATGATATAAAATCAAAAGTGCATTGATCAAATTATCTAACATTTTCAGAAAATTACGGGGAAGAAGAAATAGAATAACACAATATTAAGGAAAATAATGAAGAAGAGATATCGATCAAAATATAATAATGAAAAAGAGTAGATAGCAATTCACAGACCTTAGAAAAGAGATGTAGTAAGACAGTAGTTCTTCGTTGCGGAAGTCAAAAGGATATGTTATAAGGTAGTTAACATGTTCAGTGCTGAATATATGATCTGCAGGAAGAAAAAAAAAACGAGTGTCAGGAATGTACACCAGTTTGAGCTTAAAGAAGGGCCTAAAAGCTGCTTTGAGTAATACCACACTACTATTATTGACTTACATAGAGCACGCTCACTCCTAAGATTTTGAATCATAATGCTCACAGTTTGTAGTATCTGAAGAGCTACAGCCAAGGTTTTGCTAACTTTTAATATACGCGCAAACTCCCCCATAACTTGCTTTTCCATAAAAAAACTGCAACAAAATCCTCAATTTGATAAACAAATATAACAACTAGAAGGAATATCAAGGTACGCAATATATTGAGAAGCCTCACTCAAAAAAGGTTGGATCATTTTGGTCACCATATGTAACTATCTCAGCAATTGACCTCAGTGCCTCAATCACCAGATCCTGTATTACGCGTAAATATGACAATGAGAAGTTTTAAACCACGAGTTGAGTATATTTAACAGAGACTACACCAAGAGGGAGGAGAAACTATTACCTGGTTAACTTCATTGACAAATTGTACTTTTTGCAGCTGATCAGTTAAACGGCTGCCAAACAAACAAACTAAAGTCAGAGTTAAGTAACTGAAAGTGGATGTACAGTAATAAAATGATTCGAACCGCTCGTTGAAAAATATCAATGCATAACACCCCGTTGCCAAAGAAAGTCACAGTTCACCTTTTCAAAACTTCCTTATTAAAAGGGAGCTACAAGATTGGCCATAAAATGAAAAGGCAACACAAATGCCCTGCCCTAACACAAAA
This sequence comes from Papaver armeniacum, assembly GCA_023531295.1. Taxonomy (NCBI): domain Eukaryota; kingdom Viridiplantae; phylum Streptophyta; class Magnoliopsida; order Ranunculales; family Papaveraceae; genus Papaver; species Papaver armeniacum. Next base: position 761,877 of record JAJJWW010014413.1, read on the forward strand.
AAATATCAGACTCTTTATGCTAGAAAAAGCTTCCTCACAACATCTTATTACGAGTTACATTCTGCTTATGCCTGGCACCCTAAATTTCATACTTGTGTTTAACGCCTTTACCCAATATGTTAAGAGGTTCACTGAAAGCAAATGAAGTTCCCAAATAATTCCAGGGTCCAATTTTACAAATCCGTCTTACAGATTTCTGAACCACGGTAAAAGTTATTTCATATCCTTCTTTCTCCAAAACACTAATGCAATTCCGCAAAACAAGTTTTTATTTCAGTTTTAAGCATTCACGGTACTAATTAGCATTTAACCCATCTCAAACTAACTAAGTTACCTTTTTTCTCTTTTCGGATTCTATATCCAACCAAAAGGGATCCCTAGGTCTACCTCAAACAACATAATGAGACATATAACATTTCTCCAACATGTATCACAGAGTTCCCAAGAAATCATACTCTCAAAGATAAGAACCCAAAAACTCATACTATATTTAATCACTTCCTAGAAATATGAAAGCTACACATATCATTGTTTCCATTATATGCCACTGCAAACATACCTTTGGTTAAAAAAACTTTAGCACACCACAATTTTGAACTTTCCATGAACTCCACACTTTGCAGTTGACAATTATGATACTAACTAGTCATTGTCATCTCAAAACTAGTCGCTGAATAAAAAATTCCTAACAACCATGTGTTCAGCTAGATGGAGTTCGATTGACTCGGATTACGTAATCATTCTTCTATGACTAAAAAGAACCCCTAGATTTCCACTTTCAGAAAATTCTACAAACGGTTTCTTAAAACTTCAATGAACGTTCGTCAAATCACAATTTCATTCAGAATTCCCTAAATTCCAAACCTAACAACTAAATTTTTAAACTAAACTCATCAGACTCTAAAAGAATTCGGAGCACAATTCATTGAAATAAAGTCGTAAAGAAGATTTCAAGGAAAATGACGAACCTGAGTTCTTCCAAAGAGAATCGATTTCTGGGTCTCCAGAAAGCAAGCCACATGTTTCAAAATACCAATCAGATCTGTATAATTAACATGACCTTATATCAAATAAAACCAAGATGCAATATCTGTAACCAATTTCTTCTTCGAATCAGCCCTAATTTTGGATTAATTACCAATCGAACACTTCTTCATGATCTAAACACATAATTGTAAAACCCAATTTTGATAATTTATTGTAATCCTCCATTCACCAATCAATAAATCAAAATTTCTTTCTCCCTCTGTCTATCTTTTTCTGTTGGGTTTTGGCTGGTTTTGCCGATAACCGGAAAACATATTTCTTTTCTGTTTCGACTTTTTTTTTGTTTAACTTATTAAATCGCTGTAATGATTTGGTTGAATTTTAGCCGTTGGATTCGATTACTTCATCGAAAGTCAATTGTTTTCGTAAAGTTCCACGTCATAGATTATGAAGACAGATATTCGAAATTTTATTATACCTTGTTTGTTGTTGTAAGAGATTGGATGGTGGATTTGTGAATCCATGTGTATTTATGCACTTTTGCAACAACTTAAGCTTCTTGGTTCAAGTTGATGATGCACTCTTGAAGGCGACGCACGAGCAATAGTGTCCATAATTCGTTTATGTTGCCCCCTATTTGCAATATGCAACTCGACGTGTGATGTTATTTTTTGTGACAGTTGGCATTATAATGTCGACAATGGTTTAGCAATCATTTCCATAGTGTTTGCTTATCTATTTATTATTTTGCGCGTGTTACTAGACTTGTTCTAATGGCTGAAGAATTTGTTAGATTTTCGGCTTGTTATTGGTTACATTCTTTTAGCTTTTTATCAATGAAAAATTCCAGGGATGTATTGTATCAGGATCTATACGGGCAAAGTAGAAACAAAGTTCATATAGATTGTTATAGATACATAATTTTGGATTATAATAGATTGAAATTAGGATTAATTTAGATTTATAAAAATTAAAGTAGATGACCAAATCGTAAATTTGTAATATAGTTGAAAAAACCAAAGCCATCATGTTTCCCTTATAAAAAACACTAGATCTTAACCCGTGCCGTAACGGCACGGGATGTTTTGTCTCTAATACGATATTGTTCACATTCCTCTTGCTTCATTTTATTCGTGAGTAATTATTTTGATATTCAAACAGTTTTGTAAACAAAATGGGTTACCCGATCTTTTATTTTTTACTTAAGCATGTTATTCCAATTTATTATCCTGACGAGTAATAATGTTGTGCCAACATGAAAATAAAATAAAAAATACAAGTAAATAAAAAATTTCCCATTTATTGTTCCATCATACCATAATTTCAAACTTCAAAAAGAATATTTCATCTAACAAGACATATACATAAACCGCCAATCCAACTCCATGATGTTTATGAATACATTTGTTCCAAATTATTGATAACTAAGGCTCTAAGGAGTGAAGCAAAAACCCATAATATTTTCCCCTACTATAAATAAACACTATTTATTTATTTTTGCAAATGTGAGAGTTATAAAAATGAAGAACCCTTGGCTATTGGAAAGGCCGAGATATACACATGTGAGTTGAAAAAATAAACTTATAATAGTAAATCAAAATATGTGTAAGATTCTTTCTCAATCATATTGATAACATAAATTGAAGAAATTCGTGGATAAAAAGATTTCACACCAACTATGCTAAGTAGTGCATGAATGACGTTCTCACATCTAGTGTTACTCAAGTAATTTGGAGTTTTAAAGAGCATAGTCATATTGATATTTGTATCTACATAAATTCAACTAACCTTCCGAAGAAAAATTATTAGTTTCAAGGTAGAGCCGACACAAACTTCTGTCGCCTTCAATGTATACAACACACATTGGGTTTAATCGGCCTTGAGATTAAACAAATACCCCATCATTGGTCAAATAATGTCTACAAATGCGGGATCGAAACAAAGTGCTAACGGGAAAAATGAGAGACTAACATCAGTTCTACAAAGAAAATACCCTATATGTATCAAAGTTTGTTAACCAAACATGTATTCAAATTAAAAAGTCATCAAATTAACACAAAAATACAAAAGAACCCAAGTTAAATCAATACTTGCATAAACAAAACTTATAAGAGAATTTTGTAATTATTAAATACCTTTAAAATCACTATTAGAGATTTAATTGCATGCCTCGTTAAAAACTACGGTGAGGACTAAATCACCGCATTAATCAGAAATTTCACCGGGATATGTAGCAATCTCGTAGAAGTTTACACCGGTGGTGATCGTTCCATCTAAGTGTTGTTTGATTGATTATTTTTTTTAGAAGGTTTCGGTTTTCACTGAGAAACCGAGAGGGAGCGTTTCATTATATTCATTATCATTCGTAAATCCAAGACCAACTCGCCCTCTGTTTACGGGATCTCAATACAACCTTAGATTTATCTATTGGACGGAGAAACTTTGATACTAAATATGTAGTTTTTAGTGTTATTTATTATATAACGTGACATCCAAATGTTTTTTTCTTCTTCTTAATTTTCATGTATTTTAACCGAGTTTATATTAGCATTAAGACGATCAACCACATTTCTAATTTATAGTGTTATCCTTTTGTAGCATCACATAATTAACATAGTCAATTACTACTCATCAAAACCTACTACACCACAAACCACGAGATATCACTTCTTTCTCTACCACCACCATTTTCCATCCCTCGTAGAATATTGGGCACACTTATAACTTTTAATACCACACGTCATGTATAAATTTTAGATTTAACAAACTTAGGTCGTCAATTAATTTATTCAACTATATGTTTTTTGTTAATAAGAAAATCATGCTGATTTAACTAAGTTTACCAAAGATAGAAGTGGTACCAAAAACAACCATTTTGTCTTATATGATTTGGTATCATCCCAAAAGTATTTGTTATCCGCCTTTTTAATCGTGTCAAAAACAACCAACTATACTTTTCACAATACAATGTTACCCGTCATGTAAAAAAAAATTATTATTTTTGATTCAAAAAGAAAAAACCAATATATACCACCGCCATTAAAACCATTCAAACCGCCACTATTTCTTCCACCAAAACTAATGTTACCGCCTCCACCACTTAGTAACACCTTCCACCGCTTCCACCACTTACTTCTTCCTCTACTACCACCACCACCACTAATATCTATTGAAATAATTTTTGTCAAAATTATTATTTATTGATGGAGATATGTATTAATATTAATTAAGGGATATTTATGATGTAAAATTAATAAATCATTTATCATGAGAAATTAATGAGACATCAATTAATAAAATACTTATACTAATTAATATTTAAGTTGAACAAACCATAACCATAGATTTATCTCTAGACAAATCACTTATACTAATTAATAAAACACTTATACTAATTAATATTTAAGTTTAACAAACAATCACTGTTGATTTATCTTTTCTATCAATTCCAACCAAGGTGGAACAATGGTTAGAGGCCACTCGTATGATACAATAGGTCATGAGTTCGAACCTCTCCGTTATAATTTTTGAAATTCCATATCTTGACTTGAGTATTCATTTTTAATTCATAATATTGGAATGAACACTGTGCGACTTGTAGGGTGTGGCACTGAGAACCACAGACCTTTGATTTATCTTTGCCAAGGATAAATCCCGACCACCACTCGATAGGCAAAGTTTCTATCAATTCCAACCAAGGTGGAACAATGGTTAGAGGCTACTCTTATGATACAATAGGTCATGAGTTCGAACCTCTCCGTTATAATTTTTGAAATGCCATATCTTGACTTGAGTATTCATTTTTAATTCATAATATGGGAATGAACACCACGTGTGCGACTTGTAGGGTGTGGCACGGAGAACCACAGCCTTTGATTTATCTTTGCCAAGGATAAATCCCACCACCACTCGATAGGAAAAGTTAGCTAAACTCGCTTTATACTATTGATATTGACTAGATCTTAACCCGTGCCGTAACGGCATTCGGATGTTTTGTCTCTAATACGATATTGTTCACATTCCTCTTGCTTCATTTTATTCGTGAGTAATTATTTTAATATTCAAATAGGTTTTGGGAAACAAAATGGGTTACCCGATCTTTTTATTTTTTACTTAAGCATGTTATTTCAATTTATTATACGGATTTTGAGTAATAATGTTGTGCCAACATGAAAATAAAATAAAAAATGCAGTAAATAAATTTTTTCCCCATTTATTGTTCCATCATACCATAATTTCAAACTTCAAAAAGAATATTTCATCTAACATTACATATACCTAAACTGCCAATCCAACTTCATGATGTTTATGAATACATTTGTTCCGAAATTATTGATAACTAAGGCTCTAATGAGTGAAGCAAAAACCCATAATATTTTCCCTACTATGGATAAACACTATTTATTTATTTTTGCAAATGTGAGAGTTATAAAAATGAAGAACCCTTGGCTATTGGAAGGCCGAGATATACACATGTGAGTTGAAAAAATAAACTTATAATAGTAAATCAAAACATGTGTAAGATTCTTTCTCAATCATATTGATAACATAAAATTGAATAAATTCGTGGATAAAAGATTTCACACCAACTATGCTAAGTAGTGCATGAATGACGTCTCACATCTAGTGTTACTCAAGTAATTTAGAGTTTTAAAGAGCATAGTCATATCGATATTTGTATCTACATAAATTCAACTAACCTTCCGAAGAAAAATTATTAGTTTCAAGGCAGAGCCGACACAAACTTCGTCGCCTTCAATGTATACAACACACATTGGGTTTAATCGGCCTTGAGATTAAACAAATACCCCAACATTAGTCAAATAATGTCTACAAATAAGGGATCGAAAACAAAGTGCTAACGGAAAATGAGAGACTAACATCAGCTCTACAAAGAAAATACCCTATATGTATCAAAGTTTGTTAACCAAACATGTATTCAAATTAAAAAGTCATCAACTTAACACAAAAATGTAAAAGAACCCAAGTTAAATCAATACTTGCATAAACAAAACTTATAAGAGAATTTTGTAATTATTAAATACCTTTAAAATCACTATTAGAGATTTAATTGCATGCCTCGTTAAAAACTACTTAGGAAGAAATCACCGGATTAATCTGCTGATATTTCACCGGGATATGTAGCAATTCGCAGAAGTTTACACTGGTGGTGATGCGTTCCATCTAAGTGTTGTTCGATTGATTATGTTTTTTAGAAGGTTTCGGTTTTCATTAGAGAAACCGAGAGGGAGTGTTTCATTATATTCATTATCATTCAGAAATCCAAGACCAACTCGCCCTCTGCTTACGGGATCTCAATACAACCTTAGATTTATCTATTGGACGGAGAAACCTTGATACTAAATATGTAGTTTTAGTGTTATTTATTATATAACGTGACATCCAAATATTTTTTTCTTCTTCTTAATTTTCATGTATTTTAACCGAGTTTATATTAGCATTAAGACGATCAACCACATTTCTAATTTATAGTGTTATCCTTTTGTAGCAGTACATAATTAACATAGTCAATTACTACTCATCAAAATCGGCCAATTCACAAACCACCGAGATATCACTTCTTTCTCCACCACCACCATTTTCCATCCCTCGTAGAATATTGGGCACACTTATAACTTTTGATCCCACACGTCATGTATAAAGTTTAGATTTAACAAACTTAGGTCGTCAATTAATTTATTCAACTATATGTTTTTTGTTAATACCGAAAATCATGCCTACGAACTGTTACCAAAGATAGCAGTTGGTACCAAAAATAACCATTTTGTCTTATATGATTTGGTATCATCCCAAAAGTATTTGTTATCCGCCTTTTTGATCGTGTCAAAAACAACCAACTATACTTTTCACAATACAATGTTACCCGTCATGTAAAAAAATTTATTATTTTGATTCAAAAAGAAAAAACCAATACACCGCCATTAAAACCATCCAGCGCCACTATTTCTTCCACCAAAACTAATGTTACCGCCTCCACCACTTAGTAACACCTTCCACCACTTACTTCTTCCTCTACTACCACCACCACCACTAATATCTATTGAAATAATTTTTGTCAAAATTATTATTTATTGATGGAGATATGTATTAATATTAATTAAGGGATATTTATGATGTAAAATTAATAAATCATTTATCATGAGAAATTAATGAGACATCAATTAATAAAACACTTATACTAATTAATATTTAAGTTGAACAAACCATAACCATAGATTTATTTTCTCTCTAGACAAAAATCACTTAGACTAATTAATAAAACACTTATACTAATTAATATTTAAGTTTAACAAACAATCACTGTTGATTTATCTTTTCTATCAATTCCAACCAAGGTGGAACAATGGTTAGAGGCCACTCTTATGACACAATAGGTCATGAGTTCGAACCTCCCCGTTATAATTTTTGAAATTCCATATCTTGACTTGAGTATTCATTTTTAATTCATAATATTGGAATGAACACCACGTGTGCGACTTGTAGGGTGTGGAACGGAGAACCACAGCCTTTGATTTATCTTTGCCAAGGATAAATCCTGACCACCACTCAGATAGGCAAAGTTAGCCAAACTCTGCTTTATACTATTAATACATAAGTTGAGGTGGTGTGGTGGTGGGTGGTGGGTGGGATCGTTAAGTATCCATGTAACTCCTAATTCAATACACCCCTGTAAAGTTTGTTACTTTTGCGTTGAGTCAAGTCATTTAGTGTGTAAAATTAGTGGTTGACACATGATTATATTATTGTTTGAAGTTTACAGTTTTGTCAATATTTTTATATTTAAGTTGTTTCCTATGCACAATGGTAAAAATCTCCATTTGCTACGCTAGGTGGCCTGGAAAACTAGCCGCGCCACTATGGGAAAAGTGTGGAGCGATAAACTTTCTATCGAGCGATCATCTGGATTGCAACAGTGATAGTGTTGATCGTTGTCTTTGGAGATTTCATCCCGTGATGGTTATTCTGTCGTTAATGGCTATTTCTCCCTACTTCATTCTTATATATACGCCCCCTACTTCATCAATTTACTCGCACCTATTTTTACATAACTTTCACCATTTACAAAAAAAAATAAAAAATTACATGTATTCTCAATTTACTTACTTTTAATTTCATAATCAATGCTTATTTTGATGAAGAGATGCAGATTCATATGGATCAGTTTAAATCGCAACAAGAAAAGCATGTTCGGGTATTGCGACAACTTGAGGATGAGGCAGATGAAGATACAGAACTAAACAACACTGTGATGCTAATATATTCAGGATAAATACCTAGAGTTTCAGAGCCAAAAGAAGTATTCATAAGAAGATATACGTATCGAGGGAGGGAATGGTTCCGCCAGAAGCTAATGCATGATTATTTTCTTCCCAATTGTGTACTCTGATATGGATTTCCAACGTTGATTCCGCATTGCCACGTCACTTGCTGATGAAGATTATTAATGTAAAAATATCTTTCATTGTTAGGTAGAACCTCAATGTAATTGTCAGTTTGATGCACTGAATATTAGAGGTCATAGTCCTGAACAATAGTATCTTTCATTGTTTTTCGAAGTAATGATTAATCATTTTGGTCCAACGTATTTATGAAATCCAACCAAAAAAGATGTTAGAGAAATAATATAGCAAAACGAGGACATGGGATTCCTACAAATGCTAGGTAATCTTGATTATATGCATTGGGTATGGACGGGATGCCCTCCTTATTAAGCCAATCAATATAAGTGTCATTACCCAAAACCAATTGTTATCCTTAAATAAGATGCCGCTTCTTATGATTGTTGGATATATCACACTTTTTTTTTTGTCTTCCGGATTCATAGAATAATAATATGTTTTGCATAACTCGCCTTTGTTTGAAGATCTAAAGTATGGAATTTTTCCCAAGTCCATTTCGTTGACGAAAACTTTCGACACCAGAAGAGTAATGAAAGGAGATTTATAGGGAGGAAAATCTTGATTAAATAATATAACTTAAAAATCTTAATTCTGATATGTTAACTTACTTAATCAACTATACCTAATCAAATAAGAAATATTTTAGTATAACTTATTGATTCATAATATAGGTGGTTGCACTTTCCATTTTAAGTTTTATGTCATTTGAAGAAAAAAACTGAGTGAATCTTTCTTAAGACTAATTTAACGAAGTATGTCTTTTTCTTTTGTAATTGTGTACAATTCAAACTATTCTCATGATTAGAGAATGTGGGAAATAAATTTAGTTAAGAAAAATTAACAAAAAGTGTGAGAGAATAAGGTTTATAAGAGAAAGATTATATAGAAGCAATTAACTAGTATTCACATATAGGCAGAGACGATGGAGATACAGATGATGAAACAATGATTCATTTAGCTCTTGCTCTTCTTGGTGAAGGTATAATTATAACTTATATTTTTTCCTCAAGTTGGCATGAGTGTGTTCTTTACAAACATTGTATACATATGTAGTTTTCTTAAAGCTAATGAGATGAAGTTGAAAAATGTGATTTAAGTTTTGTATAATACTATCTCCATTCCTAAATAAATGATATTAATTACTTGAACATTTTTTAAGGAAATATAAAGAGTGGGTGTAAATTTTTAGTAATTTTTTTCCCATTTATATCTTTATGTCAATATTAGTAAACAAGGTTTGGCTAAGTTGGCCTACTGGAGTGGCGACCTAGATCTACTCTCCAAAAAATAAGCCTACTTTATTATCCCGAGAAAATCAATAAAAGCAAATATTTTAGTTTTGGAATTTATTAGAATTTTAATTTGTAGTAAGAAGGAGGGAATTTCAGAGCTCGGTTTCGATGTGATTCTTCTTAGATAAACATAGGGTTCTCAATTTTAAATTTCTTTTTCTTGAGTTCGAAAAACAAAACAAATAGTCCAATACAATTCCTCCTAATTTCAGGTACACAACACACACTCCCTTAAATTTTATTGTCTTTATAATAAATTTTGTTAATATGAATAAAACATGTGATTCATATCAATCTTTCATATTTGACTCGTGTTTATTTTTCTAAATATATACTCCCTCCGTCTCTAAAAGATAGGCAGGTTTGTGTGTAAATTTACACACAAACCTGCCTATCTTTTAGAGACGGAGGTAGTACTAAATAGTGTTATTTAGTGTATTGTTGGAAGGTCTTGATGTGATCGACATGAATGTCTAACAGGATTTTGAGGATTTTGTAGTTTTAATCATTTTTAGCTTTTTGTTAACATTGGTCAATTGTGCATTGTTCGATACATTTTTCCCAAGATCCAATCAGGAACGTGTCACATTGTTCTCAATGGATGATACATTTTGCGTTTGAACTGATATTTACATTAAACTTGCTCCTTTTACCTTTAGTTTGTATAATACTCGTGAGAAAAAATATTTTATTCCCCATTGCAAATTAACCTCAAAGATGAATGTAAACATGTATAGAAAGTTTGATTGAATTTAATGCTTTAAAAAAAAGAAAAAATTATAGACAGTCATATGTGAAGCGACTTGTTGCTACTCAAGCGTATCAGGTTTTTTGGTCAGTGGAAACCTATGTTATATGTTATTAAAAGTACTCCAAACGAATTGTCGAGGTTGAACATTGAATACATTACTTTTGATAATTAAATAATTTAGTAAATCGGTGTAAGATTCCATTGCATTCGTATGAAATCAAATTGAAATATTATTTATTTATTTATGATATTTATTTTTCTAACTTGTTTTTTTTTTTTTAATATGTGTAATATGAAGAAAAAAACAAAATCAAAAGCTTTTGAAGTTGTTAACTGTTAGAAGTCCCATAAAGTTTTTTTTTTTCCTGAATGCAACCTTAATTAGCATTAAAAAAATATATAATACTTTGTCAACGTAAGCAAATAAAGTTCTTAGCCCAGATTAAGTTATGCTCAAACCTGAAACTCCAATTAGCTTCCTTTATAACCATGGCTTTCCTATTTCTTCTTTTTAGTCTTCATCTTAGGGAAATTATGAAAATTTATACCATATGTTGTGGTCATCATCCTTGCGCCATCTTCTTTCCCTGTTCTGGTGAGTCAATGACTTTGCTTTGAGCACTAAAATCGCGACGATTTTTTTTTATTGTCAAGCCATGACTTCCAATTAATCGACCAACCTTTCCTTCTAGAATGTGGATAGATCGGAAGTCAATATTTGGAGCATATTGAATTACTGACTCCGTAAACTCGGAAATATGTACGATCCAATCATGTGCTTCTTTTGATTCCTCCCCACCTCCCAAAATTTTAAAAGTTGTATATCCATTTTTCTCATTCCTTGGTTGATCGCACACTTCGTATTTATCCTTAAAAACTCTAATGGTGGGAACAATCTGCCAAAAATTCTTCTTACGGCAGATTGTTTCACCCTTGCGTATTTCATAATTGTTAATATACCAAGTAAGCCATGTTTTTAAAGACGATTTGTCAAATTCCCGCAAGTAAAAATTGAACAAAGCAGTAACAATCCAAACTCAAACCCACCTCACCGTAGCTTTCTTCCTGATTTCAAACCCAAAATTGATGGAGAAAGGGAGAGAGTGCTCGGTTTTGTAATTCCAGTTTCCAAATCCTAAAAACAAAGATGTGAAAATTCCAAAAAAAATTAATTCATTGTTGGTCATAAGAGCATTGTCTATTCTAATGGTTTTGTGTTAAATAAACATCAATTATCTTTAACATTCATGATTTCCATGTCGGTGTACAATCTTCCCGTATAAATGTTTAAATTGAAATTAGGTCGTTGTTATACTTTTTTTTTGGATGACGATGCAATGATTTTCGATGGAAACTTAAATCCCATGTAGCTTTCCTAAGGAAAGCCCCATTATCGAGAATAGATTGTTTAATGTGTATAATTGCTGACTAAAATTTTTCTAATGCATATTCCGGTATAATCTTCTCAGCCACATACAAAATGAAAATATGAGTTTTTAGTGACAGAGTGAAATGACGAGAGTATCGAGTACACCACAATCTTTTTGATATAAACCTACATAGATACGCGTTGTATAAATTTACAGAAACAGTAACTGCCAAACAATTATGTTAACAAGGTGTAACTTGGTAAATAGTCAAAGTTCGAAACGGAACTAACTATAAGATCATTACCAAGTGGATTAGTGAGCAGAATAATTACTTATTTATAACAATAATGGCGTGTTTGGTTAGTGGGAAATGAACTCTATTCCCAGGAATCATGTTCCCAAAAGAGGGGGAATCCTAAACCCTCCCCCCCCATGGATTTAGGATTCCATTACTTTTTGGGAATTTTATTCTTAACTGATCTCTAATCCTATTTGTCAAACATGGGAATGGAATTATATTCCCAGGAAACTGATTTCAATCCCTCCAACCAAACACGCCATAATTTATAATGCAAAAGTTAAAGTAATAGCACGACACACGAGATTTTGTTAACAAGGAAACTGCTTGGAAGAAAAACCCCGTGGCCTAATCCAGTTTTGAATACTCTCGGAATTAAGACGCTATAAAAATTGACCACCTCAACTTCATATGGTTTATACCAAGTAACACTCATTTGTTACTCAACTGCTTCAGTATCTCTGTACCTACAACCAATTTTTCCTAGGCACCGCTACCCATTGAGATCGTAACCGGAAACAACAACGGACTAAATGTATTTCAATAACTAACACATTTATCAATTCCCCAAATCAATATTTAGATCAGAGATAAAATAGAGTAAAGGATCTTCTGTTTAATTAATATAAAGTCATTTGGCAAATATCAAACCAAGACAATTATTATCGAAATAATCGACCTCAGTGAAATCCAAGCAACTTAAAGAGAAGAAGTAACTAAAGAGCTTGTTTGATGTTTACACAACTCTTAAATCTATCAAGATAAAATGTGAAAAAGCGGGGGTACAACAAACACACACAATATTTCGTTTAGGCAATCTGTATGGACTAACTCTAATATAATTCCGAGAGAATTAACTAGATAGTCAGACTCAGTCAAGGAAAATATATCCAAAAGTTATATCTATGTTTCTCAAAGTAATCAGCAAATCAAACAGATAGAAATCTGTGAGCCCGATTAATATGAGAAACAAATTGAATCATATCAACATGTTAACACAAATAGTTCAAATGACTCAAATGAAACTACTTATAGAGTTGTCCAATTGTTTATATTTTTGTAGAAGTATACAAGACATAATTGAAGCAAAAGCGGTTTTGATTCACTCGAATCAATTCATGAACATTATAACCACGGTTTGCAAAGATTGTATTCCTTATTATATAAATGTATTTTTTCATGAGTATGTAAACATACTTAACCGATTTTAGAACTTAACCCACTCAAGTATGCAAACGGGTGCGCATACCTAGAGTTGTCGGACTTGGTATGTGTCCGCTAGTATGCAAACGTGTACGCATACTAGCGTTCACAACCGAACTCAGTTGAAGTTAGTATGCAAACGTGTCCGCATACTATAGTTCCCAGACTTCAAACGTTGAATCAGTACGCATACGGGTATGCGTACTAGATTCCCGTACCTGGAATACTTTTACAACAGTTAGCATACAAGTACGCATACTGTGATATATCCAGTAATTGGCTAATTGTTCTAAACTCCCATTTCAATCATTGAAATATTCTTATAAGACGAGAATAGCTGTCTCACACAAACTATTATCATCAAAGCAATTTTCAAGTTATTGAAATAATCATAACGAAACATTCCGAGTCTACATCAAATGACTGTCTCACACACATCATATAAGATGTTACTCGACGATTTTCACATGATCATCTTTTGACTTTCGTCAAAATATAAGATGAACTTGGTCGAAGCGAATGATTACCAACAAATATTTCGAGAAATGTAAGCGAGTTAAACTCAGCTCGAAATAGCAAATGTGCATAATAGAAAACTATATAGCACTACGACTTATGTCTCAATATAGGAGATAGAGTAAAAATAGACTTCTGAATGATAGATGAGTTTAAGTATCCACATACCTTTTGTTGATGAAGTTCCACAAGCTCTCCTTAGTAGTTCTTCGTCTTCAATTGATGAACGCCATGAAGTCTAATGCTCAACTACACAATATATCCTAGTCCGAGACATCTATAAGTAGACTAGAAATCAAGACTTATAGTTTTGATCACTAACATTGACAAACAAGCTTGAGATAACAACGCTTGCGAGTTCGACCGAGCAGTGCTCTAACAATATTCATACTTTGTGTGATCGTCTATGGATACGAGATCGAGACAATACAACAATCATAGTGTGATTACTTGATAATAGGTTCGGACTTAACCAAACTCTATAGGATCACTATCAAGTAATAAGGAGTTAACGTTTGTGTATTTTATATTAATTATAAATTAGAGAAAATAAAATAGTTACCAATTATTCATGCGTAAATAGCTTCCTCATTGCCTTGGTTGTGGGAGAATTAGCCGCTCATCATGTTGGAAACACGCTCAAAATTCATATTTATTGCTCAAAGGAGGTGTACAAATGATGAAATGGAGAAAAACTATTAAAAACCGGGTTTGTAACAATTATATTTGTTACAAACCGAATCGTTACAAAGTACGATATGAACGAACCGTCGTTGTCACCGTAGCAAATACGATCCGCTCCTTGTGCGTCTTATGTTCTTCAAAGAATGAACGATCGCTCTCGGTAGTCTTTTTGTTCTTCGTGTTCTTCAGCAGCAGCAGCAGAAAATGGTGTATCCTGCAACTTGATTTTCTCGCTCTGTAATGTTCTTAACTCTCCCTCAAACTCTCTGTCCCCTTGTATGCATCCCCTACTCCTCTTTTATACCCAACAGGACAAAGAAATCACGCGTAATAATTCCAAAATAACTTGTCATCACTCGGCAGTAAAGAAAATATATTTTATTTCCTTTTTGTTTCCTATACGTATCTGCAGCAGTCAATTACGTGCATACTATCCAGGTTTAACTCCTCCACGCTGCTCCAGCGACTAGAATCCACCCAAACACGTGCAGCACACGTCCAAACTTGCTATAATCCCTTGACCATCTCCTCCGTACATAATTGTTTGCAGAGTATTTAATTGTTTGCATAATTTTCTTCATTAGTTGTGATTCAATTAGATAGGTTATGCTTTGTATTAAGATAATCTATGCTTAGGGGATACAATTAATTTTTGAGAATTTGCCTGATTATTTGTGAATTAAGAAACAAGGGATTTAAAAGATAATTAGAGTTTTGGGTTATTTACCGTTATTCATTCATGTGTAATAGTGGAATCAGTGTCTTGGTTATTCCTAATATCTTGAAATCAAATTTTGAGTTAAGTTTTCTTTATTTTTAAGTTTTATTAAGTCTAAAATCTATTGCTTTCACAAGTCTCAACGAACCTTTTACTACAACTCAATTGAAAATCCGATTAACGCACTGGAACAATTCATTTGGATCGTATTCCAAACAGTAAAGGAACAACAAATCTGTTTGGTAACAACTTTATTGATTCTTTCCAGTAAAGATATCTCAAGTCATATGCAAAGGATCTTCCGTTTAAACTAATAAACTCATTTGCCTGGTTAGATCAATCTATCCAACAACTACCGAAGTAGCAGAGTTTAGATTTTCAATCAATCAGTATAGAACCCAATCAAGGAATTATAAAACGATGCCGATATCAAGCAACTAATCAATCGAATAAATCTGATTCTAGTTGGATCCCAACCGATCAAGGTTTGTGCTACACGAAGATATGAGAAACCAATAAGAAATATTCTTCGTCTTCAAATCTTCTTTAATCTTCAATTAAACCTACACAACACCACTTGAATCTATTGTGATCAATCACACACAGAACGGAGTCTTTTAACAATGGATTATCACAAGATGTCTTTAGATCTACAAACAATTTTAAAGATCCCGTCGACACTTCGATCTAGTTTGAGTGAATCTTATATCAGAAGAGAAGATTCTCAAGAATAAACAAACAAGGTGCAATCAAAGTTCAACAAACGTTAGTCAATCAAATCAATCGAAAACTAATAAACTGCAATTATCTAGTTTCCCACAAACGGTACTCGTAAAGCTTCTTGATCCCACCGAAGTCTTTAAACGAGCGGTCGTAAGAGATTTTGCTTAATTAGGGCACTTTCCTCTCCGGATAGACGGCTCCACCAGAAACAACAAGAAATATGAAGTTTGCCTGTCTCTTAGGATAGTTTGCTAGAAATGCAAACTTGGGTATTTATAGACCAAGGATGTTTGGACACCAAGGAATTTCCAAAACCGAATATTCTCAAGATATGCATGCAATAAATGCCCAAATCAGTTTTCATAATTCCTGGAAATGCTTTGTCCAATATTTTCCGAAATCTCTCAATAGAAAGTCTCCAATCAGTAAATGCACATTACTAATCGCCTCGGCCCCTTGGGTTCGTGCATGAAATAGGAGTCGTGGCCCGAGTCGACTACAACGGTTCATCCCCCGTCTGGAACGGGAGGTAAGTTTGTCGAAACACTCGTGAATCCCCTGTCAGCGGGTTACTGTATTCCTTCGTTTGCATATATGTCGAGGAACTGAATACGGCTGCTTTAAAGTCCGATTCGACATCATTTGTTTTAAAAAGAAAAAAATATGTTTTCATCCATTATGAAGGAGGTGAGGAAATAGAAGTTGATAACATGTCATGCATTTCGTTTATGATGTGACTGTTTTTCTATTTCTTCTTCTAATCTGATTAACATGAACTATTTGTTCTTGTGGTGGTGTATAAGCAGCTTATGAACTGAAATATGCTTGTATACGTGATGTTTTTGTTGCAGAACATGTTATGACTAGAGTTATTCTTAATTTCAGCTAATGGGTACTTATAATCATGTTTATGCATAAAGTTTCTTGATTAAGGAGCTGAAATTCCAACATTCAACTTCTATTTCCCTAGTTATTTCATGTTCTTCAACTAGGGTATATGCAGAATTCTTTCTGGTTTAGTTGCTTATGGAATTTTTTGTTGCTAGCTTGAGGATCAATATGATCTCAGTAGAGCTGACCACGTCTTAAATTAGCTATTGATGTTCATGTCAAATCTAGAGGTTTTCTGTTTCTGTTGGAGCATATGGTTTAAGTATTATCATATGTTCAAGTCCATATTCTGTTTCACAATGGATACATGATCCATTATCTGTAATCATGAAAGTTTAGCCGTGGTTAAGGTTCTCCTTTATGAAATCAGTAGAAAAATGCACGAATTAGAGTTTCGATGTTAAAACTCTACTGTTATGTAACCTCATTAAAGTGATTATTATCTTGATGATTGAATCATACCAATCATGTTTTTGTCATACTTCTAAATCCACATACTAATATTAAGGAATGATTGGATGATTTCTGTGTTCCCTCTTTACGTAAACATGTTGCTTGAAGATGTTTTCGTTTGTACTCTGTTTGTAAGGTTCTGTTTTAAGCCTTTAAGGTGACATCAAATCCATGTGATGTGAGTAGGGTACCTGTAGAGTCCTCAAGGTTTTGGTTGTTGTTGTTTCTACAAGGCAGTCTGTAGCTGCTTTGGGTGGTAATGTTAGTGGAAAGATTTGAATCTACGGCTTGTGGGTCATCATTGGATGTTGTGGTACATCGACTGTAGGTCATAACATGGATGATTAAAGAGAGCTAAAATTGTCAGACCTCTACCGTCACTTAAGTCTGCCGAATCTTTTATGGCTGGTATTTCCCTGGAGATTTCTACTATTGCAGTTGCTTTGAGAACAGTTGCACACAGAGCTCATCAAGCAACAATTCGTCATTCAGATAAAGTCAAGGTGTGTATAACTACGAGATATAGTGATATCAGGAGAAGATTTGGTTCACAAGTCGGAGGGTCTGGGACCCATCTGGTTTTTACGGATGCGACTCCGAGAGTGCAAGCCAATGTTTTCTCTATATAGCCCGAGACTCTTGCATGTACTGCTGTTTTAAAGTTTTTGGCTACTTCCACTACTGCGGATGCAATTGAAGAATGTTGAAAGCTCTGTGGTTATGTTGGCTGCAAATGTACAGTACTTTCCTATTGGACAAGGCAAGTCATAAAGATGTCAAAGACAGTACTAATTAGCTCTTTAAGTTGTACTATGGGAATCGTTCATTCATGGCTTATTGCTGTGTGGCTTCTGCTACTTTGAAGTCAACAATCAAGTTTATGGGAATAACTAAAGGAGATGCTTGCAGACAGTTTGATAGGTGAGTATCGTGTCTTGTGGCATAGCAGCAAAAAGTGGGTTGTCTGCAGACTTACTCTTGCAGGGTGTAGCAATCGTCGTCTGGGGCCCTATACTAACCATGTTTGGTGATGTATGTGCTATTGGGGAGCAACCATTAAATGGGTTGTTAGATGAAACTGATATGGCTAGTCTAGCAGTTGACATGGGTAAAGATAGTCTCTTCATGACTGCACATGCTTCAGTCGTGAATACTCCTAGAAATACTAGTCAGGATGATCACAATACTTCTACAATGATTGCAGTTGGGTTTTATGATTATAACTCTACCGCTATGGTGAGATTACCAGTTTTCACTGATACATGGAGACCCGACAGTTTCCATGAAAGAGTCGAAGGAAGTATCTAACCTCTTGTTTCTCAAGTTTTAACTTTTCTATTAGACCCAAATGTTTAATAGTCAAGTTTAAGGTATGTTTTCCTTTAAAGTACAGTTTGGTGTTAAGCATGACAATTGATGTTTGGTGGTGATTTATTTCAGATATTTCAAGTATGAATTAACCCAAAGGTAATTCATACTGGTAAAATTTGGAATGAATCATGTTGTACCTTGTTATTTACTATGCATGAATTATTCGTCATGAACTTGTTGAATTTTTTTTTTGTATGTCGCAATTTTTACCCAAAGGTGACTTTGTGATGATACCAATTTGTGTTATGAGTTCAAGATATTTAAGTATGCTAATTAACATGCTATGAAAGGAATCACAACAGAAAATACATCTTGAGAAAGCTATTGTGTTGTTTTTATTTAGGTACTGTGCATAGTTAAATTACATTGATTGCTGATAGATTATCAGCAAATGTTTTAACAATTGCTTGTACTATGTTTATGGCATCTGCCGGTATGTTGGAGATTTATGCTTACTCAAGCACAAGAATGTTTCTTTGAGAAATTTTTATCTGTAAGGTACAACTTTGAACTTAAGGTATATTTAATTTTCAGTTTCTGAAAGTTATAACTATTGATATTCCGCACTTTCCATTACTCGACTAAGTGTCGCCAAAGCGATACTTCGAGAGTATGAAAGGGTTATATTATGAGAGAATGGAGTTTTTTCAGTGGATTAGTTGTTTGAGAGGTTGCTGCAGAAAATCAATGCCGAAAGTGTTGCACCACAAGGTTCTGGTTGCATGTGGCTAGGTTTAGATAAAAAAATGAAGAGGCTTGTGGTTCAAGCCATAGAAATCAGAGACCAACAAAAGGATTCTTCATCAGTTCCGGTTAAAGAAAGGTTTGCTTGTGATTTATTTTGGATGTTGCAAGTGTGAACCTACCCAAAGGTGATTCATACTGGTAATATTTGAAATAAATCCTATCTTATACTTGGTTTAATTTTTCTTTTATATTGAACCCAAAGGTTTAATAAAAATGTAGTTTGCTATGTATGAAATGTTGATCTTAAACTAGTTAGGTTGGACTCTTGTATGTCACAATTCTACCCAAAGGTGAATTTGTGACGATACCGAGTCATGTTTTTGAGTTTAAGATGTTTACTTCAGCTTGTTATGTAGCAATTTTTAGATTCTTGCACGTCATAGTTTACCCAAAGGTGAATTTGTGATGGTATTGAATCTGTACTAGTGTTTTATTCATGTGTAGATAAAGCATAAACAACTTTGCATTGTGACAGGGTTCTGAAAAACAATGGGAGTATGATAGCATTTATTATGTTTATCATCTTGAATAAGTACTTACTTGTTCTTACTGTTATGTTGTCTAAGGAACAGAAGATCAGTGGGAGATCTATGCAGATAGTCTCTTTTGAGATAGCTCGTTATGAGCACAGAACAAATCTCTTCGGAGACACAGCTCTCTTGAGCACAGATGAATATCTCTTCGGAGATCAAGGTCTCTTTTGAGACACATATAATCTTTTCAGAGATTATTCCAATAAAGAGATGAATAAAGGGTCTCGACGGAGACACGTTTCATTTTGAGAAAAAGGTTTTCTCTTCGGAGATATATCTCTTATTGGGCCAGGTCTCTTCGGAGATGTATAAATGTCTCGACGGAGACATATCTCATATTGAGAACAGATAAGATCTCTTCGGAGATAAAGGGTCTCGATAGAGACACCTCAATTAAGCCAGTTATTCTCTTCGGAGATGTATCTCTTCAGAGATGTTAATTGTCTTGACAGACATACCTCAATTGATCCAGATGAATCTCTTCGGAGATAAAGGGTCTCGATAGAGACACCTCAATTGAGCCAGTTATTCTCTTCGGAGATGTATCTCTTCAGAGATGTTAATTGTCTTGACAGACATACCTCAATTGAGCCAGATGAATCTCTTCGGAGATTTTAATTATCTCGACAGATTACCTCGATTGAGTCGGATGAATCTCTTCGGAGATGTTTTATGTCTTGTCGGACATATCTCAATTGAGTCAGATGTATACATGCTATATGTTTCGACGGAAACATGCCTCTTAATTGAGCCAGTGGTATATTTGTCTCGACGGAGACGTATCTTAAAATCCTTAAGTAAATCTTAAAGATTACGGTAAGAGCATATAAAGTTGCGGTAAGAGCAGATAAAGATTGATTCAAGTTTAAGTTTTCTGATTTGAAAAATAAAGTTTAAAGTTAAGTTTGTTTTGGCATAAGGTTAAGCCATTTAAAGTGTATGCATAGAGTTTAAAGTGCAGTTTACTTGAGTATAAAATGGTCCGCCTAGCTTTCTGATTATAGAAATGGCGTATGCATCTCCTAAATGGTGTATGGGTCTCTATGGTCGAATCCTAGCGTACCTTTAGACTCGAGCATACAGTTTTAATAAAGAGTTTTTGTTGCTAACCAAAGTGGGAGAATGTTAGACTTAATGTTGGTTTAGCAACAATTCATGTTTAGCTTAAGGTAATTCCTGACTAGTTTGTGATAATCCAGTTTAGTGTAATGTAGATTATGGTATGGTTATTGCTTTAATCATTTATGTAATCTTGTTTATGGTTAAACTAATCTAGCTTGAGCTGTCCTAAGTGTTGTCCATTGAAGCCATGAGGTGTCCTCCAACTCATGATGGAAAGGTTGGAGTGACATGTGGCTAGCATGATAAGGACTCACTTCTAGCCTCATTTGTTTTAAAAAGAAAAAATCTGTTTTCATCCATTATGAAGGAGGTGAAGAAATAGAAGTTGATAACATGTCATGCATTTCCTTTATGATGTGACTGTTTTTCTATTTCTTCTTCTAATCTGATTAGCATGAACTATTTGTTCTTGTGGTGGTGTATAAGCAGCTTATGAACTGAAATATGCTTGTATATGTGATGTTTTTGTTGCTGAACATGTTATGACTAGAGTCAGAGCCGATCCTGTGCGTATTAGGGCCCTGTGCGAACTTAATCACAAGGCCTTTATAGGTTAAATTTTTTTTCTCTCGACAATTTAGAATAACAATGAGAAAATGAAACTAAAACGGTTAATATATCTTCCCCATCGGAAACATGGTCACTACCAGTATCTTCCCTATCGGAAACATCTTCATTATCATTGACAACTATGTTAGGAACTTCTTCTTGAACATTGATCGGTGAGGTCCAAATCATGTTCTATTTCATTACGGTCCAAACTGGGAACAACATTTTCATTTTCAGTCAACTCTGGAACTATTGTAGGTGTCTACTTAACAACAAATCTACCCAAAGCTCCTCTTTGTGACTTGTTAAGAACTTCAGATAAGTAATGGTGAGACTTGTTAGGACGAAGAGGAAATAGCAAAAGAGAGATTTCCGTCCGTTTTTAGAAGAGGCAAGTGAACTGCGGCTTGGTTAATGGGCTTAAATAAAACATAAGTAGACCTAATATATCTTTGGGCTGAAATATTTTTATTAACTTGTGGGGGAGAAGGGGCATATGATTTTAATATAAAAGGCCCTGACTGGAGCCGGGCCCTGTGCGGTCGCACCTCCTGCACGCCCTCAGGCCCGGTTCTGACTAGAGTTATTCTTAATTTCAGCTAATGGGTATTTATAATCATGTTTATGCATAAAGTTTCTTGATTAAGTAGCTGAAATTCCAACAAGGCCAACCCACCAGGTAACACTTCAAAACTTGCCAAAAGAGTAATTGTTCAGAACCTTCCATGAAGTTTCTCCCATTATGCATTAGTCGTCGCCGGGTCTCACTTTACTAATTGCTCCCGTTGATTCAGGTAATTGCATGCCTCGCTGTAAGGAAAAATGATAAAGGAGACCTTGTTGTAACAGAAGGAGATCAATATGATGTGAGAGAGCACACAAAGGAAAATGAGGTTTGGCATATAATATTGGTTGCTTCCCTATTTGGATATCGAAACCACCAAATTAATGCCTGGTAGTATGTTCTCAATAATGATTATAAATCATTGTGAAGTTGAAACCATAAAAAAAAACCAACAAATCATTCTTGTGAAATTTCGTCTTCCACTATGTTCATAAAGTGATGAACAATTTTTCTAGTTGCCCGGTACTTTTTTTTTGGTTTTACCTATTCACCACCCATATTTTTCCTATTCACCACCCACCTTAATTACCACCCTTAGTTATCCTATTTACCACCCATTTAAAGTTTAAATATCCTAATTACTACTCATTGACTTTTTATTTACACCCACTACCTATGACCACCCAACAATTGAACACCTAAATAATTTCAGTTCTAGAATCTAATTCGTCTTCATCATCTCCATCCTCGTACTAGAACATTTCGTAGCGGGAGTGTAGATCCGATTCTGGTTGGGCTAAAAATTAGTTCATGTCACCATGATCTCTGCTTCGTGTGATAATTATCAGTATATCTACCCTATTAGGCGCTTTAAGATGTTTCTAGCATTTATTTTTTTTTTTTTTTGAGGCCTCGCTCTTAATTTCCCCATTGTACGTAGAACTAAAACCAAGAGTTGAAGATGTTTCTAATGAGTGCGTTGAAGACCAAAAGTAAAATGTCGGACACCCACAACAAATCATACCCTAACACCTGTCCCTCTAAGACTATAAACCGATGATTATAAATCAAACTATGTGATGACTACACTCCCGAAAAGGATCTCGTAGCGGTTGTGTCTGGATGAAAAAATCATTAGTCATCCACACTACCATAGTCATCCTTGTCAATCTGTCATTAGTCACGATAAACATCAAAAAAAAAAAAAAAAAACTACAAGTGTGCAACTTGTTTCGGACCTGAAGAATTGGCCATACTGGAGAAATGATCACACCCCTAAAAGATTTAAGGCAGTCTTAGCCTACAGTACAATAAGAATTCAACACTTAAATGGCATCTGATGCTCATTCAGTTGATGAGCAAATTAATGGAGCACACATAAATGAACTTTATTTCTGTAATAAACAATGGCACTAATGAGTGCATACCGTACTGTTCAAAAGGATCAGGTGATTACATGAGGAGAAAGAGGATTAAAAATCTCATGCTATGTTGAGTGTCATATCTAGGTAGTATTTATACAACATAATGAGTTATGTTAGCTGCATTACTGTAGCCCAAAAGGATTACTGGTAGCACCGATTATGTCTTACTATAGTCAATCATGTAGCGACTGCTACATGATTATTTAGTGGGATGTTAATAAGGTTGGTTGAAAATTCAATGAACCCATCGCAGAGATTAACAAGTGGAGAAACACCATAGAAACCAACACCATCTTCACCTTGCACCACTAAACCGACACAGCACACACAAAGGTAGAATCATCATTGAAAATTCATCACCATATGAGAGAATGGATGATACATGAGTGCATTCAAGTGACTAAATAATCTTGCCTCGTAACCACACACCAAGCAACAACATTATGAGAAGAAAAACTCATAAGAAACAACATAACGAGAAGAAAACTCGGAACAAAGAAAAAAATTAAATCTGCAACCAATATTCACTGTGATTGTAGTCTGTTTTGCACCAAGAGCTCAAAATGGACTGACATCTTTAGTTTCATTTGTTTTCATAAAATCAAAACGAATAACAAGGGTAACAAAATTACACCAAACTATTTAATTAAGAACAACCGGGTTCGTATGATCTGTCTCTGTAAACATCATCCGTCGTTTAGGTGGTGAATAGGAAAAAGTAGAATTGAAAACTACTTTTACTTTAGAAATTGTGAGGTGGGTGGTGAATAGGAAAAATATGGGTGGTGAATAGTTAAAACTTTTTTTTTTCTTCTTTTCTGCCGAACTGCTTTGGCAACTTGCTACAGTTTATAGATACTACTATTTATAATTTTATCCACCTTTATAGAATTACAATTGAGCCCAAAATGAACACCATTGAAGGTTAGTTTTTTATATAGCAGCATTTTGTGACTTCCCTCTTAGCGATTTACGATGTAGAAGGTTTGTCATCCAAAAAATAACTTCTCATTGATGTTTGAAAACACTTTGCGGTGGTTAATTTCTAAATTTTGGTTGCATGATTGAAATTTGAAGTATTCCAGGAAGCTCTTGTGTGTCCATATATGTTCACAAGTACTTTTCTACTTATTCTACTTTCTAGTTTTCTCTTTAGACCAGTAAGCTCAACTACTGCAACATGATTCAGGCATAATACCATTTACCTTTTCTTACATGGAATTCAGATATAGCAAGGTATGCTCACCAAAGAAGACGAGAATGCAAACTAATCCATTCGGATACGGAATATGGCGAAAAAACCTTTTGTGGACTAGGAAAGAATTGGCCATTCCAAGATGCAATTGACCAATGGTTTTGCCGAGAAATCCACAAAAACAGCTCTTGTTGGCAGATAAAAGAATGTACATATCCTACACAACTTGTTTGGTAGTGTACATTGAATGTCTGTTGTGATAGGATCAGAACTTTGGTAACTTGTAATTACGACCCTGGTGTGAACCCATATTAACTAACGTTTTGCGATCAATGTCAACTTAAAGTCTTAAAGGTCGTGTTGTCAAAAAAGAAAAGAAAAAAAAGAACAAAAAAAGGGGAAAAAGAAAGAAAAGTCCGGAGGTTTTGGGGTGCCCGTGCCAGTCCGGATAGATAGAAATAGCTCTTTTCTGTTTGGTTGAATTTGGTATAGCAGATTTAATTATCCCACATCGATTAAAACAGTGTCACTCAGTTTGTTGATAAGACGAAAACGAGTCTATGAAATCGTGGATGGTGTATTAGTTATTTATACATGATATCAGATTGAGGTGTCAAATTTGAGTTTTGAACCCTACGCTCATGATACCATGATAATAATAATAATTATATTATTCTTTTTATAATTTTATTTTGAAGTCAAATATACATCTGTTAATTTTAGTTTAAATCATATCATCTACAGAAGAGTCCTTGAAGTTGACCGGTAGCCTAGCAATAAGCTGGGCACTGTCCCCTTTTTGAATGGTTACACCTAATCTATGAAAAAAGAAATTATCTACCTTAGCCGTGGCATCATAACTAGCAATACAATTTTTCAATCTTTTAAGAAAACTATAGTATCTTCTCCAAGTTCCCCAAGGGTAGTGAAAGCCAAAATGCCAAGTCCATATCCGTGGGCAGTGTTTTTGTCAAAATATTTGTTGCGTTTGCGAAGAACTGCATTGGATAATGCACGACCAGGAAAAAAAAAGCACGGATACCACCAGTGAAGGGTGAGACTCCCGTAACACCGAAACAAACATTTAGTCCATTTTCCCAATTGTGGACCAAAACATCTGTCGGCCGCAACGCAGTATCATCATCGGACATAAAGCCAAGAGACGCTTCTTTCCTAGCCGAAACACCAGCTCTATAACACATGTCAGCAAAAACATCTCTAACAAGATCGTGCCGGAATTTAAGACGACATCACTTGCGCAATGTAGAGCGTGATCCCCAAAGATATCTATCTCCTTGTTAAAATTCATAAAGTCTACCATTATCAAATAACGAGATACCGAGCCTAACAAAGTATGAAACTAAATTTTCTAGGCCCAATGCTTTGGTTAAGCCCAACGATATGCACTGCAAGTAGATAATCTTAAGCATGTTTGATTTTGTTGCGTTGCAACAAGATGGAGAGTCGGTCTGTCATGGTGAATCATAATCTTACTCATAATTCATTGTTTTAATTTTCCGATTGGAAAATCTGCAATCCTATTGTTACAAACTATTTTCAAAATGGTCATATTTTGGCTAGGAGGAGAGTTAAGTGCTAACTCACAGTTAAATATGTTAACGAAAATCTATGTATCCTTCCTATATATATCTCCATGCATAATTTTAAATTTTGCTTTCATTATAGTTGTTTTCACAGTGGTGCTATATGTAGGTGGTGGTGCCGCTGGTCACATATCATTACAACGTATTCGGGATCGTTAAACCGCATTCACCCAAAGGGTTCACTGATAGGTGTAGAAAACACCTAATTTACTATCGTGTAGTTACGCTTTCTTTGCTATTTTTCTTGTGAATTATGTACTTTACGTGTGTTTTTGAGTTATTAGGTACTCTGGAGTCGCACGGAGGAAAAGAAGCGGAAATCACCCAAATTGAGCCAAAGGGCAAAATTATCATTTCAAAGCAATAGCGGATACTATCTGGAGCTGAGCCATGGTTAAGGGGTGCAAATCAAGATGGCCCTTATCTGATGAGTGGTGCCTAAAATCACTGTGGTTACCCCTTATCTGTCTTACCCGAGTGGCTATATCCACTTTCATTCTCTTACACCAGCCTTAGAATTCAGTGAGAAATAAATTTCTCATTATTATCATTTTCAACCTGAAAAATCGAGAGAGGATGGTTGCCACCATGAGACTGAGAGATTGAAACTTAGAGAGGAAATGGGTAGTATTGAAACTAGACGTTGTTGGTGAAGGAAATCCACGAGAAAAGAGACGAATCTGTTGATGGTCGAATCTGAGAACAACAGGGAGAAGATGGAGATCGAAATGAGTTTTCAACAAACCCTTGAGATGAATCTGTTAAGTTGGTTTTCTGAGCTTCAATTGAAAACCATATAGATGGGTTTGATAGATTGTTTCAGATGGGTAGAATCAGAGTTAAGGTTTGTATTAATTCTCTGGGTTCATGAGGGATGAAGAAATTGATCTGTGATGAACAGGGTTTGTGCAATGTGGATTAATGGATGTAGTGGAGTTGAACTGAGATGGCAGGTGGAGCTGCTGTTGGCTACTGTGGTGCTATGGAATGGCAAGGTCTTGTTCAAGTGGTCAAGACAGAAGAAGAAGAGTAGCCAGCGACGGTGGAGGCTGACCACAGATGGGGAATTGCAGGTGGTTCAGGCTTGCCGGAGCCGAAAGAAAGATGCTTAGCTTGAGTTTGGTTTGAACTCGACTTGCAGGTGGTATTGAGTTGAATGGAAGAACACTAGGGATGGAGCGTGAGCTTTGGTGAGGTCGCGGATTCGAACTGGTGAATGGGTTTGAGATCATAGTGAAGATGATGGTTGCAGCTGATGGCAAGAACTGTGTTGGTGGTGACTGTTGTGGAGAATAGATGGCAAACTGAAGTTGGTGGTGGATTTGGTTGAGTGTTGTGCTGCTGGTACTGAGGGAAGCTATAGGATTGATGCTGTTGTCTCAGGTGGAGTTGAAGCCAAAGTGGAGGTTGCAACTGAGATGCCCGTGAGTGACAATGGTGTTGAATTAACAAGAGCCGGCACTATGGACTAAAGTCGTGAGATGCGTGTCAAGTGAGTCGGTGTTATGAATGTGTTGCGGTGATGGACTGAGTTATGGTGATAAGGCTACATGGTTGTTGCTACGAGCACAGGCTTGGTGCAAGATTGCAGCTGGAACTAACATGGTGGCCTGAGATGGATGAAGTTGAAGCTACAGAACAACAGGGAGGTATTGCAGCTGAGCTAAAGAGTTGGTGGTGATATAATGAATGTGAGGAATATGAAGATGCAGCTGAAAGTGGAAGTTACAGCTAAGGAAGGTTTGAGCTGATATTGCAGTGGTGGCTGTAATCTAAGAGAACCGAGGTGAACCAGTGCCGAGCAAAATTGAGAAGCATTGATTGAGCAAAAGAAATACGTAGAGGAGGTTGTAGTAGCAAGGGCCGTGAAGTAGAATGAATGCGCAACTCGGATAAGTGTGTTTTGGTGTCGTGGACAAGAAACTCGCAGTTGCACTGTGCTCGGTGGTATTGCGGTGTTGGGGTGTGTGGTTGTGACAAGGTGGAATGCGGTAAGAATGCACAGAGGAGATGGCGCCTCGTGTGGTTGTGTTGGTGCTAGAATGGAGCGGGGTGAAGCGAGGACAGTGTAGCGCACTACGACCGAGATGGGGTTGAAACTAAGCCGAAAATGCTCAAATCCGATGGATAAATGAAATGGTTTGGAACTGAAAGTAGGTGCACAGCCATCTTGGCCGGAAGGAAGCTCGGGATGCGTCATCATTGTGCAACAAAGCTCGGCCTGGCGAAATGGTCAGAAGCCGAGAACAAGTCACCGAGTTAGCCTTAACTCGGACCCGACTCATCCGACTGGTACCGATCGACTCAATTCATCACCGACTGGAGTTGAATGACCGAGTTGACTCGGTGATTTGGTCCCGACTGCTGACCCAAGGGCCGGTTGACTTTGCCTGGACAATTCGAGCTACTTTCCGCCGACCTTTAGGCCATTCCGCCGCAATCCCGCTTTTCCTAGCGACGATTTTTGGACATAATTTCACATGGATATTTCTCACACATGGGCTTGGTGGACCACTTGGAGATGGGTTTTGAGAAGACCTAATATTGGAAGGAGTATCCTTTATGGAAATTGAGAAACATATAAAGAGAGGACTTTTATCTTATCATAGATCTTTTTTATCATTCTTTTCCCTTTACTTTTGTTCTAGGGTTTAGAACCATGAAGTATTTTCTCTTTCTTCTTGTTATGAACTTCTATGCCATGAGTAACTAAGTTTTTATTATTGGTTGAAGATGTAGTTGGATTTTGCAACCAAGTTATGATTTTTATGAATTAGTTTTCTCTCAATATTATCGTATGATTTCTACGGTTATAATAATTGCATGATTGATGTATTGCAATATGATTGAATGTTTGTTTAGTTAAGTCTAGAATTGATTGAACTCACATCCATATCTATAGCTATTTTAGGGTTTTCATCGAGCGATAACCTTGAATACGAGTAGCATGATATGATTCTAGGTTGTAGTGATACATCCTTGTAATCATATGTAGAAATTGACCTTTGTCCGAATTGTTTGCGCAATGTATTACAATTGCATTGATTAGCCTATTTCTGAAACTTAATGCTCCTACTTAATTGAACTTAATTAGCGCAAGGCGTTAGGTTATTCTTTAGGTAGAATTCACATACGCAGCTTCTAATGTGTGTGTTGATGACTTAGGAAATTACTGAGTATTCTTGCAATAAGGTATTCTATGGCTTTTGATGATAGCGAGATTAAATACGAATTCTATTCATATATTCATAAACTTGTTTACAATTGAAGATGAAACCTTTATCCAATATTTTCACCTCATTGATTTGCGTGTTTACTTTTATTTGTTTTGCTTTTTATTTATTTCCGTTTAAATCAGAAAATCCTCGATGTTTTATATAGGAAACCATAACATATTGACAACCTAGACCTCTCTGTGGGATCGATCCTTTCTTGCCCTTGCTTCATTATATATTTTGAGTAGTAAGAAACTGAAATTTATATTTGTGTCGGCTGACAACCGGTCAAAATATCTGTCGGCCGCAACGCAGTATCATCATCGGACATAAAGCCAAGAGACGTTTCTTTCCTAGCCGAAACACCAGCTCTATAACACATGTCAAGCAAAACATCTCTAACAAGATCGTGCCGGAATTTAAGACGACATCACTTGCGCAATGTAGAGCGTGATCCCCAAAGATATCTATCTCCTTGTTACAGCTGGGGCAAAGTCTACCATTATCAAATAACGAGATACCGAGCCTAACAAAGTATGGAACTAAATTTTCTAGGCCCAATGCTTTGGTTAAGCCCAACGATAGGCACTGCAAGTAGATAATCTTAAGCATGTTTGATTTTGTTGCGTTGCAACAAGATGGAGAGTCGGTCTGTCATGGTGAATCATAATCTTACTCATAATTCATTGTTTTAATTTTCCGATTGGAAAATCTGCAATCCTATTGTTACAAACTATTTTCAAAATGGTCATATTTTGGCTAGGAGGAGAGTTAAGTGCTAACTCACAGTTAAATATGTTAACGAAAATCTATGTATCCTTCCTATATATATCTCCATGAATAATTTTAAATTTTACTTTCATTATAGTTGTTTTCACAGTGGTGCTATATGTAGGTGGTGGTGCCGCCGGTCACATATCATTACAACGTATTCGGGATCGTTAAACCGCATTCACCCAAAGGGTTCACCATTTCTCCTCTGGGGTTTAGCGAAGATTCTTAAGCTTCCACCACCACTACCACCGCTTTATCACCACCGCCTCAACCAATTAATTAAATGAAGAGGGTATTTTAAGATAAGGTATTTTGGGGAAAGATAACACCGTTTTACTCAAAAGTGTTAAATCGGATGGAAAAAGATCATCTTGTAAATCAAGATATAAAGTATGATAGATCTGCAAACGAATTATAAAAAGTATGACCATTTTATAAATGACCCATATTATATAACCTCGGCGCGTAATTCATTGTTTTACTTTCCCGATTGGTATACTCAATAAAAAAATCTATAAAAATCAGTTTTAAAGGTGTCCAAATTGGACCATCATGGCATCAAAACTTATAACGAACATAAATGATGTGCATATTCATGTTTACTTTGTTAGTGGATTTTTCCCACCAAAGACCTTTGTTTTTATTTTTGCACCATATTTCCCAATATATTGTTTACAAGATGGTCGTAGGAAAACTATAATATTTATGTTATTACCAAGAAAGAAGATAACCTTCAAGTTTTACTCTACTTTTGTTAGAGCGAATCAGTTGAACCTACATGCATTGATATGCTAAGTTTGTTGTCAAATTTTAGATGCCAACATTATTTCTTGATTTGTAGCTTAATAAAGTCATCTTTGCATAGATTAGATTAGGTAATAAACTTCTTAATTAAGATCATCCAAGTTGCTTTTTGAAGATTGAAGATCACACGAAGATATCATTTGAAGAACTTCATCAAAGGTTAGTGATTTAAGACTCGATTTTCCTTTTTCTGACTATTTTTCCTTTTATCCATCTATCCATCGTAACAAAGTCGACAAATTTGAATGAATTGCAAAGAAGGACCATCTCATAGATTAGTAAATGATAATTGTCTAGTATAGATTCAAATTCAAGTTCCGGCTTGATGCACTTCGAAATAACGAATCAAGTGAGGAAAGTTCGTCGAACTTTGAGCATTTGAGTTCATGAACTTAATTGGTGAATTCGCGAACCTAAATAGCGGTCAAAGTTCTTGAACTCCAAAAATTACTTGAGTTCGCGAACCCGGATGAAATTCGAAAGTTCTTTAACTCCAAAATTACTTGAGCACTAACCCGTGAACTAAGTTCGTGAACCTACAACTGATGAGAAGTTCCTAAAATCCAAAATTACTTGAGTTCGGAAACCCAATTGAGTTTTGAAGTTTTTGAACTCGAAGCTCACTTGATATCGAGAACCCAAACTGCACCGATCAAAATTTTATTCTTGGGTTTGGTGCATTTTCCTTATTTGTTTTCGATGATAACGTTTTACTCGCTTATGGTTTCTATTATTAATATTTTACTTGTGCGGCAAACGTTACTAGTTCTTTCCAAGAATTGAAATTCAAATTCAACGGTCAAATAATTTACCGATCAACTTAATATAGGCAATTCAATTCCTAATATATGTTTCTCTGGAAGTTCTACAATCCCGAAATCTCGAATCACATCATAGTCATCTTTTTGTTTATCCCTAACAAGTGTGCCTAAGTTAACCAAAACCAGACCGTTCATTAGCCTTCACCCGTGAGATATTCTTCATGTATTCATCATAACATTTTCTTTTTTGACATTTTTAGTTTCTTCCAAGTGGGTTTTCACAACTTCAGCAGTCCCATTCTTATATGCTTTACCCTTCTTATTTATATTTAATAGGATATCACCAATTTTAAAAGACACGACTTCATTATGTAATGATGACAAAATAAAATACCTGTTGTCATTGGTCGTTGCCCCATATTTTTAAACACTTTAGACTAAATCTTTTCACTTTGTAATCTTCCATATCCCATATCTCAAAACTAACCTCAGAAACACTGGAAAGCAGGCAAAGACAACTTGTAAACACATTAAAAAATTTGTAATCGAAATTGTCCATATGTACAAGTTGTGGTAATTCTTTGAATTTCTCGTCTTCAAAAGTGATGGTAACTGAAACTTGAAGATGCGAATCTATTAATGTGAACACAAAAATAACGAAGATATCTCCGTGTTCACAAACAATATTCGCATGACTGATGAAATCAATGAGACATAATAATACAAATAAAGCAACATAAGGCCAAAGCCTGATGGACTCGAAGCCTTCGGACTCGTCCTCGTCTAGCCATACAAGTTTGATTATGATGATTTCACAATATATATAGTAGACAAATACGATGCATGGTATGAAAATCAGAAGATCTAAAGTGCTGAAAATAAATGAGACGATGATTTACGTGGTTCAACACTAAGGCCTACGTCCACGGGGGTTGGTGTTTCACTATATGTTCAAAGATTACAAGGATAGTCGCATGACTTTGAGTGAGGAACGAAGCTAGGAGGGAAATAAATCTCATACTTACTCT
This sequence comes from Papaver armeniacum, assembly GCA_023531295.1. NCBI lineage: Eukaryota > Viridiplantae > Streptophyta > Magnoliopsida > Ranunculales > Papaveraceae > Papaver > Papaver armeniacum. The sequence continues at coordinate 794,876 of JAJJWW010014413.1, forward strand.
TACAATTTCTCACTCCTGAACTCTCTCTTACTCTAGCTAAAAAATGGTCGACCCCTTCTCCCTTAATGGGTTGGGGTATTTATAGGCTTCTTTGGTAGATCCATTTCTTCGAGTACAACTGTCCTTATCGTCTTGGTTATTGCGTCTACCCGATGATGCCTTCGTTCCGACCCAGCGTCTTCCAACGGTATTATGCAGAAACGAAGATATGCCTTCTTCTTCTCCATGAGATCTTTGACATGTACCCTATGACTAGGGTATTTAATGCGGGTGGTTGGGGCAGTCCGCACGCGTTAGGCGGCTGTCTAATGCCCCTGTCACATCCCTGTCGGCGAGGCTCATCCCAGCCCTTGATCTTGGATCTTCCTCGGGATGGAGTAAAGTAAATCCCTTGGTGTTCTATGGTACTTAGCGGTAGTTTTCCCTTATGGTGCCCCTTGATCCTTCGTCGTTGGATTGGTTTGACGATGAATAGGTGTAGATGACAGATGCCCCTTGAGCAGGGGCGGAACTACAGCCAGGATTCTCATGGCTGAACCCACCCCCAAATCAGCCCAAGTCCATGTTTTTATAGCCTATTCTATATTGGTCCATAAAGTGTGTGCAGATTTTAGGCTTAAGCCAGGGCTAATAAATTGCTCAAGCCAGGGCTGCACCAAATGTCTAGTTCCGCCACTGCCCTTGAGTGTTGGGACGTGGCATCATGTCTCGATGTCTAAGAGTTGTGTATCTTCCACGTGTGGTTACTCTAACACGTGTCAGATGAAGAATCATGTGTATACAATTTGCCACTTTTCTTCAAGTTTGAAGTTGGTCAAAGTTTGAAGAAAACTGTCTTCACAGTCTCCTCCCCTTCTTACAATAACTCCCGCTAGAATTTAGGGCACGTTTCCCATTTCTCGTATTTACTCTTTCTCGTTTTTCGGGACGATTTCATTATTGGCAGTTATAACGAGGTGAGAAAATCCAGACATATTAACTCTTTATTCTATTTTCATTCCTTATTCTTCTTTGTCTTCTTTCTCTCATGTGAGGTTCATTCTTGTTTTTCTGTTCTTAACTTCTGCTGCTACTAATCTCTTCAGTTACTGCTTTTAATTAGTTCTGACAAGATCTTCAGATCTATATTGTTGTCTTCGTTCATTAGGTGCTTATCAACCATCTCCGTTCATCCATAACGCTTTCGATTCAGGTAGGGTGTTTTTCCTGTTTTTGGTTTTGATTGATTTTCCTTTTTCTGCTGCTGTATCTGGGTTTTGTGATGAAGAACAAGATATACGAAAGTATATATACTTGCCCCTGTTCTTTATCACAAAACCTATGGCTTCTCTGTTGATCGTCGGAGCCTGTTTTAAATGGTCATGACTGAATTAGGGATTTTAGCTTTCGTGGAATTTATCAAAACTACTTATTTCTGTGGTCTTTTCTCGGTGTTTTCATGATATTCCTGATGAACTGTTGTTGATGGTGGATTTTCGTTTAAGGTTAAATTTGTAAAAAAACCGAAAAAATCATGTGCTGACATCTTGTAAAAGATAAAGCCATTTATAAGTGTTGGATACTCCCTCACTTAATTCACCAAGAATGGAGCATGTAGCAACAATCCCATTCGTGAATACATGAAATTCCTCCAGGTTGGAGAATGTGGCAACAATCCCTTCCCGTGAATTTCATATCACCTTGTATTTCCAACACTCATTATCGGTGTGGCATGACGACCGAGTGTTACTCTTACAGAGTAACACGAACCTCCAAGCACTATAATGAAACCATGTACGAAATACCCGTACATGTGATGACTCTCGGTGTGTTATACTAGCCCGATTGAGCCCCTCTCGGTGTGTTATACTAGCCCGACAGCATCCTGGACCGTCAGATCAGTCCGGATATGATTCGATCGTATCATCCAACTCCATAAGCATGATTGGATGACCCTGCATCAATTCCATCACCCCAAGCAGTGTATGGAATACCCACGACCGACCCCGCATGGCCTGGCCATGGCCTAGCTTGCCAAGAAACCGTTCATACCAAGCATTATGGGACGGAAAAAACCCTAAATTAGGGTTTGCGGCATATTACATGTGTCGCAAAACAAATTTCAACCATCCATCTTCGCAGTATATATGGAGGGTGTAGATGTAGACTCAAAGGTCCTGCAGAGCATGTCAACACGATCACCGTGGCCCGCCTACACACTTGACCAATCGGTCAAAACCAACCATGGTTGGTCGTGACAAAATTGTCACCCAAACAAGAGATGGCGCACGGCTTTGAAAGCCAAAATTAGGTTTCAAGCCATCACGCGCGTCCATCTTCTCCTAGCACGAATGGAGGGTCACAGATTAGATTAAAAGGGCCGGTCATACCAAAGATGACCACCGTGGGCCTATCTACCTCCTCATGTGTTCGTCCAAGGCATATCATGCCTAGTTAATCCAAAACGGCGTCCAAACTATCATGGCCACGCTCCCAAACCACAACCGATCTCGACCGCTCAACTTGGATGATTTGAGTGGCTTAGATCACGTTTTCATGGGATAGTCGGGTATAGGTGTGAACACCAAACCTAACCTACACGCACGGTATGATCGACCAAGACCGACCAAGATGGGTCGTCTTGAAACGCGTGCCCAAACTTGGGATGTCACGCGGTTTCCAACTCCTTTGCGCAATGAATTTCGCCGCAAACCGATCTCAACCACTCAACTTTACCACGGCCAAATTGAGTGGCCTAAATCGCGCCTTCATGGGACAAAGTGAGGCATGGACGTGCACACCGGCATGTCCGTTTCTACACATATGCCCTGGTCGGTCCTCTCAAAATCCCCTTCCATGCTTGTTTTCGACCAAGTCGAAGAGTGATGCTTGCACACCTCTTCAAAAAACCCTAATATTCATTAACGGCCGCAGATGAGTGTCTCAAAGATCATCTCATCCGTCTAACTTCACCAGCCTTTGGTTATACAACCCCGGTCAGAGTTATTTGGTCGGTGAGGCGTCGTTACCCATCACTTTACCACACCATAATGCGCACTGCATAAAATACACACGATACTTCACAAGTATCGATTCCCCCGAATAACACAGCTTATTCAATTCAAGATTACATGCTATCTTTCGTGGATCCAAGATCCACACATTCCGAACATCAATCATGTCACAACCGGGGGGATACATACCGGGGGTATTGGTCAAGGCGGTTTACAGCAGGCAACGCGCCATCACAAGAACGTGTCGTGAAGTCATGGACGGTTAGAGATGAACAGGAGAAGTGGGAAAGACTGGTCATGTCGTACCGACGCACAACTCCACAACTCCATCACTCCACTTCCTCCACTTCCCACGAGAGACGTGAATAAGGTTCAATGACTTGTATAAATAGGTTCTCCGCCCTATTTCAAACAACAACACAAGTCCGCACGATTTAAAACCAAGTGTTAATACAAAACGTATTCAAACACCAGAGCTTGCTTGCATCAATCACAAGCCCGCTCACCTTCGCTACAAGTCATAAGCAAGCTAACACCTTCACAATCTCAACACCTTCTTTCGCTTCCCTCCCTAAGATCAACCCCATCTCCTTTACTTTGTGACCGAAACAAGTCAGGAACGGCCATTTCTTGGTTTAGGCCGGACTTGCCGTATTGATCTCTCGAATCTACAAGCACTCACCGCGCAAAGGCATTTGTTTAAGGTTTAGATTCATTCCTCATCCACACCCCAAATTACCAAATTCTCGCAGAATAGTTTTCACCCATAAACAATTGGCGACCACAACGGTGGGAGGTTAATCTCTCAAGTTGTAAAGTCAATTTCTTCCAAATCCGATTCAATTTTATCAATTTCAAAAGGGTAGATCTTAGAATCAATTCAATCAACAATTCATTTCAAGATGGTGGAATTAAGGTCGGATCAAAGAATCAATTTCGATGGAGCTAGTGTGGATAACAATCCCGGTGTCGAAGCACTCGCGCTGGAGCTACCGTGGTCAATACATCTCGTGGAGCCGTCACTTCTACCATTAGCACCAGTGGAGCAGAGACATCCCGCAGGGTGTAACGCTCCCATCACCAGAGCGGATCATCCGCAAATCCCGCATCTCCTCAAGTGTAACACCTCCGGTGGTCACTGTGAGCAACAACTTTCACTCCCTCATCAGGGCGAGGAGCCTGAGGCACAAGAGGAGGATCACCGTCTATTACCATTGGGCAGATTTGATGGAGAAACAAGAAGTTCTTGCTAAGACTCAAACAGATATGGCCGCAACTCGGAAGGAGGTACTCACTTTTCTCAAAACCTTGATCGAACGATTGCCGCAAGATTCACGTCAATCTTTGGAGCCAATAAGAAATGCCTTCAATTCACCCGGAGTGTGCGTTTCCACTCTGACCCACATGAGTGAAGAAGCTCGTGTTGCTCCCGAATGTTCAAGAGAAAGGGACCGGACACCCAACTTCATCACACGTGAGGATCTAGAACGACTCCTTCAAAGCCGAGGCAAAAGAAATCTGATGGATGCACACCAACACCAACCTCCATACCCTCAACATATGCAACGAATCCCTCTTCCAAGAGGTTACATCTCTCCCCAGCTTCTCCCTCTCGCGACGGCACCGGTAATGCTCGTGAACATGTCTCTCGATTCTTGGAATCCTTTGGGGGAACATGAATACAATCATGTTCTCGCTTGAAAGAATTCTCAAAATCACTTACGGGGAGGGCGTACACTGTACAACAACATCGCGCCTAACAAAGATATCCAACTAGAGCGAGATGGTCGGTGCTTTATACGTAAAAGTATTTCTTCGTGTCCGAACAAATCACCTTCTCGCATCTAGGAAGAATTCTTCAAATGGAACAACGAGCATCCTAACGACTTCACAAAAGGTTCGTAACTCAAGCGCTGGATTGTCATGACCCCAACGTCACCGAACGACATTGGTGGAGCTGTGCATCAACGGGATGATACCCATATACCGCGCTCGTTAGAGAATCGGGGCTTTCAAACGTTCTCTCGAACTCCACGAAGCCGCCAAGCGTTCAAGAACAATCGCACCAAAGATTGCTAGAAAGAACCGTAGTCGTTCAAGTGAAGATTCACGTGAAAGTCGAGGGAGCAAAGCGCCTCACGAACAAGCAATACAACACCGGTCCTTCCGTGAGTGTAGTGGGCGGAGGAGAGAAAAGGAAAGCTCCAAAGTGATCGAACAACAAACCAAGCGGACATCCCAAGCACACAAGACTTCGTCTCGAAAAGGAGCAGATAAAACTCCCGCACAAAACACTAAAGACACGGTTTTCCTTTTCCCATGAATGAAGTGATAGAGCTCTTGGAAGCGTGGATCCAAGACGACGCCGTAAAGCCGCCCCCTATCGACGTCCTCCAACCGAGGAAGAAATGGCATATCCCGAGATATTGTTGCTACCACAGTTCGCCCATCATCCAACCAAAGATTGCAACAAAGTTGAAACAAATATTCAGGGAAAAGGTAGAGACAGTGGGAACTCCACTTGGAAACGAAGGTGTTCATAGAGACCTCTACCTATCGAGTCGCATGATTTCGGGGATTCTGTCATAGACCGTAGAATCTATGATGGAGCACATATGTGAAATCTTGTACTTCTCCAAAGGACAGCGTCAAGACATATTTGCGGCCCTCAACCAAGTTGTGTCGTAGGCGTTTGTATCCGCAGAGTCCAGAACCCCGTCTTTCCTGAAGGACGTGAGCAATGAAAACTGGGGACTCCTAACTGTCACTTGTTTGAGAGGCGTTGAGTTCGATAATGCGCTGATTGATGCGGCTTCCGAATTTAACATCATTACCGTCTAGACCTTGAGAGCGGCAAAGATTTCGAAGCGTGAAGCTACTCGTCACCCGACCGTGGTTAAAGATTCAAATGGAGAGCTTAGAGATGCATATGGATACATCGATCTTGAAGTCAAATTGGGTGATGCCTCGACGCAAGCAAAGTTCTACATAGTCAAAGATCATCCCAACTACGACATGATCCTAGGAAGCTCTTGGATGCATGATAACAAAGCCATACTGGAAGTCTGTCTTCTACCGGTTTCAGACTCGAAAGAATCTCCAACACGCCTTCGGACCTCCCGATGGTTGTCTATTGCCGCACCAAAGAACTTACCAATGTGACACAACTTCCCTGAGAAAGCCCTCACAAGATACGTTGAAAAGTTCCGATCTCAAGTAAGTCTCGCCACGCAACCTTCTTTACAACTTGCCGCCCCTCGTTCTGACAAGTCCTGGGGACTGACTCCAACCAACGAACCAACCCCGGCTAGGAGATGTGAATGTGAAGCCTGCCCTTTCAAACGTTTTATCAAGAGCGTAGAGGCTGTCTTGGTGAAAGACGATAAGGCCAAGGTCCAAGTATCTCGCACGACCAAACCCATTTGGAATTGGAGACCCGGGTGACGAAGACGACTACATTCAAGGTTGGGAGCATGACGGTGAAAATGATCAGTCCACCCGACTCACCCATCGAAAGAGAAGAGGAACCGCACTGCAGCGTATGTTATCCTAGCGGCTACCGCAAGCTCATCAACACCGATAAACTAGAAGGCATAACAATTCACTCAAAATGGCTCAAACCCTACCGAACTTAAGATGATGTGCTACCACTTTCCAAAGATCCTCCACCCTTTAAAACGCTGTGCTATTTTCCAGCAGTGTTTCCTTTTACAATTTCATGTCATATTTGTAATTCCCGTAAAATGATTGCAATACTTGCATTCATAGTTAGGGTTTCAATTTTCAATTTTCAATTGAAGCATTATTTTCATCTGAGAACCTCTTTACTCCTAAAAACACAAAGTCATGAGTCAGCCTAAATCAACCCACTGGAGCAAGAAAGGAAACCCTAATCAAACATCTCACGGGAAGAAGGAAATAGAACGTGTGCACAAAAGGAAAATGATTTGAGACATCCGCCCAAACAAAGCCGGAAGATCTTGCATCAGAGCACATGTCCGTGGATATTCCATTATAATATTGTTTCTTTTATCACTAAGAATTATGTGAAGGCGCAACCTTGCACCCGAGAAGGTCTTGCTTCGACAAAGGGTTATAAGAGAAAACTTTATTCAAACAATCAAATGGAAGAAAAGCCTTGAACCCGCCGCCACCGAGTACAAGGAAGATGTTCGAGTGTACAAAATATACTTGAAAGAAGAAAAAGAAAAGAGGTTTTAGTCGTCAAGAGGATCGACATCGCTCGCACCACTTGTCAGCCCCGTCGGGCCGCCATCACTGTTGATGCTCCTCCCTCCGAATCTACCTCAACTTCGCATCGTGCACCTCCGCAGCAAAGACACTCCATCCCAACATCACCACGGAGCATTAAAAAGCGCATCAACATTAGGAGTCGTACCAATTGCTTTCGGATGTTTTGGTTCCTTCGTGTCTGAGTCAAGAATTATCACGCCGTCCCGAACCGGTAATCACACTTGCCTTCATTCGAGAGGTCGTTCATGCTCAACTCTCCGCCTCTTCAACCTCGCCGCAAATCTCTCTTCCCTTGCTCTTACTAGTGTCTCGCAGCGTTTCCCTCGCGCCTCCACCGCTCCTCCATGTCAATTGCAGCCGAAAGTGCATGGATACGTCCTCTTGCAATACGAAGGTGTGAAATAGACATCCCCGTATAGCACGGCCGACTTTCGCGAAGCGGAAGATCGATCTTAGCCATTACATCTTCGTGTGCACGGTTTTCGTGCTTGTCAACTTCGAAACTTCTTTTCGGGGAAGCAACAGGAATGATCGTCACCGCTTCCATGATAAACTGCAAAGGAGGGGAGGTTATGAGCGCACACAAAAAAAAATCAATCAAAAATCAAATCAATCGATCAGTCAATCAGAAGATCAGAACAATACCTGAGATATAGAATAAACGACCACGTGAGATGACTCTTTATAATCTCACAAGTCGACAGAATCCCAGAAGGAAAAGAAGTCTTTACTTGCCACCTATGAAGGCTGCTAATTCGGGATAAACAATCGACGGGACTTATCAGATATACCTGAGGAAAGTCGTGTATGATGAAAGAAGTACACCTGAAGAAGCGGCCGAACTCAAATATGTACAAGAGGAACCAAAGCGAATCACCGGATCAAGTCCTGTTTCCTTCGCATCCTTAATCGTAACCAACCAGTTCTGTGGCAACGCCCGACTATCCCAGTAAATATGTATCTACCTTAGCCTCGGTCATTTCGGTATATAGGTATGTCACCATCTCATGCCTACCACACAATAGTGTAACCATTATGTGCTAGGCGGGGGACTTAATGTTGATGGTGGATTTTCGTTTAAGGTTAAATTTGTAAAAAAACAAAGAAAAAATCATGTTACCGACATCTTGTAAAAGATAAAGCCATTTATAAGTGTTGATACTCCTCACTTAATTCACCAAGAATGGAGCATGTAGCAACAATCCCACTCGTGAATACATGAAATTCCTCCAGGTTGGAGCATGTGGCAACAATCCCTTCCCCGTGAATTTCATATCGCCCCTTGTATTTCCAAAGACTCATTATCGGTGTGGCATGACGACCGAGTGTTACTCTTACGTAGTAACACGAACCTCCAAGCACTATAATGAAACCATGTACGAAATACCCGCATGTGATGACTCTCTCGTGTGTTATACTAGCCCGATCGAGCCCCTCTCGGTGTGTTATACTAGCCCGATTGAGCATCCTGACCGACCGTATCATCCGGATATGATTCGATCGCAATCATCCAACTCCATAAGCATGATTGGATGACCCTGCATCAATTCCATCACCCCAAGCGGTATGGAATACCCACGACCGACCCCGCATGGTTGGTCATTGGCCTAGCTTGCCAAGAAACCATTCATACCAAGCATTATGGACGGAAAACCCTAAATTAGGGTTTTATGATATTACATGTGTCGCAAAACAGTCTCAACCATCCATCTTCGCTGGTATAGATGGAGGGTGTAGATGTAGACTCAAAGGGCCCAGAGCATGTCAACACGATCACCGTGGGCCCGCCTACACACTTGACCAATCGGTCAAAACCAACCATGGTTGGTCGTGACAAAATTGTCACCCAAACAAGAGATGGCGCACGGCTTTGAAATCCAAAATTAGGGTTTCAAGCCATCACGCGCGTCCATCTTCTCCGTCACGAATGGAGGGTCACAGATTAGATTAAGCAAGGGCCTGGCCATACCAAAGATGACCACCGTGGGCCCATCTACATCCTCATGTTCGGCCAAGGCATATCATGCCTAGTTAATCCAAAACGTGCGTCCAAACTAGCATGGCCACGCTCCCAAACCACAACCGATCTCGACCGCTCAACTTCACCTGATGATTTGAGTGGCTTAGATCACGTTTTCATGGGATAGTCAGTATAAGTGTGAACACCAGCCTACCACCTACACGCCGGTATGATCGACCAAGACCGACCAAGATGGGTCGTCTTGAAACGCGTGCTCAAACTTGGGATGTCACGCGGTTTCCAACTCCTTTGCAAAGAATGAATTTCGCACAAACCGATCTCAACCACTCAACTTTACCGGTCAAATTGAGTGGCCTAAATCGCGCCTTCATGGGACAGTGAGGCATGGACGTGCACACCGGCATGCTGTCTACACATATGCCCGGTCGGTCCTCTCCAAATCCCCTTCCATGCTTGTTTTCGACCAAGCTGAAGAGTGATGCTTGCGCACCTCTTCAAGAAACCCTAATATTCATTAACGGTGCCGGATGAGTGTCTCAAAGATCATCTCATCCGTCCAACTTCACCAGCCTTGGTTATACAACCCGGTCAGAGTTATTTGGTCAGTGAGGCGTCGTTACCCATCACTTTACCACACCATAATGCGCACTCGCATAAAATACACACGATACTTCACAAGTATCGACTCCCCGAATAACACGGTTATTCAATTCAAGATTACATGCTATCTTTCGTGGATCCACGATCCACACATTCCAGACATCAATCATGTCACAAATCGGGGGATACATATGCGGGGTATTGGTCTGCGGTTTACAACGTGCAGCGTGCAACGCGCCATCACAAGAACGTGTCAGGAAGTCATGGACGGTTAGAGATGAACAGGAGAAGTGGGCAAGACTGGTCGTGTGGCACCGACGCACAACTCCACAACTCCATCACTCCACTTCCTCCACTTCCCACGAGAGACGTGAATAAGGCTCAATGACTTGTATAAATAGGTTCTCCGCCCTATTTCAAACAAGAACACAAGTCCAGACGAGACAGAAAAACCAAGTGTTAATACAAAACGTATTCAAACACCCGAGCTTGCTTGCATCAATCACAAACCTCGCTCACCTTTCATTTACAAGTCATAAGCAAGCCAACACCTTCACAATCTCAACACCTTCTTCGCTTCCTCCCTAAGATCAACCCCATCTCCTTCACTTTGTGACCGAAACAAGTCCGGGAACGGCCATTTCTTGGTTTAGGCCGGACTTGCATGTATTGATCTCTCGAATCTACAAGCACTCACCGCGCAGTGCATTTGTTTAAGGTTTAGATTCATTCCTCATCCACACCCCAAATTACCAAATTCTGCAGGAATAGTTTTCACCCATAAACAACTGTGAAAGTTAAAATTTTCACTTGATGATCTTCGTCTACTTCTATGCCCCTTGCAGGTATGGCTGATCGTCATAGGGCTCCTTATAAAACTCCACCATTGAGTCCTTACAGATCTCCTCCACCCAGGAGTCCTGATATATCTCCGTCGAAGGGTGGACCGTCCAGACCTTCACAGCCAGACCCTCGTATCCATAAGACCTCTACGTCATCGGGTCCTAAGGTTTCTTATCAGAAAAAGGGAGATCCGCCGAGGGGTTCTCGTTATCCAGTCAACCTTCCCTTGGCTAATCCTTCTTCTCATTGTGCTGAATGGTAGGTCTGTAAAAAATGATTTCCTACGTCTTAAACTGCAAGTGCACAGTGCCTTTGAAGGCAGTGGCAAGCACAGGTCGATCCACAGAGACTTGTGTGGCTTATGTTGATTCTAAGGCTTGGCTTAACGAGTTTCTATGAAATGTAACACAAATAAGGTTTGAGTGTCGATACGACCGAGGTGTTGGAGTTGTATGAATCGAAACTAAAGCAAAGAAGGTAAATTGTAAACGGATAGAGAGCACTAGGGTGTCGACTCCACCACCTAATATTAGCTAAGTCAGTCCACCTTCAATAATGTTCTTGTCCCTTAGAATGGATGCCGGACAAGATGCAAGTCTGCCTTTCATCCAGGGTTTCAATGGATGGCTTACTATCAACTAAGGCATGATTAACCAACCCCTAGTATTAGCATTGTCTTGTCACAAGACAACTAATCACAGATCAATTTTCACTACTTAGATGATTAAACCTATCTTAAGATGGATATTCTAATCATAATTAGGTATCTTTCCCAAGCACTAACTGTCTTCTCAGTGGTACAACTAGTCGAGGATCAATAGCATTCAATGAAGCATGAATTGCAACACAATCAACATAGAATTTATCCAACTACAATGCATACATGGCATACACTTTGTGAAAGTAAAATGCTGAGTGTTAAGATTATATTTATCCTAAACAATATAGAACAATCAAGAACAATATCAACATATGAACCACACTTATCAATTGATTATGGGTTTCATCTAAACCCTAGCAATTAAGCTTAGAACATGGTTAAACACAAATTAAACTACTATTGGTGCTCTGGCTATCCCATGCATAAGCTTCAAACATCCTCTCCTCACCATATTTATACATCTTACATCTTACATCCTTTCTAACACTCCAAACTTGCAATTAATGAAAACCCATACCTCTTTCTTCCCTTACTCGTCTCTGAATCGACCATGCAGGGGGTTGTTGGTGAAACCCTAACCCTAATTATCTCTAACCTAGCTTCTAGGGTGATGAGAAGCTATGAAAGAGATAATTTGAGAGAGAGTAGCGGAGCAGGAGGGTACAGGTGCGGGTGCAGAGATGGAGTGGTGGTGAAGGGGTAGCTCTGCCATGGGTATGGAGAAGAAGGTGAAGGGGATGGTTTCTCTGAGGAGTGGGTCGGGGAAGAAAGAGAAGAAGGAAGAAGAAATGGGTTTGCTCGAGTGGGTATAGGTGATAGGGGGTTTTGCTGTGGAGCGGGCGCAGCGAGAAGACGATGCGAAGGTTGGAGCGAGCGTAGGATGAAGATGCGCGAGATCTGAACGGCTCAGGGTGAGTCAGGCGGATTTGATGTTGAGCGGGAGCAGCAAACTTTGATGCGCGTGGAAGCAGCGACCGTTGGATGTGGGAGATAGAAATCTCAACGGCTCAGGGTGAGCCAGGCTCGAATCCGGGTCACGGGTCTTGGATAGCTTGGGCCCATGTCTTGTGGATGGGTTGCTCCTTGTTGGGTTGCAACTGTTACGCGCGCGGGCTTTGGCTTTCTACTCCATAGACGCTTATCTTCAATTCTTTGCTCTTTTGGCTCCTCAATTTCTCCGAGCTTTATTTACTACCTAAAAACACAAAATTAATTAGTACAAATATTTATTCTTGAAAACAAGGAAAATGCAGAATATGGGATAATATCTGATTTCTGAGCACAAAAGATGAGTTAAATGCCAATAAAAAGGTGTATAAATATGCAATATTTGGCACTCATCACTGAATCGATGAACATTCTTCCTCTTCATTCTATAGCTCCTCCAGCTACGATGCCTCCTCGGAAAACTAAGGCTCCGCAGACCACTGCTCTGAAGAAAGATTCTTCTTCTAAAGGTGCTATGCCGAAGGTAGATTTGTCGAGGAATCCTTCGACAAAGAGAAAGGCTTCGGAAATGAGTCCTCCGAAGAAGTCATCGTTGGGTAAGGCCGTACTTTCCGAAGATTCCCCAGTTATTCGAAGTGTCTGGTCTCAAAGAAGAAAAAGAAGGTCACTTACAACCATATTGATCTTGAAGTTTTTAAGGCGAAGCACGGTCTTGAAGCTTTCAATGTCAAGTTTTACGATAAAGGGGACGATCTCACTTATGATATGATCGTGAACTACAAATACGATGACTTTCATTTGCTGACGACTGTGGGCGCCTTCGAAGCTGGCTTGATGTTGCCTTTGTATAAGTCGGGGGACTCTTTTTACTATGATGCTTTGGCCAATCGTGAGGGTTCTACTTCTCATACTCACTATCGTTCGGTGGTACAACTGAGTGGAAATTATCTTTGAACGCTAAAAGAGTGTTATCTTCGGAGTAAAGGCGAGACGATGATAACGTGCTACGTTCCCAACCCCGCTGAGAAAGATTGGTATACTCCTGAGAATTTCAATGCTTCTTTCGGAGATTATGTCAATGATAGGAATCGTAAGACATGGAGCGTAGGTCTTCGTACGATTGCAACTTCTAAAAGTGAGGTTCGTCTTCTAAGTGAAGTGAGTGACTCGAAGCTTCGTTATGTCCCTGGTACCGAAGGGACTCCCTTTCAAAAGCTTTTCCCCAAGAATGAACGACTCAAGCGCGATCATGATTATGAGTGGCATGCCACCGTTATTCAAGTCATTGGTCTTTGGGCCTATGGTTGGGTGCCTGGTTAACATGGGTGGCGTCCTGTTGCTGGTAGCCAGCCTCGTGATAGTTCCCCATCCCGCTATGGTGACTTCTGCCCTTGGCGACTAAATTTCTCTGGCATGAACTTTGAGTACGCTGTTGATGTTGTTGATGCCGATGAAGAGGAGAGTTCTGATGCGGTTCCTCCTTCGAAGAGTGTTTCCACTGTCAAGGTATGATTCCTTATAATAATGTGTTGGTCTGTGTATGCTTGCCCCTGGAATCAGAGATTAATCAAGTGTATGTTTCAGGTTCCTAAGAAAAAAAGGATCGGTCCCGTTCAGTATTCTACTGCTGGTGAAGAGGAGACAGAAATTCCCGAGGTTAACAGTCCGGTGAACGATGAAGATAATTCCGACGAGGATGTTACCGATGATGAGGAATGTACTGATACTTCTCCTCCTGGTCACGAAGGTGATGGAAATGTTGGTGATAAGGATGGTGAAGAGAACTTGTTTCCCGAGGTTCAAGTGAATGACCCCCCCCACTGAGACCGTACATGTTCAAGGGAACGAAGATACTGGTCTACAAACAACGAACCCCAACCAGGAGTTCTCCTTTGGCAAGATTTATTCCGCTGAGGGCCAAGTTGATATCGATGCGGCTTTGGAAATGGATTCCGACTTATCTCTAGTTTCTCCAAATGATGAATGAGATGTCATTTCCGAAGGTGATGGTGAGAAAATGGCGGAGGAAGAAGAGAGTTCAGATGGAGAAGATGCTGAAGCTCTGGATGCTAAAGAGGCAGAGGGCAAGAAAACCTCTGATGGTCAAAGGATCGCTGCTGGACAGGGGACCACTTCTAGTGATGAGGCTACCGGTGGTGGACAAGGGACCACTGCTAGTGATGATGCCACCGCTGGTGCCTCTTCTGGGAGCTTTGAGAAGGAGGTAATGCACGAAGGGGACGATGCCACCTTTGACTGGTTGATGAAAAAAGGTTTGATGTGCATGCCTAATCCGTCTCCTATAGTCCTAGGTGAGAAGGGTTCTGACGCCTTCACTCGCCAAAGAATGCAGCTATCGTCTCGTGATGATGTTGCGGAGGTCTGGGAGAAGGATTTGGGGGATACTTCGGCTAGTTTGTTGGTCGATCCTCCTTCTTCTATTGTTGACATGATGTCCATAGCTGATGGGTATCGTATGGTTTCCCTGCCAGCAGTATTCTCGAGGTAAGTCATCATGAATACGCCTAAGTTGAGTGTTGTGAAGTTCTTTTATTAACTACTTTCATTTGCATGTTATTAATATAGCCGGTGAGGAATGAGCACTGCAACCACACTTTGTATCAGTTCTTCAAAGAGAAGGCCCTTAAGCTAGAGGCGAAGCTTCGTCATAGGAATTAAGTTCTGCTGAATAACGCCTTGTTGCTAAGGATAAGGAGATATTGGAGTTGAAGGAGAAATTGAAAGGGAAGCAGCAATTCGGGGCTACAGAGGCGGAGCTTCGTCAGAAGGTGGCTTCTCTTCAGGATGACATGGATAAGGCTCAGACCGAAGCTGGTACATCGTCTAAAGGTTCGTTTCTCCTTCCTATTCTCCTTCTTCGTCTTTTTGTTTTTCGTTCTGAATTAGACGGCCATGTCTTCAGCGAGCGATGCCAGAGAATTAATATGGCTTCAGGGCGATAGGAAGCGTCAAGCTTCTAGGATTAAAGAGTTAATTTCAAAGCTCTTAAAAGAGGCCGATAAGTGGAATGGTCGTGCCGAGAAACATAACAGGATGTTGGTGGATGTACGCAAGCATAGGCATTATCAGATACTGCTACGAAATTCTATGTCCGAGGCTCTTACTCAATATGAAGATGTTATAGAGTGGACCCGTCAATCCCTTCTCGAAGCCAGAAACGAGGTTTCTCGTCTAAAGTCGAAGATATCGGATCTAGAAGTGGAGCTTCGTCAAGCTCGATCGTCCCATGATTCCTATGTGCGAGAATATATACAGCGGTTGGTTCGAGATGGATATGATGCTAGAGCCGAAGCTCATGCTCTTAGTAAGGATTTGAATGCTTCTCGTGCCGACGTTGCTCGCTTGGTTGACTCGGAGAAGGACCTGGAAGTTAATATGTATATACTTACTAAAGGGATTGAAGAGATGACTAATGAGGTTAATCGTCTGTAGCATGCTGATTCCATGAAGCAGGTAGAGTTGGACGAGTGTAAATTTGAACTCAAGAATCTCCAACTGGATTATAAGAAAATTTCCGATGAATACGATTTTCTTGACGATGCTCGGGATGCTGTAGTTAATGAATATGAGATTGCTTCGGCTAATGTCGAAGGTATACTTTAGTTTGGTCATGGATAGCTTTGTAATTTTTTCCTTCTAACCATTTTGTTTCCTTCCTTTCAGAGTTAGAGGGACAGCTTGGCCTTGTAAATGAAAAGCTTGAAGAGGCTCAATCTTCCTTAGTGTATCAGCAGGGGCAGACCAAATACTATGAAGCGTTGGCCGGATCTCGGGACGAAGCGTCGAAGGAGGCAGCCAAGGAAGCGGGGAGGTTGAAATCTTCATTATCCCAATCTGAGCTCAAGACTGCCGTCATCGCGCATAACGCTCGCTGCCAGCTCGCTGAGGAGGTTAACAAGACTTTAACCAGGATAGAGCAATCCTTCTTGAAAGAGCATGGCATCTTCAAGAAGTACATTCGTCGTCCTATGCCCGAACCTTTCACCTATACCTTCGATCCTTCTTCGGGCAGGAGTGTACCTTCGTCTCAGAAAAAAAAAAAGTCCAGCTGATCCTGCTGAGTCCTCCAAGGCGAAGTAGATTTCTGAGTTTGTTATAGAAAGTTGATCTCTGTTGATTACTTGTCTTCGGGCCATTTTTTGTATATCTTCTGTGTTTCTTGTTTCAATTCTCCAAGCTTGGAAATCAATTTTCATGAAATGGATCATCGTTTGCTTTTGGTATGTGCGATTGTGATTTGTCTGCATTATTAGTCCATTTAATCTTTTTAGTTAACGAGTAATTCTAAATATTGAGAAATGTACAAGTATAATAATAAAAAGTGTTTGAGGGCAATAACGAAGGTAAATACCTCCGTTATCGACTTTGGACCTGTCACCCCGCTGGCTAACCCTGGGCCAGAGGGTTACCAAACGGTGGTGGTTGATGCAGCGTTCCCGGATATGTGATGCGTTATTGAAATATTTACATGCATCCATTCCGCTGAATTGCTGCCTTGTTAACTGGTTGGATATCTCTTTCTACTAGAATCCTTCTCCATGGTCCTACACTTATAAACGCTGATAGGGGAGTCCCGAGAGCTTGTATATGATTACTTTTCCCAATATAAATGTTGCTTGTTTGATTGATATGGTGAGGTTTGCTAGTCTTCGTCCAGAGATAGAAACATGTCGAGCGGGTACGCTGTCTTCTTCTTCTAGTATTCTTCACGCAGATGCAGAACTGCGCTGCTTTAAGGATAGTAGGGCTTGAGTTATTTTGCATTCCAAAGGTGCCCGAGGACTTCTCCTTTGAGGTTACGCAGATAATAGGATCCATTCCATGCAATGTCGTGTATTACAAATGTTCCTCCCTATGTTGGTGCTAATTTGCCCCACTTTTTCTCTCGTTGGTATTGAGGTATAGTTCTAAGCACATACTGTCCTTCTACAAAATTTCCAAGTTTAACTTTCTTATTGTATTCTCTTGATAATCGTCGTTGGTAGTTATCCATTCTCTGCAACGCTGCCTCCCTCCTTTCTTCCAGGTCATCGAGCCTTTCCAACATCATATCCGCTGTAAGGTTCTTCTCCCATGCTTCGGTCTTTGTGGTTGGCATGATGATTTCTGTTGGAATGACCGCTTCGACCCCATAAGTGAGGAGGAACGGAGATTCACCGGTAGCATATCTGCGTGTTGTTTGGTATGCCCATAGCACGTTGTGTAACTATTCGCACCATCATCCCTTGTGTTCATCCAATGATTTCTTGAGGATAAGAACAAGGGTCTTATTCGTGGCTTCGGCCTGGCCGTTGCTTTGGGGATACATGGGAGTTGATTTGTTCTTACTGATCTTAAAGGTATCAAAGAGAATGTATATGTTCTTTCCTTGTAATTGCTTGCCGTTGTCGGAGACAATTTCTGCTGGGATGCCGAACCTGCAAATAATGTTCTGAAAGATGAATGTGAATACGTCCGCGTCTCGGATTCTAGCTAACTCCTTAGCTTCCACCCACTTGCTAAAGTAATATGTGGCTACGATTAGGAACCATCTTTTCCCTGATCCTTCGATCAGGGGTCCGACGATATCCACTCCCCATTTCGCAAATGGCCAGGGGCTATCCATGAAATTTAGCTTCGTTGCCGGAGCATGGATTTTTTTAGCAAAACGCTGACATTCTTCGCATCTTTAGACATTCTGGCAGCGTCTCGAATCATTTGTGGCCAGTAATATCCTTGCATCTTAGCATTGTCGGCTAGTGATCTCATTCCACTATGGTTGCCTGCGTCCCCATAGTGAATGTCCTTCAAGATTCGGTGGCCTTCTTCCCTGGATAAGCAGCGCAGTAAGGGACCTAGAAAAGACTTCTTGTAAAGAATTTTGTCAAGAAGATCGTATCTCCCTGCCTTTGATTGTATCTTTCGAGCATGATTCAAATCCGTGGGCAGCGTTCCTTCTTCAAGGAAAATGTGGACTTCGGTTCTCCAATCTTCTTCGTTCTTGAAGTCTTCGTATTCGTTGGCTCTTGATATAACATCATCTTTGACAAAATCATCGACGATTTCTTCCCCTACATCATCGTCAGCGATATCCTCCCATACATCGTCTTCACGGTTTGTAGCGAGGGATTGTTGTGGAATGATCGAGGGCTCATATACTCTTGTTATCTTGATGGCCTTAACACTTTCGTCCTGTTATTTTGATGACAAGATCCTCTAAACATAAATGATATGTATGTTAGAGCATCAGCATGCCTGAGGTCTCTTCTACATAGATGCCGGAACTTGATGTTGGATATTTGGGATGCTAAGGTCTGAACCAAGGCCATGTGTGCTGAGAGGATCTTGTCATAAACATTGTATTCCAGTCCGATTTTCCGAATAACCAGTTGCGAGTCGCTTGTTAGGCGTACGTCGGTTATTCCCATCTCTACTATTAGTCGAAGGGCATGTACTACGGCTTCGTACTCTACGATGTTGTTGGTATGCCCCTTGAATTCCAATCTTAGTGCGTGCACGATCCTATCTCCGGTTGGGGTGGTGATTACGATGCCTATGCATGCGCCTTATTTATTCCTTGACCCATCGACGAAGACCTCCCATCGTCTTTGGCTTGAGGGTTCGAGGACGTCGACTGGATCCTTTCCGTCCACTTCTGCTTCTGGTATATGCTTCACTTCTTCATCATTGTCCAGGGGTAAATCTGCTAGAAAATCCGCCAAGACTTTCCACTTTTGGGTAGTTTGGATCTCGTGGATAATGTTAAATCGATCGAGATGAGTATTCCATTTTGCTATCCTTCCCACTTTCCCAGCGTTTATGAGAACAGCTTCTAGTGGTGCTTTACATGGGACACGAACATAATGAGTCAAGAAGTAGGTTCTCAGCTTTTGGGTTGCCCATACTAGTGCTAGGATTAGTTGTTCAATCTTCATGTAGTTTTTTTCGGCTGGGTTGAGGGTTTTGCTAACATGGTAGATTGGTTGTTCGACCTTCGTGTTGGTCTTGACCAGAACTGCCCTGACTGCATCTTCGGTCGCTGCTATGTAAAGGGCCAGCACCTTATCGGGATCGGGCTTCTGTAGGATCGGGATCGTGGCTAAGTATTCTTTGATCTTCCTGGAAGGCCTCTTCACATTCAGCGGTCCATGCAAATTTGCTTCCTTTCTTGAGGATGTTGAAGAAGTGCTTGCATTTGTCCGATGATCTGGCGATGAATCTTCCCAATGCTGCCAGGGATCCATTGAGCTTTTGTACTTCTTTCAAGTTCTTTGGTGATGGCATCTCCACAATGGCCTGGATCTTAGCAGGATCGACTTCGATGCCCCTCTTCGTTACTAAGTATCCAAGGAACTTCCCTGATGTGACGCTGAAGGTACATTTTTCTGGGTTTACTTTCATGCCGTATTTCCTCATGGTATCGAAGATATCTATCAGGTATTGATGGTGATCTTTACACATCTTGCTTTTGACGAGCATATCATCAACCAAGACTTCTAAGGTTTTCCCGATCCATGGCTTGAAGATTGCATCAACCATCCTATGGTATGTTGCCCCTGCATTCCTTAGTCCGAATGACATACGGGTGTAGCAGTAAAGTCCATGAGGAGAAAAGAATGTTGTGTGCTGTTAATCTTCTTCTGCTAGAGCTATTTGGTTGTAGCATGAATATCCATCCATGAATGATAACTCTTCGTGGACCTCTACTGCTTCTATAATCTGGTCGATGCTAGGGAGCGGGTAGCTATCCTTCGGACAGGCTTTGTTGAGATTGGTGAAGTCGATGGATATCCTTACCCCTCCGTTCTTCTTTGGTACGATGACCATGTTCGAAATCCAGGTAAGGTATCTGACTTCTTTGATGAATCCTGCCTCCATCAACTTGGTTAACTCCTTTTCGACATCCTGGTGGTACTCTGGTGCTACTTTTCACAGCTTCTGCCTGAAGGGGTTATTGCCTGGTTTTATCCGAAGTTCGTGTCGTATGATTTTTGGATCGATCCCGGGCATGTCACCTAATTTCCATTCGAAAATATCTGCATAATCCTTAAGCAATCTGACCAAGGCTTCTTCCCTATATTTTTCCATTAGGGTTCCTATCTTGATCATCTTGGGGTCCTCTTACGTCCCTATGTTTATCTATTTGGAGGGTTCTACCGACGTAAATGTAGGTTTTGGTTCTCCCAAGAGAGGGACGTTCTTTAGTTGTTATTTGGTAGGCTCTTCATCCCCCTTAGCCGCTGAGGTACCTGCTTCGGTTGTAAGGATGATGCTACCCTTCGTCAAGCTTTTGTCTGAAATTTCTTCTAGATACAGATCGATGGCCTTATCCTTGGCGACAGCCTTGTTTCTGCTTCTTCAGGATTTCCTCTGCTCGTCTTGTTCATTATTGAGTTGGTTCTACATGGCCTGACATTCTCGGGCGGTGACCTGATCTCCCTTTATTTCCATTACCCTTCGAGTGTTGGGAACCTAAGGTACTGGTGATACGTTGCTGCCACCCCTTTGAGCTTGTGTACCCATCTTCGGCCAATGATGGCGTTGTAAGGAGAAGGAGCGTCCACCACACTGAATCGGGTATCAACTTTCATCGGTCCTGCTTTTACTTGTAACACGATGTCTCCTAGAGGCTTCGTTGGTGCTCCATTGAATCCATAGATGGTGTAGTAGGAAGACATCAATTGCTCTTCATTCAACTCCATTAGTTTGAACGTGTCATCAAAAGGGACGTTGACTGAACTCCATCCGTCAATTAGAATCTTCTTGACGTTGCATCCTGCGATAGGAAGTGTGAGGACTAGAGGATCGTTGTGGTCCTCCATGTCTTCCTCGACGTCTTCAGCGTCAAATGTCATTGGTGCGTTAATCCACTGTTCTTGCTCATCTACTTCGTCTCCATTGATTTTGTATAGTTCACAATAGTCCTCAAATTGTTTCCTCAATCTTTTCCATATTTGGGAAGTCAATGAGGGACCGGTAGATTCGGAGCATGAAATGGTATTGAGCGTTCGGTTTCCTTCAGGTAGCTGGACCTGCTTGCTTCGTTTAGCCCTATCTTTGGTCTCTGCCTTCTGTACGTACTGCTTGAGGTCGTCGGCATCGATCAACTTTTGGATCATTATCTTGAGGTTCTTGCATTTTTCGGTCTGATGTCCGTTGAAGCAATGGTACTTACAGTAATCTCTTGACTTTTTGGACCTTGGGGGATGCTTTTGGACCAGGGCCATTCTAGGTTCTCTCGATCCTTAATCTCCCTTAGAATTCGAGTGTAGTTGGTGTTCAGCTTCATGAAAACTTGATCTTCGAATTTCCGGTCGTCACGCCGATGATCATCCCTTCGTTCTCTCTTGTCTTAGCTTGTAAAGATTTGGTTTCAGGTCAAAAGGGTTGTCACAATTTTCTAGTTGAGCCACCTCTTTTGGACCACCGTTGCTTGCTCTACTCATTAGTGAAAATCGAATTAGTCCGATGAGACCTCTTTGTCAGGTGTTGGGTTTAGCGTGCTTTGGGCTATGGGATTTTCCCGTTGGATTTCTTCCAACCTGGCGTGCTTTTCTATGATCACTCGAAGGTCTCCTTCGGTCGTGGGGACACTCCCATGGATTTCGACAAATAGCGGGATCATCATGTCCAATCCCCATTTATAGCAATTGATGCTGACCACTGGGTCTACATTCCCTATCGCTTGACAAATCCTATGCCATATCGTCTATAGTAATCCAAACAGATATTCCCCGATCGTTTCTTATTTGTGAAGAAAGCGGTTTCCAACGAGAAGAGCTTGTACATTCCGGCGTTGACAGCCTTGTTGTACATGTAAGTTCCAAATAAATTCTCAGTGAGCTGTATGTAGGAATCGATGGAATTGGGTGGTAGGTTTTCGAACCCAATTGATGGATAGTCTTGTATATTCCCTTATCCTTTTAGACTTGAAGGAAAATATCAGAAGGAGCTGGTTGTAGGAATCGATGGAATTGGGTGGTAGGTTTTCGATCCGGGATAGGATCCTTTTAGACATTCAGAGACCGTGCCAACGTCTTGGTCCCATAGGGCTAAAATACGATTGTAATACCGAAGATGAGCTGCAGGATTGCTGGATCCATCGTAACATTCGAACGCTGGGACGGGACACTTTTGAGGAATAAGTGCTTTGGCCAAGTGCGGAGTCAGCGGCGCGGTGTTGTCTTCTCTCATCACTTCCTCTAGTCTTCCTCCATATTATCTAGCTTTCAACTGCTTGATTTCAGCCATCATTTCAGCACGAAGGTTTTCCATCGCAAGCTGGTGATCATCTTTGATTGTGGATCGTCCCGATCTTTGGCTCTCACTATCAAAATAGTCTGAGTCCTCGGGAGTGTAGTCTGGGTCGGATAATCGGTTTCCTCTGTAAACTCTTCGGTTTAACGGTTTGGGATTATTGACGTTGGCCACTACCATCCTTCGGTCCTAATTAGGCGGTGGTGCCTTGGAGTTAGCCTCATCGTGTAGGTTTTCTACCTCGGCTCTGTGAGCGATCCTATCTTTGAGTTGCTGATTTTCTTGTGCAAGTAGGGCCACATCATCCGCGTATACCTTCTGGTTCTTCCTCAACTCTTCGAGTTACGCCATCATCTGGACGGAGTGGTTTGATCCCTGATTCGGAGTTCTTATTTGTCCTTGTCCACCGGCTACTACAGTGTGATCTTCATCAACAGTCTGTATCAAAGGAACCAGTGGATCTGCGTGCGGGGCCGGGAGCTCTGCTGGATGTTGTGTTGGTTGGTTTGCTATTATAAGAGGTTGATTGGCTAGCAGCGGTTGATTCTGTTCGTTAGTGAGCGGCATCCCATAAAGAGGTTGTTGTATCATAGATTCTGCCATTCCTTCACGTTGTTCGTTTGCTCGGGTTGTCGCTGCCATTTTGGAGGCACCTGCTTTGTGAGCCGCGGCCTTCAACGCTTCTGCTGCTATTGCGCTGGCATCTAATGGCATCGTGCTTTCTGCTCCATCTTGTCTCTTGTTGGCTGCTTTTAGCTTTTCACCCTTTTGTTTGTTGCGTGTCATAACCGGAGTTGTCCTTGGCGTTTCTTTTGACGATGCCTTGGCTTTTCCCACATCCTTTGCTTTTTCCATCTTCGATTTTTTCTGCATAAACAAAATATTATCGAAGAAACAATATCCGCGTGGGCTTTGTTAGAAAGGTTAATCCGAAGGAAAAAGCAGAAAACACAACATTCGTCTAAAGGTTTTTGAGGGATCATTTGAAAGAAGGAAAAACTTGAAAAGGCAGGTCCAATAATCATAAACATAAATATGCTCATGGATCTAAAAAATCTTCTCATAAATGCGCAGATCTATGGGTTTTAAATATGAAAGCTTGAAAACATAGATTTGGTATTAATTCGTCAATAAACACACGATATAAATATTTCACAATTGATTTTAAAGATATATTATCTTAAATCCGCAATATAAGAGGGTTTTGGATTCCGAAGACGATTTCAAAAGCGTACGCAGATCCAAAGAGAATTTGCAATGGAAAACATGGACATAAAGGAGTTTTTGAAAAAAAAAATGGCAAGTTGCTCAGAGCACTATTATTTAGGGAATAGCGCTGGGAACCAAAAAATAGGTAGAATCACAGTATAAGATAAATCTTTTACCGGGACAAGGTCCCTGTTTCTAGCGCCAGATTGTGAACACAGAAATAACGAAGATATCTTCGTGTTAACAAACAATATTCGCATGACTGACGAAATCAATGAGACAGAATAATACAGATAAAGCAACATAAGGCCGAAGCCTGATGGACTCAGACCCTTCGGACTCGTCCTCGTCTAGCCATACTAGTTTGATTATGATGATTTCACAATATATATAGTAGACAAATACGAGTACAGCTGTCCTTATCGTCTTGGTTACTGCGTCTGCCTGATGATGCCTTCGTTCCGACCCAGCGTCTTCCAACGGTATTATGCAGAAATGAAGATAGGCCTTCTTCTTCTCCATGAGATCTTTGACACGTACCCTATGACTAGGGTATTTAATGCGGGTGGTTGGGGCAGTCCGCACGCGTCAGGCGGCTGTTTGATGCCCCTATCCCATCCCTGTCGGCGAGGCTCATCCCATCCCTTGATCTTGGATCTTCCTCGGGATGGAGTAAAGTAAATCCCTTGGTATTCTATGGTACTTCGCGGTAGCTTGCCCTTATGGTGCCCCTTGATCCTTCGTCGTTGTATTGGTTTGACGATGAATAGGTGTAGATGACAGATGCCCTTGAGTGTTGGGACGTGGCATCATGTCTCGATGTCTAAGAGTTATGTATCTTCCACGTGTGGTTACTCTAACACGTGGCAGATGATGAATCATGTGTATACAATTAACTAATGAAAAGCTTTATTAAAAACCCCAGGTTCCCAATTAGACTATTTACAAAAATGCAAGAATTATATGTTTTCCATTGAATATAATTTTACAAATTAGCCTCACATTGAAAGTTAGGCCAAAAGCCAATAGGAATAGGAAAGGATTTATATAGCAAAATAGAATGGGTGGGTAAATGAGTACCGAATCATTTTCACAATACATAACATCTTTTTACACAAACCCCAACTTATTATCTTTTCTTCCGCCTCATTCACCTCTTTTTACTCATGTTTCACCACCACCACTCTTCGCCTCCTTCACCACCACCATCTTCTTCTGACGGGGCAAAGAGAATGAATGATGTAACTAAACCTGTTAAATACTCTTCAATCTTCTTTTTCTTATATGTTGCATTTTTCATACGGGTTCTTTAGTTAACACTGATTACAGTCTGGATTTTTCTTTTTGTTGGATCAAAGATTTGATTTTGGGGATCAAATAGATTTTTCAGTTGAAAAGAAATTGCAATTTTCAGTTGTGAGAGATTAAGAAGAAGATGGTAAAATTAGGTCACTCTGATGATAATTTGATATGGGTTTACTTAGATTTCGTATATTCTGCATTATCGATTGATTAATCGCATTTAGCATGAAGAAATTACTCTCAACTGGTTAAATTGTTAGTGAGTATTGTAAAATTGTTCAATTTTTATGCTATCTGTCTAATTTGATCATGAGTTCTATCATTGTCGGGGATAAAGATACTAATAACACTCAGACATGCATAAACTCCAAAGAAGAACTACATTATTGCAACCTACACTCAGTAGTGTTGTTACAAAAATCTTTGTTGTCTATTACAAGAAAAAATAAGAATTTTCCAATATTTAGTAATAATTCTTTGTTTCTCTAATAGGATCAACTTTAAAAGAAGCAAGTTAGTATGGTATTCTTAGATGCAAGATGCTTTTTCCAATTTCAGGGAATATTTGAGTTTGTTAACGAGTTCACAGCGTGCTGAAGGTCATAGGGGGTGCTGACATCTCTGGAAGGGTTTTGAGAAATGGCTACAAATTTTCAGTGATATTTTCCCATAGATGCTTCTGAATTAAATTCATGATCAACTGGGATATCAACTTTCCACATCTCTTCCATGTCTTTGAATCAAACCCCATTTTGTTTCAACATGAAGTCTAGCATCCATCTGTCTTTAAATTGTCCATGACGAGCAGCAATTTGCCTCTGCTGGGAATAACTCTGGAACCCAATTGAAGGAAAGTCTTTGTACTTCAACAACAATTTGAAGCCTACTGTCCTTTTGTTGTTTCTTCTACTGTTGTTGTTTACTTTGAATTCATGTGTCAAGTAATTAGAGTTTATCATTTGGAGCTCTCTTATATGCGAAAAAAGAAAAAAAAAATCTTTGACTGTTCTCATGGCATATGACTAATATGTTTCCTCAATTGCATAGCATCTGACATTAGTTTCATCATGTTCTGAATCGACTTAATTGTGTCTTTGCAAGGAAAAATCCTACATAATAAAAGATCAAAGATGTTGTGCTAATGGCTCCAATAGATTGCTTACTGCAGAGCTATTGTTGGATCCTTTTTCTCTGAGATGAAGAGAATGAAAGTATAGGTTATATAAGAAATTCAAATCCCAATCATTTAGGTGAAAAATCAAAATGAAACTTCTGTATTCTTTAATTTAAATTATTTAGATATATTTGTTTATTTCTCTTCTATTCAGTTGATGACATAACAAAATGGAGATCTTAACAAGAATAAACACGGTTTTTTGGGTATGTGTCAGGGATATTTAAGGCTCAAATAGAGGTTGCAGACTTGGATAGGTGAGTGCTTTGTTGGGTACGGATCTGAGGGTTAGAAGCGGACTGCTCTTGATTCATGGATATTCTTAATTTAAATAGAGGTCTAATTTCTGTTTTGCTTTCATGTATTTACTTTTGAGCTGGTAGTTCAAATTGAACCTAAATGAAAAAGAGTTCTCATGAAAACCGAATCACAACTAACACGCGTTATCTATTTGTTAGTTATTTACATTATACATCATATCTCAAATCCTTTCCATTATACCTTACCCACTTTACTTGCAACTTACTTTTCAGAGTAAGTGAAAAAGAACAAGAAGATCTGCGCAAAGTAATTTTAACCAATCTTTGCTTATCTCGTATGAAGGCCATTCCATAAATAGAGATATTTTGAATTTTGTGGGAAGAGAGATACAATACTTTGAATTTTGTGGGAATTGTGGGTTATTAAAGGTTCCATTGTTTATGCATGAAATCACTTATCAATGTATAACGTTTCTCTAATGCTCTAATGAATTGGCATTCATCGCAATGTGGTTAATTCATGTTTTGCTTAATTGGTGTTGTAATATCGAATAACCTTATTAAACCTTTTCCATTTTTACCATTTTTTTAGATTGGGGACTTATCACTGAAATGTGTAATTTTACTAGGCCCTATTAAAATTATTTTTATTCCTATTATATAAGGAAGTCAGACTAGAATTTAGGCTTAACCTAATTAATCCTAATGTGGTTATTGGCATTTATCATGTTTAATTTTCGTGACTTGGGTTTATATTTTTTTCAATCGTTTTCTTAGTTGGTTGCAAGCTAGCAAGGGGTTGGATTCACTCATGGCGTATACAGATAAAATTGAGGGTGTTGGCTCATGAAATATCGCACCACTCTCATCCACGTCAGGAGCTGCAGAAATGATCTTTGAAGATGACATAATACAACTATTAGCTGAATGTACTTCTAATTGATTTCAATGCTCTAAGAAGCATCTATAATTATAAATAGAAATACTAACTCAATTTATGTTATTAGAAAACCCAAACGAGTTCAGCACCAGTACGTTGACGGCCTTTCCATCCTGTAGCTGTTGAAGGTAAATTCATCACTTTCCTTTGTGCATTTGTTATTTCTACCCAACACCCAGAATATACTCGAGTTATAATCACTCTCCTTTTTTATCGGCACTTCTTCTTATGATCATTAACTGGAAATAGTATGCAAATGAATCTCAATCTATTTATTAGGCTCAACTTTGTTGTACCATTATTAGTCACTCGATCTTATAAAACTATGAATTTGGTGGCACATCTAGATGAATGACAAACTTTGAACCAAACCTTTACTTCAAATATGTCTTAATTTCACTAACCTGCTCCAAATTCCTTAACCTGCATATTTTTTTGTAGTTAGGTAGTTTAGATTTTGTGTTTCTGTTCTTGGTTTTCATGTGCATCGGTTGTGACTTATAAATGGAGGACTTCATTTAATAAGATGGAATCCTACCCTGCATACTATGAAGGAATAAACACTATTCCTAACTGAAGTGAGTTAGTGGTTATACATATACTCTACTATTTGTCTCTATTCTGCCAATTTGCTGAAGTTAGTACAATTGAATTCCTTGAATTCTAATACAACTGCCTAATGAAATATAGATCATTGGAGCAACTTATACTGAACTTAGATAACGGTGTCTAGAATGAACCCCCTAATTGTGTTTTTGTGCACTATTTTGATATGCCATTTATAGCTTGTAATACTAACCCTATATCATTTTCTAACTTTTATAGCTGAATCACGTCATGGTTCCTTGACTCCTTCATCTTCCCAAGTTGCTAATATCGTCACTATTAAGAACTCTGTAAATTTATATAGTTGTAAGGGATATCCAGTCGGCAGAAGTCAGAGGCTCAGTGGTCAAATTCTATAGCGGAATCACATCATGGTTCCTCGACTCCTTCATCTTCCCAGGTTGCTAATATCTTCACCATTAAGAATTCAGTACATTACTTTGATGGTAAGGGATATCCAATGCGGCAGAAGTTGGAGGCTTAGCGGTCAAACACAATAAACATCAAGAAACCAACAAACGGACTGCAATGGTTGATTTCCATGATATAAGTGTCCACGTGATATTGTGATCAAGGTGTAAAGTTGCAATTATCAATTTCTCTTATTTTATAACCCATAAAGCCATTATTAACTTGGAATTTTCGGTTTAGACTAAGTCTTATGGGCTAGATTGGAGGTGCTAGATTAGCACTTAAGTGTTGCAATTCAAAAAAAAAGTGTGGCAAAAAAGTTAACACTAGTTCTCTCTCCTACCAGTTGCTAGTATGTGAACTAGCATGCTAGATAGTTACACCGAATGATTGGCGCTTGAAAAACTACCTTTTCGTGGAATGGTTCCCGTGGCCGAGAGATTTATTTTTGATCTAACTTTGAGATTTAAAGTGTTGAACCATTCGGGTATTTGGCGCGGAATGGTTCAAATAACTGGTCGACGTGGATTGCTAATCTAGTTGCTAGATTAGCACTCCCATAAGACTTAGGAGGTAGTCCTGACTGCTAATCTAGGTGCTAGACTAGCACCCCATAAGACTTAGTCTTAGCTCTCTCAAATCCATTATTAAATTTTCCAGTCTTAATTTCTTATTCGGCCCATAATCCACTCTTGAGCCAAAAGTAACCGGTGGGAAGAATGATGCATAGTGGTGATGAAGTTCACACTTAAAAAAAAAATTAGGACAATATACGACAAAGCTACCTTGATGAACTTAAACACACGCACAGGTGCTGAGTTACATAGAGATGCTTAAAAATATATATATATATATAACAAAAGTAAAGGAACCGTGCCAATTTCGACTCAATTTTTTGGTTGACAAATTTGGCATGATAAACTTAAGCCCGTGCAGAGGATTGTCCCTTAATCAAGAAACGACATCCTTGTTGGGTATTCTTGCACTTGCTGGACGTTGATCAATTTTTCACTTTTCCTGGCATTTTAGGATTTCATGCGCTCATTTTCTCCTCATCTATTCTTGCATGCTGTTTACAGTCTTGAGGAGGTTCCCTACATCTTCGGTTGGTGTTGAAACGACCCAAACAAGCGGGACCAAAACGGAAGAAAATAAAGCCACGCTTAAAGATAGAGAAAATGGGTCATTTGTCCAAAAAAATTTAAAACACGGTTCAAATAGACGAGTAAAAAAAAGTACGGGTGAAATAGCCAAAAAAAAATACCAAGGATGAAACTGGATTCATCCTGGCTTATACTTAAAAAATAGTAGAAATTGACGTCTAGTCCCAAAGTTCCTGGGTTTTGGACGTTTTAGTCCACTCATTTCAGGCCCAGTACTGTCTAATCCAAAATTCACCCGTATTAGACAGTTTAGTCCAAAATCTAACGAGTTAATCCAAATTTTCACCGATTCAAAAATTCTCTGATTTTCTCAGTACCAAAGTTACCCTTCAGAGGTATAATCCTTCAGAATTCATTTCAGGAGAGACTCAGAGTGAGAACGATAGAGATCGAGAAAAACTCTTCTTTTCTTTCGTTTATTCTCCATTCTTTAGTTCGATGTAGGAACTGCAACAAGGAATTGCAACTCAATCCAGGAGAAGCCTTGATGAGATTCAATCTCAACATTGAAGAATTCGTCACTGAAAGTGATTGGAAAGATAAGTGTAATCTATTCTTATCATGTAATTTGATTGCAACTGTTAATTTATCGCTTTTGGAATCAATTTCAGATTTATTTATTTTTGCGATTTCAAAAACTAATTATTTCAGTTTCAATTTTAGTTTCTTATTCGATTCATGAATTGAGATATATATCATTGTATGGGAAAATATGGTTTATGATGGATACAAACAGTCACTTCTGGTGTAGTAGATGGAATCAATCGTATCCTCTTCATCTTCTTCCATTGTTTCTAAAAATTTCCCTTCTAAATCATCAGCATCAACACAAAGACGACCAGGATTCATCTAAGTCTCTACTAATTTCTAGGTCATCAAATGGATTAATCAAGGTAATCAACTAATGTAATCAATTTCTCATCAACTTTTTGCTTATAGGGTTTATATTTTTTTTGGTTTTTTTTTCCTTTATACTGACATTTGTTTGATTTTTACTTTCATTCACGCTGGTTGTGCTTCATCTCTTTTAAATGAAATTTAGAGATACGAAGAACTTAAAAAGCTAACGTTCTTATTCTTTGGCAGTTGGTTGACAAAATGTCTCTTTGGTGATAGGAATGTCTTATCGCTAATGTCCAAAATTCATTATCGACCCCGGGTAACCTTTTGTATGACTTATATGATTCAACTTAAATCTACATTTTGTTGTTTTCTTGGTTCATTGACATTGGTTACATTAGTTCTATTCTATGCTCAAATTGTTTTCATTTGTATGCTTACCAATATTGTGTGTTGTCATATATAACTACTAGAAAGTCTCATTTTATACATATATTTGCATCATTGCACGCCAGTAGTATAACAAGATATTATCCCGATTTCCAAACCTTGTTGTAGAACTAAGAATTTACATCATTTTTGTACAAAAAGAATCTCAGAGGAGCAGCAGAAGGAGGTATTCAATTGTAATTAGAACATCATCTGGTTCTTGTTCTAGTTCTTTATCTTCACCACTTGGTCCTCTTGAATTGGAATCACCAGTTTGGAAATTATGGATACTCTTTAGTGTTTTTTGTTGAAAATTCCATGACCCGATTTTTAACATGAAATGAAAGGAGGTTGATGTGTCCGCAAGTAAGACGATGACATCAAGATCAACAAAATTAGTGGAAGACACGTTAAGTTAAAGCAAAATAGCTAGTATGAATCCCCAAACTATATATATGATAATTTTATCTTGGCCAAAATGAATCTTACTTCTCTACTAAATTGAGTTATTATCCCACTTGTTGGTTCTTTATAGCTTGCTTTAATTTTGTGGTGTCTCAAGATGTTATCACAATCAATAGTATTGATGGGAAAATTGGTGCACGACGTGTTGTTCTTGCGGCACGGTCGCCTGTACTATTGGTTCACCAGATAAAATTTTTATGCGTGCAAGTTCGCTCTGTATATATGTGGGACATACTTAATTGAAATGCCATGTATAGTGTTTTGTTGTTTTACTAGTTTGGAAACTGTAGAATTTAACTTGTGGACACTGCTTTGCTTATTAATTAAGTAGAAAACTATATACGTGGAATGTAGATTTAGTGCACTTAATAGCTAGTGTTTTGAATTGCTCTTGAGTTGTGCCAATAATATAATAAGGTGTATTTGAATCAAATTACTTCCTTAGCTATTTGTAATGGTGTGAGTTGCATAAAATATTGTTGTTTTTCCTTTAACGTTATACACTTTCTCTATTCTTATTTGGTTAGTCATTATACCACATCGTTTTGCTCTTTTGATGTTTTCTTCTCAGTCTGATGTCTAGTAACATTTTGGATAGTGCTTAATCATAGAGGGATTAATTAGTGAGATGTCTTTTGGAAATAACCATGTGATTATATATTGCTAGTTTTCTTGGAGTCAGAATGTAGTGGATTTGATGATTTTTTATTGTACTTCAAATATCTAGATATCCATTATCATCCTCCTATAAGATGAAGGATACGTTGGAGCCCATGGATTTATCTTATCCAGTCTATTTAGCTTGCAGATACAATGATTTGGATACACATGTGTACATAGTTGTACACATGTTTTTTAATGTGTACATAATTGTATACCTATTGATTTTAATGTGCACATAGGTGTACACATGTTGATCGTTGATGTGTACATAGTTGTACAACTATTAAATAATTGCTCCACTTTCCTTGCAGTGACCTGGTTGTATATATGTTGTTTGTCAATATGTACATAATTGTACACATGTTGATTCTAAATGTGTACATGATTGTGCATATTTGTACATCCTATTAGTTGACGTGCACATAGTTGTACACCTGTTGATCATTAATGTGCACATAGTGGTATACCTGTTAGTTGACGTGTACAGATTTGTACACCTATAAATCTTTAATATGTTCATAATTTCACACCTGGTGATCATTCATGTACACATAATTATACACATGTTGATTTCTAATGAGTGCATATATCGATTCCTGGATTCGATATTTTGTTTTCTGAACTGAATTTTTCATTGGGTGCTTTACATTTAACATTATTTTTTCATCACATTGGTTGGTATTGGTGTTTATCGTCTTGTTTTCTTTGAAATGTTACCTCCAAAAGCTTGCATTCATATCCAAGAAGGTGGTTTTAAGGGAGGAAAAAGTGATGCAAATAAAAACAGATTGTTGATGCAAGGAAGGATTGTGCGAAGTTTCTCTTACCGGTGAACGAGATGGAACGATTTAGATGTGGCACATGTGTTTATTATGTCCTCATCTAATGGGTTCGCTTGACAATTCATAGAGTAGTAACTAAGATGTACATAATTGTACACATGTTGATTCTTAATGTGTACATAATTGTACACCTATTGTATGTGTTTCTCTCGTGTATATGTGCTTGTTCTATTTTACATGTACTTAGTTTTTGTTCGATTGTAGCTGTATTGTTGATAACTTGTGGTTGTAGTCTCTTTGTTTCAGGATCCTTTTGTCAATGGAGAGAAAGTCCCAGCCTTTAATTTGAATTTGGCGCCAAAGTTTTACCACCTCGAGATGGAGTTCCAGAGAACTTGGCTTATGTCAAAAACTACATGAAGGTTTGCAAAAGCTTGTTACACATACTTAATGCCCATCATTAGTTTTGTTTGCATAAAACTACTTGAAGAATTGCAAAAAAGCTTGTTGTTCTTAAATACACATACCATATGCTCATCATCCATTTTGTTTGTATATCGAAGAATTATCTTTTATCACTTAGCAGTACTCTAGTTGTTCCGATTCAACCAATTAAATTCTCCCTGTTTGGTGGTTTCATTTTCATTTTCATTTACATGTGTTGATTATTAAAGTGTACATAGTTGTACACATGTTATTCATTTTGAAGTCTAAGAAATTAGGGAAAGCACTATGTACATAGTTGTACACACATATTATGTTATTTAGGTGTGCATAGTAGTCCAAATGTTGATTATTTAGGTGTAAATAGTTGTACACTTGTAGGACTATATTTATGCATACAAACCAAAAATTAGGGAAAAAACTAATTGTAAATGTGTTGGATTTTCTATAGATGTGTACAAAGTTGTACACTATTGTGTTATTTCAGTAATATGTGCATTTTTGTGGTATAAATGTTGGATTTTTATACCACAAAACATCAAAAGTTACTACATCTCTTTCTTATACCATCAAAAGTTGTCCTCTCATTAGAAATTTAGATCCTTGTAACATCTCTTAGGCAAAGATAATGTACATTCTAGGATATTTGTTTTGACTTCGAGTTCCATTTTCGAACAAAGTTTTTATTAAAATAATCTCTGTGACAGATGAATAAATTTAAGCTCATACTTGTAAGTTAGTATAATCATTTTTTCGAGTTGTAGCACATAAGAATTGGATGGTTTATCAATGTGTTACCCAAAGTATTCATGCTATCGGTGATTACTCAATTATATAGGCCTAGGTGAAAAATAAGTTAGAAAGCTGGTGCTACATCGGTATTTTAGCTTACGAGTCACCAATATCTAGCTCCCTTTGTATAATTATTTTGTTGTTTTCGAGATTCCTTGTCGTTAAAAACTTTATGAAACAATAGTTTGATCTCTGTGCTGACCACTTTTTCCTCTTCGTCATTGTATGTATAGATGAACAATATAAATACATCATTTCCATGTCTTGCGTATCAACAAGATGCTTTCATGTGCCGGAGCCGACGGGCTTCAAAATTTGAGTATGGGAGGAGCGTTTAGTAAACCCTTGGGAATGGATCACCTAGCTAGATAACTTGTTATCGTATGAGATTCATCTGCAGTCTACTTTTGCTATGTTGGTGTACAAACTGGTGCACCTTGTTTTGTCTTTTGATTTTTGGATTTTTGTAGACATGTACATGTTTGTACGACAATGTAAACTAAGATTTTTTAAAAATGAAAATTATATAGGCATATGGGTACTCTTTTTGTAGCTCTCGGAAAGAGCTTTCCGAATATATAAAGTTTGTGAATTTTGGACAAACGGTTGAAAGATAAATTGTTTTTAATTGTTTTTTATATTATTTAAAATTCTTGACATCATTGTGAGTCACTTTGGACTAAAAAGCGTAAATATTTGGACTAAATTGTAAATCGGGGAAGGTTATTTGTGTACTTTCAATGAGGACTAATTTGTACCTAGTTGAATGGGTCAGGACTAACTAGTATACTTGGATGGGGTTTTGGACTAAACCGTATTTTTCCCTAAAAAATAAGCAAGGATGAAACTGGATGCATCCTGTGTAAAATAAACATAAGAAAAAAATATTTGAAAATGGACAAATGAAATTAGGTTACATCCTGCTATTTTTAAATTTTTGTCCATTTAAAAAGTATCTTTTTAATTTTTGGCTATTTAAACAGTATCAAAATCTAAGTGTCTTTTTCACCCAGAAATTGTTGATTTTGGTCTTTTTGACCAATTTTGTGTTAAAGATAGATGGGGCATACAAATTTTGAGATTTGGCCTTAATTTCTTTGCTAATCTCTAAATGGCCGTTGTTTTCTTCTTGATTAATTAAACAAACTGTTCATGTATGAGCTCATGGTTTTGACGTGGTGAACTTATCGCCTATCTCTATCAATTCTTAGATTAAGAACAAGAACATAATGATGGATAATCAATATTAGTTTTATATTTACTTTGGATTATGATGCATAAGTTAAGTATAAATAGTGATGTAGTAAACAGAAGAGATAAAGATGGATAATCATGTAGTCTTACACTTCACTTAGAAAGACCCGCAGTAAAAATCAGTAAACTTACCAAGAAAATTCAAGAGGTTAGATCTCGCAAGAAAATAAACTGATAGTTCACAAGACAATTACTATAGCACATTCCATCTAGAATCAGCTGTTGGTTGGATGAACTTTGGTTTTACGAACGAAACAAGTCAGCAGCTCCCTTGAGTATTATTGAGTAATCAACAATGATGAATGATGATGAAGAAGACCCGACTTTTGAAGAGTTCCGATAACGATACTTTAGCTAACTCAAACTCTGATTGTGATAATAATCATCGAACAAAAATAATTAATCATCTAGCTATTCAGCATTGTGCGGACAAGTTTCATCTGCCAATTTTGCGTGGGACTCAACATGTTGGTTATCAGTTGGTTGGAGTCGTTGGACTGATAGGTAGAATTCTTTCGTCAAGATAGATTTTGTACCTACCTTGTCTTTAACACTTATCATGGTATCTTAGTTGTATTTGTAGAAAGTTGAAAGCGATGTAAAATAAAAATAGATACTTCGTGGAAACTTCCCAACTACCTACGTATGCAAACATTCTATGGTGTAAAGGGGTTGCGGG
Organism: Papaver armeniacum; assembly: GCA_023531295.1. Lineage (NCBI taxonomy): Eukaryota > Viridiplantae > Streptophyta > Magnoliopsida > Ranunculales > Papaveraceae > Papaver > Papaver armeniacum. Next base: position 830,826 of record JAJJWW010014413.1, read on the forward strand.
GTTTTGGAATTTGACAACATATTGATTGCCCTTAGCATTGACTATGAAATGAATATCTTCTTCAAGAATAGGTGGTTAAATAGCTCAAAAATCCAAAAGAGGAAAAAACAGGAGGAGAAACATATACTACTATTATTTGTCCATCTTGACTCGGATGTCAGTAAAATACCGGCCGTTGTTTCTTAATCAAGAAACAACATCCTTTTGGGGCGTTCGTTTTATAGTACGTCGTTCTCAAAAAAAAGTCAGAGTATATAGGATTTTGTACTACTGCGAGGCAAATTTAGGATTTCATGCGGTCATAGGAAAAGATTTGAAAAAGACCCTAACAAGGCTGAGGATTATTATACCCACTGCCAACTGCTACCATTGGATCATATAGTAACCCCATCTAGCAGTCTTGAAAAATAAGGGGCAAGCAGATTTTGAGTTTGTCCTTTCTTTGGTAAATTCTAAGGGCCGTTGTGATAAACTGATACTCCCTCCGTTACTTTTTAATAGTCTGGTTTGGTTTTTAGAAAAAATTAAGGAAATTAAACATTGAAAGAGTGAGCATTCGTTGGGCTCAGTTGGTTTAAAAACTAAAGTAACATTTGACTTTCCCAATTAGGAAACCATCCTATTTTTTTGAAATATTTATTTATGAAAACTTAAAAAGTCGGAGGGAGTAATATATTTCTTAAACAAAGAGTGAGCATTCGTTGGGCTCATGGTTTTGACGTGGTGAACTTATCACCTATATCCATCAAATACTTTGCCGATGGCTGAATCTGTAGGATTAACGTCTACTGAAATTGATACAAAGTCGTTATTAGGATTACATATATCATAAGTTTTTGATAAAAGCTACCGGAGAAATTGATACAAAGGGACTAGTTGTCTTGCTATATTCTTAACTTTCTTAAATATTGCAATGCATTTCCATTGGATAGATGTTTCAGTGCCTTGTAGATATTTGATAGTTGCTTGATTGTCTCCTTCAACGGCGATATTTTGCAGATTGTTTGTTTTAGCCCATTTTGTTCCTTGTAGCAGAGCCACAACTTCTGCTTCTTCAGCTGAGAAGGTCCCGCAACTTCACATTTTCCCTTCTTGGAAAGTACCTGTCCAATTGCGCATGATGAAACCAAAACCTGCATCAGTCCTTACAGATATCCAAGAAGCATCACAGTTTGGCTTATATGTATTTATGTTTGGTAGTTTCCAATAAATGTTAAGCTTCGGTTTTTTACTATCGTTCAATAATCCTATTCAAATTTTCTAGGTGCCATTAAGTATAGTGTCTTCAGATATCTAAAGCCAATTATTCAGGGGTTCTTGTTTTGTTTTTAAAATCTCTAAGGCATCTTTCTTTCCACATAAACCAGCACTTGGTTGCAGCTAAGGCCATAGAAATAAAATTCAAGTCACCTTTCCTCCATTCATTTTATTTATCTAAGAAAGAGTTATTATTAGAGATTGAGTTAGGAAGTACTTCCTGTAAAGGCATTGGATATAAGTTCCAAATTGTTCTTGCATACTACATTCAAAGAATAAGCAATAGGTGGATTCCACATCTTGATGACAAACCACACATTTTATTTCCACATCTATGAATGATCCCATCATTTGTCTTGTTGGTAATGTGACTTGTAGACACTTCCAGATGAACAAATTTATCTGAAAGGTATCCATAAACAACAAAAGCCTTTCCGATTTTAATGAGTAAGTCTTTAGTTGATAATTTAACGAGTTTAATAATATATATTTTGATTTTATCTTATACACCGAATAATCAAAAAGTAGACATAGAGATTTACCACCAAGCTTTTACTTTTAGATATAATATAAAAACGATATAATGTAGCATATTAAATCAAAAAAGAGTGACACAAGATTTCGTCAACGAAAAAACTGCAATGTAGAGATAAAGAACACAAGGGATCTCGTCCACATTTGAACACTCACTGAATTATGTCATTTTACTTCTTGTCTACTATACAATCTAAGTGTAGTTGAGATAAATTTATTCCCTTCAAGTTGCCCCGCTCCAACGGTGCTCCTATGCGTACAACTACTTTGAGTATACGTTATAGATCCCTAGCGGATGCCAATTACTAACTCGGGAGTGTATCCCCAGTTTTTAGAGAAGATTATTGCTACATGACCTCCAACGGGACGATATTTTTCCTAATTTTATTAAAGTAAACGACAACGAAAAATCCCTTTGGTGTAACCTAGTTAAGATCACAATAAACATGATATCCTTAGGACAAACAATTAAAAAGAGCTCCTTGATTAGTTTATTGTGGATATTGTATGTCAGAAACGTATATAGAGGCCTATTAAGCAGGTATAAATGGAAGGGAACCCCAAAGCCTTGGAATGGACTAGAGTAGTTGTAACTTAGTTAATATAGAATTGAGTATCACTGGATCATGGCGTGGCGACTTTATGATCTCTATAAATATGTAATCTTAGTCCCAAAGCTAGATATCACATTTTTCCTGAAATTTCTCTCTATTTACTTAAATATGTTTTTTATCTCTATTATTGTTTAACTTGTTCTTAGTAGCTTAATGGTTCATAATACCTTGAGTGTGCGTTGACTAATTTTAATCAACTAAACTTATCTCCAGTTTCTTGGATTCCTAGCATATCCTAAATAACTCGACTAAGACTTTTTAGCAAAGATCTGATAGAATGTCTAAGAATGTTTCTATCCATCGAGGTTTTGATCAATATTTAATGATTCTACGTATGTATATATGTTTTTTTCCATCGATAATATTTGGACTATTATGAGATACTTGTGTTTTTCAATTCCAAGAGAAGTCTTAAAAGTCTCACCACCTTCACTGAGTTACTACACTATTGTGTAAGAGATCACAGTTATCCCTTGCATGAATAACAAAGTATTATTACCATAATGGTTAATCCTAACATATATGCCTAATTAATATTTAGTATCTCTATTAGTTTTTGTGCTATTAATAATTAATGCTTGCGCTATATACATCAATATCATTTAAATGCTTAAATATTAACTTCCCCGCGTTGGTACACAATCTTACGGAACTTATTACTTAGTATAATTGCTTACAATAATGGCGAATGACTTACCTATGTTACATTCTTGTCTCAACAAGATGAAACATATCTTAGGTGGAAAGAAGATCCTTATTTTACATCTCTAAGATAGTCAAGCTTATCTTGAAAGAAGATGCAGAAGGAAAACATTGAGTGTATAAGAAAATAAACAAAACATGACAAATATATCTTTTGGTCAGATTTTTATGACTAGATCTTTAAACCACCATTCTAGGCATGAAAGCTAATTATTTCTTATAGGTTTGCAACAGTTCAATCATCAGGTTTCGAAACCAACATAGAATTAGCAAAACACGAACTGTTTTATTTTTTCTTTGACGCTTTGATCAAGACAATCTTTACTGAAATAACACTTTCGAATACACATGGATGACCAAATAAGTGAGTAATTTTCTTCTACTGCTAGATATAAAGAAGGTACATAACCATTAGAAGATAATCGGTCTTCATTTTACTAACCTTGTCGATGATAAAACTCTTAATAATTGTCTTCTTGTGCTTTTTACTATTTAAGTCTGCAATTTTTAGGGGAAAATAAAAGTTGTTGTAATCCTTCATATATCTCTACTACCTAACTCTTACCTAAATCATCGAAGTTGAATTTAGTAGTAGTTCTCAACAACAATTTTGACATCTGAATTTTACAATTCCAGACTTAACATACCAATGTCAGTAGGTTCAACCGAGCAATGCTTTATTCTAATCATCCTGATTTCAAACAAATGATTTTGAGTGTTGTTATTGTTGTAGAACTGGTCATATAAGAGTTGATTGTCCAAATCTTAAAGCAAATGATGAATAAATTTATAAGATATTTTATCTGAAAATGTTGTTGCTTTGGTTGTGGATGACAATGAAGTTTTGAAGGAGCATATGGGTGGTCATTAAATGGTTATCTGAATGATGGTTGTATGCTTGATTCTAGTGTTTTGTATCATATGTGTCCCTCTAGGAAGTTTTTCACCATTTATCGCGAGATGAACAATGGCAGTGTTATGATGAATAATTCCAATGCCTACAACACAAGTTTATTCTTTTTTTTTTTCATAGTTCGGCTCGGTCGCATGGTGTTATTACTACAGTTTCACAGGTTAGATATGTTCAATATTTGATGAAGAATTTGATTTATTTAAGAGTACTCGAATCTTTAGGATATGAGCATGTTCCAGAATATGGATTCTTAAAAAAAATTCTATAATAGTAGTTTGTATATGGTAGGTGCTAGATATGGTCATTTATATTTTCTACAAGAGGATATATTCTGTGGTGGAGTTATGTTTTTATAATTGTCTTATGAGAAACAAGTGGAGTCCACACAATTGTTTCGCAATTATGATTTATTGAACAATAAATTGTCCTCAACCTACTATGCAATAAATTTTTTCTAACTTCCAATACTTGAATTATATTTCGAGAATTATTAAGTACTAGCATGAACTCAAAATTATTTCCAATTTTCATCATAAAAATAAAGTCACACGAGATTGTATCGGTAAATATTATGGTAGAAAATAAGAGTAGATATGGTAGTTAGTCTTGCGCATATGAGCGTCAAAGGTATGTTTTTGTTAAGTAGCAAAGGCTTACTTATAGGTAATAAGACTTATAAGACTGATTTGTGTGAGCATTAATATCTTCGAAAAGCAATGTATAAGTATTTATGGTACTGCTGCATATCACACCCATGGTAGGTTAGATTACTTTTTTTTTTTATGGAAGTAGGTTAGATTACAATTCATATATCGGGGTGTTAGAGCATTACTCGGTCAAACTCACAAGTTTTGATATCTCAAGCCTGTTGTCAATATTAGATGCATAAAACTGTATGTTGATTTCTAGTTTTCTAAAGTCAAGTCTCGGACTAGAATTACAGTTTGGTAGTTGAGTATTAGACATCACTAAATAACCCTCGAAGATTGAACATTCAAGATCAAACGAAGACATTTGGAGAGCTTCATCAACAAAGAGGTATGTGAAGATTTAACCATTCTATTTACTCACAAGTATTACTATTCTATCTATGTTGTATGATTCTATTATATTTAATATTGTAAACAAGAAGTTTTGAATCAAGCTTGTCTTGTTAAACATCTCGAAATATGATTCAAGCAATAGATGTTCATAGATCCTTAGCAATCTTGGTTCAAAACAACTTATTGTTCAAGAATTATTTTTGTGTCAAATAGATCATTTGTAAATTACCCAAGCAATGATATTTATATTTATATAAAATGGGAATGTTAATTTCAAAACATCAAAAGATAGCTTCCAGAACTATTGAAATTTGGACTCAGGGTAGGTACGCATATCCAGTATGCGTACCATGGATAACTGAGGTTCCGGAGTGCATGTAGGTATGCATACCCAGTAGCGTACCACGAGATGTTATGAGTTTGTGAATTAGGGGGGGGTGCAATACTCAGTACGCGTACCTCAAGGGCCTGAGTTCGTGAAGGGTACACATACCTAATACGCGTACCTTGGCCAACTGAGTCACTAACTTGTTTATAGGTATATGTACCTTTTTGAATGCCTAGCCGGTATGAATTAAACAGACGCTCATGAACTATTTTAACAAATATGTTTAACGTTGTTATAACTCTCATAAACCCCTTTAAGACATCTTTGATCACTAAAACACATTGTGTATGTGCATCATGATTCAAGTCTTAAGTGTTTAAATGAACACGATATTACTTATTAGTTCTTAAGGTATACTTTCCATTAACTATCATTATACATTATTCTGTACCGAGGTTTAGTTGATAAGATTGATATTTTTCCCTAATTTTTCTTTATTTGTCCATACATAGTAATCAGTCCATAATTTATAAACATGTGTTTGTCTCTACTAAGAATCATTAATTATCCAGATAATTAATTATAGTTAAGGATATTTGTGCAAAGAAAATTGTTCTTTATCTATTTCTTAATATCCGTGTAAAATCCACTTTTATCAACTAAATCCGGACAGAGGGAGTATGTAATTTCAAGATAGACTTTTCACATGGTTACATGAACTCCTAACAAGATTTTCTTCTAAACATAGAAAGTGTTTTCTTGAATCTCAAGTTATCTTAGCTTGAATTCTTAGGAACCCTATCCTTGAAAGTCGATAAATAGAGAGACTCAAACAACTAGGAATTTCAATCAGTGATATTTTTGTTTCCAAGTTGTATTCGAGAGTCGTCCCCTATGAACTTAGGTTTCCTATGAAACACATAAAATGAGCTTACAAATTAAAGACTTCACTTAGGGATTCGTGAATCCAGGTTCGACTATATTTACCTTGATAGTTTGTGATTCCTGATCTTGTTCTTTCTGTTATCGAGGTTTTCGTAATTTCTTTTAGAAACGAGATAAATATAAATCAAAAAATTCTTTTCGTCTCATACTTTATGATTCCTCAAAATAGATATCTAAAACTCATCTTTATTGATCGGTTTAAGATTGTTATTGAGATAATGATCCAGGCTTTTCAGCTAATTGAGTGTAAATGTTCCAGATTTGTGAGGTTTGCTATGCTAGCTTTGTATTTTGCAAACGGATTCCAAAGCCTTGATCTATTTGATCTAAAATGAAGTCAAATATGTTTATCTGTCAGAGGAAGATTGGTATCAATACTTAGGGTTGAACCAAGAGATGGAAGGAGCACGACTGCAGCTAAATTGCTTGGAGGGTGAATTCGATCTCCAATACATTCCAGTCCGAAGTTTGATAGTAGGATAATGTCTATAACGTCTTAATACAGTTCGATGTTCAAATGTGGACGAGGTCCCTGGGTTTTTCTGCATGTGCAGTTTCTTCGTTAATAAAACTTCTGGTATCTTGTATTTTTCCTTTTCCGTATTATATTGTTAATATTTATAATAATATTAGCACAAGTAACACATAATCAATCTTAGAAGATAAGTTCATATTAATTGTGATCAATTACGAGATTCGTTCTTGAAGTATTTGTATCTTGAAACATAAATAACAAGTTTTATACTTGGCATAATTCATATTTGGTCATTTGGATATGACTCGATTGATCTTGGATATTGATTTTGGAGATTGTCTAAGTACTCTTCTATACAATCAGGTTCACGGACTTTATTGTCTCAACTTTCGGATTATGAAGAGAAAGAGATATAAACTATCTACTGTATATATATTGTTCAATGATCATTAAGTAGGTCCAGTTACAATTGTATTAGGTTTTTTCCATACATGTTGTCGAACGAAAAAGTTTGTGGTGTACTTGGTACCCTCTCCTTTTCAATTGGTATCAGAGCAGGCTAACACCTTTAGACCTAATTAATAAGTCTGTATTTGTGGCAATCTGAATCTATGGACAAGAGTTCAATCTCTGATAACGTATCATCAATTATCGAAAGCACTATCTTTGTGGATTTCATCAATAAGATTGGATCTTCTTCCCTCTCTAAATAGACGGATATTTTGTTCCCATAAAATAGACTAGTGTTGACAATTTTTATCCCTTACTAATGAGTCTGACTCAAAAGTAGAAAGGGAAACATCCAAACAAAGTACTGAGATTCTTATACCTCTTAGAATTCAGGCTTCTGAGGTCAATAGGATGAAAAACAAAGTCAATACTCTCATTGGTAAGGTTAATGAAACGAATTCATGAGTAAGGATTCTTCTCAAAGAAAAGGCTGAAGTGGATATGCAAATTATCTCACTCGAGGAACAACTATGTAAAAAATTCCTTGGAACTTAAACGTCTACAAGATATCCCTCTTACTCCTTATGGTGTTTGTGAATATGGGAAGTTAGCCTTATCGATGGACTCTGATAAAATTAAGGAGTTAGAAAAACTGATTGTCGATGGTACTCATGATGTCCTTACAAAGTCTCCTTCCGAAGACCATTCTCAAAGTGTCACTACTTTGTTGAGGGATGAGCAGTTAACATTTTCTGACATAAAAAAAATTATCTCTCCAAGAAGGAAAAGTGCTTCTGATAGTTCTTGTGTCAAGTCTACTCTTTTTGATCCCATTATAACTCAGAAGTTTTTCTACTTCTTTAATATAGAAGTACATGTTCGAAAGAAGTGTAAGCTTAGATCGGAGAATAATCGATTTAAGTGTCTCAAAAACACCTTCAATCTCATTTTAGAAGGTGTAGTTGACATTCGAAATTTTAAATCTCTTAGTTCGAAAACAATAGGTATTGGTTCTCATATCAAGACATCATACTCCATGAATGTTAGTTCTTCTTTCTCTATTAATCGAACAGAAATCAAGAGTAGTAGATCAAAACATTCCAAGAAGAACTCAAAGGAACCTTCGAAAATTTGGGTTCCTAAAAGAACCCCCAGTACTAGGGAGTCTAATGAGATACCACTTAAAGAAAATGTTCAACTTTCTAACATGAGCTTGATGATAGCAGGTTACAGTGATCTCATAGACAAGTTATCTTGCACCTTTAAGGAAAAACATACAAACTTAGGTAAAGGTTCCAACTTCATTTCCTTCCATGATGACAGTTAGTTTTATGATAACTTATCTAGTCCAAAGGGTAGAAACTCAAAAGGAAGGGTCATACACAAATCTAAATATTGGCATGTCTCTCATGGTGAGCGTGAAAATACTCATCCTTATGCTTTCAAGCAACAAAGACTTGGATCCTCATCATTATCAAAAATCCTGTAAGATGAAGATTATCGAATTACAGGTGTTTTATTTGAATCAAATAGTTTTTCTATATGACTCTCTACACTCCATCCTTGAATACTATTGCAATTCGGATCATCTACTATGTTTAATGGTTATGATCCAACAACTCAAACTAAAAGACAAGTTTGACATTTTCTTATGTTGATCCTTCTCTCCAAAAGATGTAGTCATCCTCAAACCATTACGTGATAGACTGAGTAGAATGGTTAAATGTATACATCGTTAATCATTGATTGTCTCTAAGCACCATTACTATAAGTCACTGACTTGGTGCAATCATATCTTGGCAGAGGTACAAAGTGTAATTACTTCATGTGGGTATCAACAAATCTTATGCTCTTTATATTATATTATATTTTCCCTGCCTATATGACTCCTAAGCAAGAGACGAGAACATGATCCATGAGAATTTCTACATAACAAGCTAAGATAAGGTTATACTCTTAGATTTTATAATCATCTAAGTTGATTTAAACTTAAGCAATATTAATGGATCTAATTTGTAACTATAGAGAAGTGTTTCACATATTAATATTGGGCATTTATTTGCAATAATACCCCTGTGTATGGGAAAATGTTTGCAAGCTCATTTAAAAAAAAAACATTTCTTTGGTCCAACTTCCAGATAGAGGTCACGAAACCGACCTTACTTATGGAAGTATCCTTTGAGTTCACCATATATATATATAACACAAACTTGAGTTGAGTTTTCTCATTTAAGTCTCTCTTGAAATTAAGCGTGTCTTCCATGTCACGTGATCTCACGAAAACATAGAAGAAGGTCTCGGTAACAATTGCAGTGTTATTTGGTCAAAATGGAAAAAGAAAAGAACTCTGCTGGTAGAAGATGAAGTGGAAAACTTTAATACTTCTTAGGATCATCTTGATGTTAATTGCTACTTGCCTATGATCATCAACATATAGAACAAGAGGAGATAATCTCTGCTAATGTTGTTTATGATATTCTAAAACATTTTTAGGAGGAAAAGATTAGACTTATTATAGCCTTGAAAGGTCAAGACATGTTGAGAACTAAGTTGAAAAAGGTTTGTTCTGACTTTGTTCTCATGAAATCACATGTCAATGATCTTCTCTATGAAGAGATTTTTCCTCGGAAATTCGTGGATGTTGTTGAAGACAAAGTCAAAGGCCTGAAAACCAATAATGTTTCCGGTGTTATCTAATTAGATGTCATTTTCCGTTTATTTTAGTTACTAATTAACTCCTAGTGGGAATTTTATTCTTATTGTTTTAAAGAGGAACACTAGCTTTTTGGGTAGCGGTTTTATGGTTGCATTAGCTATTCAAACTACTATCATCTTGCAATGATTAAAGTTTATTTATTTAAATTTTATTTTGGAGATGATTCGAAATACCTTCTCTTATTTGATTATATATATATATATGTTTATTTTGTGAGATTTTTTTTTGCTAGATTTTTTCTTTGTTAATAATGGCAGCCAATGAATTGAAACTCCTTATCTACAAAATAGTAGTAATCCTAAGCTTACTACGACAACAAATTTGTTCTTTAGCTATGTAATACTTTAAAAGAGCTTTGTAGACGGAATAAAACTTTTAAAATTTGACTTAAGGTATGTGATAAATTAGAGCTATTTGTTCAAGTTTTATACAAAAAAATCTAGAAGAATTTCTTATTTGTTGACATCATCAACCGTCTTTACTCATATAATTTTGTTTTTAAGGGTTATTCCCTTAAAAACCAATTTTCTTTTTAATGATGTTCAAACGGATGCTTATGTCATTGATGCCCATAAAAAGGAGAGTCATATGCTAAATTCTTACTCCAAATGTTATTCATTTTCCTAATTGATTGGTTGTGATGTTGTTAGATCAATAATGCTCGAGTAATAAATAAACTATGTTTTTTTTATAAACTATAATCGAAATTTTACTTTCCAATTCTCCCCTAATATTTTGTATCAATTTTTCCAATAATTAAACAAGCTTTTCAAATCTTTTTGAAGGAACTTATATTTATGTTTTGAATAGTTGGTATTTAACTAATTTAATGCACGTGTAATTTAATATAAAGCATACCAATTATAATTTTCGTCGCACGAGAAAGTATGAACACTCGACGGGTAATGGCACCTGCTAAGAGCAGTTCCTATGAAGTTTGTTCATTTTGCCCCCACTACGGACTCAACAAACACCAAAAACGGATGAACAAACCAACAAATTTGTTGGTTTGTTGAGTGAGTTGGTAGAAGATAAGCGCGTGTGACGGAATATCGGGCGGTAGTACCAAAAAATCGCGGTTGTACCAAAACACCCGCGGCTCTTCCTCACACGCCCGAGGTTGTACCAAAAACGCCAAGTACAATTTCTGATTATTTTACTACTTTTTTATCCTTAAAAAGAAATATTAGTGGGCCCTGAAAAACAAAATCTGTTCATTTTGCTCTAGTTTTCCATAGTGCAAAACGCAGTTTGTTCATCCACGTGGCTCAACAAAAAAACACATTTGTTGATTGCCATAGGAACTGCCCTAAGAGCTTCTCCAATGGCATGTGTGTGGAGATAAATGTCAAAATCCACATACGATGCACATCCATTTTCTCTAAAATCATTCTCCAACCCTGATGTCTTAAACCAATGTATAAATGATTTTGGGTAGACATTGTCAAGGTGAATGTCTAAAACCATCCTAGTCAGCTTTTACTTAATTGAATTGAATTTAATATATTAACTAACCATTTTTAGCTCAGAAGGGTGTTGGAGCCCAGCTTGTTGCTAGGTTACCAACAAAGAACTTTGTTTAATATTCATTATTCCTTTTAATATAGTAATATTATTTTTTAGCTCTAATGAAATCTTAATTATGGAAAATAAAATTTATACTAATTATAAGAAGATGTTACATGCAATACTGTTGGAGATGGATTTTTTTCTCTCCCTGATTTTAAGGAAGAATAGATTGAGGATGTCTTATTTGTGTTGGCACATAGGAAACACACACAATGACCATTGAAGAAGCTCTAAGTACACTTCAAATGGGAGTGAGAAAAAAATAGCATTTGCTGATGTGAAGTGTACATACACTCTCCTTGTTTAATTAAGTAAATATAAATTGATTAAGAGATACTCTTGGCGCGGGAGATCTAATTTCTAGGTTAAAATAAAACGTGATAACGAGACAAGTTCTGTTTTAAGGTCAAAGATTCTTAAGAAAACCAATTACTTAATTACTAAACAGTTAATCTTGTTACAAAGTACAACAAATTAGGAGATACTTGTGGGGTACGCAAATCTTTTCCCTCCAAGATTTAACTAATTGTTAGCTAAACTAGGTTAAATGAACCTAGCTTATATTGCCTGTTTTGGCACTTAGCAATATCTGGACGAATATGATTCTCTTTTGGTCCCTAAATAGACTACCTATTCATTTTTCATTTTTTCTCACTAATAGATGACATACATCACTAAATAAGAAAATATTTCTAAAACCACCTTTTTAATATATTGTTAGTACTCCCTCCGTTCCATTTTACTTGTTTTTTTTGGGTTTCTTTAGAGTTCCAAATTAGATGATAGTTTTAGTTTTTTTCCCAATTTTCACTAATCTACCCCTGCTTTGGAATCACACTAGAGAATTAATTCTCATGGTAATCAACACAAAAATAATTACTCTATAATTTTTAAATGAGAAAATGGGTCATTTGTCCAAAAAAATTTAAAACACGGTTCAAATGGACGAGTAAAAAAAAGTACGGGTGAAATAGCCAAAAAAAAAAAGTACGGGTGAAACTGGATTCATCCTGGCTTATACTTAAAAAATAGCAAGGATGAAACTGGATGCATCCTGTGTAAAATAAAAATAAGAAAAAAATATTTTAAAATGGACGGGATGAAAATTACATTCGCCTATTTTTAAATTTTTGTCCATTTAAACAGTATCCTTTTAATTTTTGGCTATTTAAACAGTATCAAAACCTAAGTGTCTTTTTCACCCAGGAATTGTTGATTTTGGTCTTTTTGACCAATTTTGTGTTTTTAAATCTACCCCATGGAGGATATACTCAATCTTGTACATCCCAAGTACATAACTATGGGATTGATAACTTTCCCTATATTTTAGAAACACAAAACTAGGTTATTTAATTCTTAAGTAGGAATTAATATGAGTATTATTGGAAAGATTTTACTCTCTCTGATATTTCTTAATATCCGTGAAAAATTCTACAACGTCAAGTAAATCGGAACGGAGGGAGTATAAGAAATATGTATATTTTGATAACTATGTTTATATTCGTTAAGTAAGTGTTTCCAAATATTTTCAATGGTATAAAGTTTATGAATATTCGTTATATAGTTTAAAAGATAAATTATTTCTAAATTTTACTAATTATTATCCAAAATGAAGTAATTACACTTAAAAATACTTCCCTTTCCTTCTTGTTTTAAGAATTGTGCAAACTTGAACTAGATCATCTATTTAGGGACAGAGGGAATATATACCTCCAGGTTACCCAGATGATGACATTTGATTAGTGCAATGTATTTATAACAAAACTCAACCAGCATGCCCTCAACTTGTGTTCGCGGGTAATTCGTAGCTCTATGGTAACCTAGATATAATCTAGCACATTCATCCTAAATCCAAAGTTTTCTGAGTAAACCAATATCCGCTATTGTGACATAATTATTTTATTTTTGAACGCGCAATTGGGGATATGGAAATTAATTATGGGATATAGCTACATGACAAACTAATTGGGGGATATAGCTACATGACAAAATAGGTATCTAAATATCAAAGCTGGGTCACCCCTTATGTAATTATTTTTTTAATTCTTAATCTAGCCGTCACTAATCAGGTTTAGTGGTTAATATTAATTAGTAAAAATCTTAAGTACTTGGGGGATAAATTAGTGTGTATTTTTATTAGAATTTGTGTGAGTGAGGTGAGAGTAGAAGGAGGGAAAAAATATTTGAGAGGGCATTTTTTTTTGTGAAAATGGACCATGATTGTGAAGAGAGAATTGTTGCTAAGGGGTTGAAAATTTGATTTTTTTTTCTTTGAATCCACCATTGTTGCAGTTGAAAAAGCTCGGTGCGGGCATGGTATTAAACCAAAAAACCATGCCGGCATTTGCTGGAAATTTTCATAAATTGTTTGCCACTATCCGGGGGGTTCAGAACCAAAAAAGTATCACTTTTTCTGAAACGGAGCGAAAGTTTCATTTTTTGCGAAACGGGGCGAAAGTATCACTTTTCCCGAAATGGGGTGAAAGTATCACTTTTTCTGAAACGGGATATGAAAGTATCACTTTTTCTGAAATGTAAAATTAGGCGATCCATAAATTAAAATATGGTTGCATGATGTCTTATGCATCCGTTGTGGTGGTTTGCATAATGGCTATGCATTTAATTTTCGAGAATTGTGCCTAAAATGAAAGTATCATTTTTCTTGAAACGAAGGGAGTACATCACTTTATTAATTGCAATGGAAAATTAGTTGATGCATAAACCAAAATTTTGCTACATAAAGTATTATGTATCCTTTGTGATGGTTTGCATAATGAATATACATTTAATTTTCTAAAATTATGCCTAAAATGATAAATACCTCCGAATTTTTTGCAAAAACTTTAAATTTAATATTGTTGTTTGTACTCGTTGCGTAGAGTTTTTTTATAACCTTTCCAACGAGATAAAATTTGTAAAATTTCAAGGCACGGATTTTTAGATATGTTATATTAAAGTTTGGTTGCCGATTATACCCCTGCAAAGATAGGATACATAAGGAGTTATAGTAATTGGACTAAAAGAGAGGGACATTTTTGGTTTTTCGGCCCTAACCATTCTCAATTTTTTTGTGGTAATTGATCACTTATGGTGGGTTTGTTTGCAGAATTCACGATTTCCCGGAATTTATAATCCCATGGGATTAGTAAATCTGGGATTCATGTAAATATCTTGTGTGTTTAGTAACCAAATTAAAATTCATAGGATTCATAGAATTATCTTGTTCTAAAGTCCATATACCAGGAACTTTAAATTGAATATATATGAGATTCAGAGTTAAAAAAGTAGGCCCATAAATCCCTTGATAAGTTTCCCAGCAAATTTTAGGGGGAGGGGTCGGACTCCATATGGAAGATTTGCTGGAAAACTGATTCTCGTGGGAAACGTGATTCCAGGGATTTGGGCAACCAAACAAACCGAGGGAAATACAATTCCACCAAATCCCCTGGACCCAATCCCACCTTTAAAATTCTACATCCAAACCCACCATTAAATTTTTTACAAAAAAGTGAACATATAAAGGTCCTTCCTCGCTTCGCTCGGTCGGCCCGGTTAGCACATTTAACGGCTCATTATTTGAGTGTGGAAACACAGTTATAAGTTATTTTTTCTTAATTAGAGAACAATATACTAGCAAAGTTCATATAGAGGGTTACCAAATGTGGCTGCATGTTAAGATTTTTTTTTTTTATAAAGGGTACCCGCTGAAATTTAACACCGCTAATAAACTGTATTAGCACTCCTCGCATCAACTTAAATTTTTGTAATATTAATATTATCCCGCCTGCACCATCAACGGCGAAATATTGGATTGAAAGATGCATGCAAACTTATTTTTGATCATACCAAGCAACTGGTGCGGGAACCTAAAAGGTCGGTCACAAACATGATTCGACTGTCCCACGTCAAAAATTATTAAGAAACTTTAATCACATACGAAGTAAAACAAACCAAGAGATTCTTAAGGTGTGGGAGATCTAATTTCTACGTTAAATTAAGACGTAATGACCAGACAAGTTCTGTTTAAGGTTAAAGATTCTTAACAAAAATTATTTTTTATAATTACTCTACAGTTAATCTCGTTATATAGTTAAACAAACTAAGAGATACGCACGGCATGAGAAATCTTTTTCTTTACAAAACTAATTAACAAATAATAACGACCGATCAAAAAAAAAATTAACAAATAATAACTGAAGGATCAGATTACATGAACCTAGTTAGTTAGCTTGCTATCTCGGGTAATTAAAGCAATATCCAGATAAAAATACTACCAGTTGACTTGAGTAAATAAGTACTTGCTTAATTAAGGTTAGGGTAGGATCCGTTGACATGGTTATAATGACATAATCTTGACATTTTAGCGTCATTTTCTCAACCAAACCCAACGGGCAATGAATTCGAGGCTAATTTTTTGATGACATGTTCTTATTATAAGTCTCTACACTTCCACCAAAAATAAGATCATTCCGAGATGTATAAGACCACCATCTACCATTTTGAATATCAACCCTCGAAGATTAACGGTTGAAATTAAAATATGTGGATGGTGAAGTTTTGTATTTCGGAATTCTCTCAGTTTTAGTAGGAATGTAGAGTTTTATACGAGGAACATGTCGCCAGAATATTAACTTTAAATTCATTGTCGATTGAGTTTGGTAGAAAAAATGATAATCATGTCAACGGATTATGTCATTATAACCATGTCAAAAGATCCTTCCCCATTAAGGTTTATATAACATTTGTTGCTATTTTGGAAAATGAAGAAAGGCTCAAAGGATTAACCATTTCATCCAAGACTCCACCAATCCTCCACCTCATGTATGCTGACGATCTGCTCATTACTTGCTCAGCGGATCAGAACACTTGCGACAACCTAAAAGGAATTCTCCACACTTATTCCAAGTCAGCAGGACAAGAAATCAATGATCACAAATCAATCATCATACATCACCCCCATACAAACCAAGACACAAGAGACTGGCTTACCAGAACATTCAATATACCAACCACCCACAATCCACCTAAATACCTAGGGGTTGAGTTCAAGCAGGGCAGAAATTCTTCACCCATTTTTGCTCAACTACTGCAACGATTAGAAAAAAAAAGGCTAAGGGATGGATGGCAAAGTGTCTCAATCAAGCGGGAAGATGGTCGCTTATCAACTCCATTTGTTACCAACAATTAATCATGCAATGCAAACTCAATTCTTCACAAAGACACGTCCACCAAAAGATTGACAAAATTGCAAGAAATTTCTTTTGGGGTCACGACAAAAATACGAGAAAGCTACACATGATTGGAAAAGACAAACTAAACCTTCCCATCAAACAAGGAGGTCTGGGGATAAGGAACGCAAGAAAGCACAATTTTGCCCTACTTGGGAAGAGGGTCTGGCAAATACACGCCAACCCAAATACCATATGCAATAATATGTACAGGACCAAGTACATGAAACAGGAGCATATCTTGAAAAGAATTCCGCAACCTCCGATGAATGCAAGCCCGGCTTGGAAAAATCTGGTAAAAATCGCTCCATTTGTCCAGGCAAATCATGGGATACAAATAGGTGATGGCGAAAAACAACGGCAATTAAAGAAAACCGGATTCCAATGCATGCAAACAACATCTCGTTGGGCGGAGCGGAAAACAATATGGTTAGTACATTAATTGAACCTCACTCATATCATTGGAACATCAATTTTCTAGAACAGCTTTTTCAACCCATATTGAGAGACGTGATTGGTAGGCCTGGAAATGTGTTTATATTAATGCCTACGAGTGATAACCGCAAGTGCACGACGTCTATCGGAGACGTGGAAAGTACGGGTCGAACCACAGAGACTTGTGGTGCTGTGTGTGATCTAAGGCTTCCTAACTGAATTCTAAGAGTGACAGAACAATAGAGATTGAGTGTCGATGCGACTGAGGTTGTGTTGAAGTGACTCTAAACTAAGGGGCAAAAGAATGTAAGGCACTAGGGTGATTATTTCCACCACCTGATTTTATACTAAAGCAACTCAACTGAAGTTGTATTCTTGTGACTACCCAAGGAAGATTCTAAGGTATGATGTATCGACTAATCTTCTAATTCCCCCTAGTATAGAGTGTCTTCTTACAAGACACTCTATCACGGAGTTCCTTGGTTAATTAGTTAAACAACATACCTAACTGTTAAGCACCTATCTTCTTCCATGGAAGTTTCTAATGGGTAATTGCTTAACTTTTCTCTCTAGTTCTCCCTAGCATTGGTTTGTCTTCTCACAAGATCTGACCAATCACGGGAGAAATTTATCAATTAGCAAACAATATTTTTATCTCAATCAAGCACAGGCAATAACACAACATAAAGATGAATCACTTAGCATGTTATCGGGGTTTCAACAACACCCTAATTAAGAAACTTAAAACATAATTCAAATAACAAATAATACAAATTAAACTACTATGGTGCTCGGCTAACCTGCATGCCCTCAAACACACACAGCACACTTCTATTTATACATGCACAATACCCCAAAGACCAAACCCTAAATTTACTTTAAAATAGAAATTAAACACAAATTACTCTCACCCACGTCGCTCAATCCTTTGAATCAGTGCTCTCCTCTGTTCATGCGTCTCGAATTGACTCTCGCTTTTCCCTCAACTATTGATGAAACCCTAACCTAATTCTGTCTATATCTCTCTTAGCTCCTAAAGAAGAAGCTACGAAAGAGCTAGAAAGTGATTAGGAGGGGCAAAGGAGGTGCTTTGTTGCGAGGAGTGGTTGTGGTGTGTCGAGAGGTGATGAAGGTGGAGATGTACGTGCGAGCAGAGCTGTCTTGTCGGGGTGAGGGAGAAGGAGGAAGAAAGAGAAAGTGAAGAATAGAATAGGGTTTGGTCGTGGGGGGTATAGGGTGTTGGTGGTTTTGGTGTGAGGCGGGCATAGCAAAGATCGAAGTGAGGGGCGCAGCGAGCGTAGGATCTAGGGGGACGAGATCTCAACGGTTCGTGGTGGACAGGCTTGTATCCGGGTCGCGGGTCTTGGATAGCTTGGGCCCATGTCTTGTAGATGAGTTGCTACTTGTTGGGTTGCAACTGATGCGCGCGCGGGCTTTGGCTTTCTGCTCCATAGACGCTTGACTCCAATTCTTTGCTCTTTTGGCTCCTCAGTTTCTCCGGACTTTATTTAGTACCTAAAAATACAAAATTAATTAATACAAATATTTATTCTTGAAAACAAAGAAAACACAGAATCTGGGATAATATCTGATTTATGAGTACAAAAGATGAGTAAAATGCCGGTAAAAGGTGTATAAATATGCAATATTTGGCACTCATCAAATACCCCCAAACCCGAATTTTACTTGTCCTCAAGTGAAACAGAAATGAAGAAATCCTAACTATACCCCCGTCGCAGGTCTCTCGAATGCATTTAGCGTATGCACTAAGCCTTTAAACCCCTAGGTGTCCCTAGTGGACGAGTTGTAGTCTCGTGAGGGTTTACCAGAGGTGTACCCACAAAACCTTCTCCAACTTCGAGTGTAAAAGAGTCTCAAGCATCCTAAGAGCTATGAGGACATAGAGTTTCGCATGCTAGTAACGAGAAGTTAGAACTACCAAAGAACGCATTCTCATCCTTAAGTCTTTGAGCGAGAAGTAACCATACCATATGAAAGAATTCGGATTCGATTGTGATCATAAGCCTCGACTTCGCCTCACCATTATGGTTTTATGATAATTGCACTCAAAAGATCGCTTTTTTTTTGTCTCTCATGTGTGCGGGCAGGAATAAAGAGAGAAATCCCGCACACGTTGTAGGTAAGAAGGATAACCTTCCGAAATAAATTCGGAGACTCCACAAAAGTGTGGACAAAAAGAATCTTTTTCTGATGATCTCTAAGGAAGGAAATCAACCATTAGCAAGGGTGGGAGTACTCACTTACCTTCTCACCCGATCGGCAATTAATATCACTCTCTCAGCATTCATTAAAACGTCTTCAATCTTCGGTCTTCGGTCTTCAAATGTTGATGATGAACTTCTGAACTTTACAAAAACTTGACAAACATTCTTAATAATTATTATTATTATTATTTTTTTTTTAACTTACAATAAAATAATAAAACTCAATTTTTTACAAACTTCATTAATTCTCATCCTATTTTCTTTTCTTTTCTTTGTTGCTTGTAACCTTGGACTATCTCAACTTTTCTTTCAATATTCGATGATGCTCCGTTTCTTTGACGATGATGTGTTTCTATGGGTCTGTTGATTGAGAGAGAGAGTGATGCTAAGCGCAAATCGATATTTAGAAGGAGTTTTCATCTTTAAACGTCACCCTCATGATTGACAAAAATTAGCACTCAAGAGATCAAAAGTAGTCTTTGGAAGTGGTGCGAAGTTGGCTAGCTCACCATTCCTACCCGGAATTGACATACGGTGACACACACTCTAACAGCTTTTCTAGAAAGTTGCAAAAAATGAAGGTTGGTGCCTCACTTGATGTAAAAATGGGTAGTCTCCACTATGGGTGATCACAATTGTACTACCGAATATCTAAACAACAGCTAATTCGCCCTCCGGTATGGTTAAATCCAACTTTAACGCTCTAATCAACTAAGAAACCCGATTGCGTTCTCCAGTACTTCCAAGTTCTGTTATTTCGGTCAGACTCTCTATGTAAACATAGCTAGAAGCATGCTAGTGACTCTAAAATCTCTAAAAGTTGGAGGTTTTTATTTACAAAAAGAGTTTTTTTTTTTTTTTTTTTTTTTTGGAAATAAAAGATTAAAAAGACTAAGAACTCTATATGCAAATGCACCCCCAAACCTAAATCAAACATTGTCCCCAATGTGTCAACATATAATACAAATTTAAACAGTCACATACCATGAGAACCATCCGATAGAGAAAAGGGAAGAGATTACCTAGGATATCGGTGGGAGCAAGGTTGAAGCTTCATTAATCAAGGCTAGAATCCAACATTCTCAGCGGAGATCATATCGGATTAGCACAATATATGCACAAGAAGACTCAACCGATTCAAGAAAAGAAAAATTTAACAAGTCCTACTGGATTATATACAAAAATTCACCATATATCAACAGTCTAAAGAGTTGCGGATCAACCCAATAGAAAATATATACAAACATCAACAGCCTTACACAAATATAAAATGAGAGTGCAAGTAAGGTTGTATATGGGAATGAGTTTCCCCCAAACCTAAACTTGTCAACAGGTGTGTTTGAGAGCACAAAATCTTGCAATTTTAAAGGTACATCATGCAAAAGGTCTAACTCAAAATGAGTTTTGCTAATATGTGCGGACATACACATTCCAACTGTGGCTCCTTAAAAGTGTTATACTTTGATGCGAAATAGTCCAAGAGGACTTGGGAAGCACAAAGTTCTAGGCCTAAATTAGGCATTTTCAGAAAAGTTGGTTTTGCAATTTTGTTACAAACTACACCTAGGTTTGGTGGAGGAGTTTCAATTTGTGACTTAGGAGAGAAAGTAGGTACATCTAAGTTGTTTTCATGCATAAGATCATTTGCACCATTACACACTTTCCTAAAGTCGAGACACGGGTAAATCATGCTCACCAAAGATATAATAATTCATCAATCACCATGTCATAATCATCGAGCAGGCAACATATTGTGACATGGGCGGGGAATCGACACAACAATAATATCATGATCCAAAAGAACATTAGTGTCAACGAGAAGATTCATCTTTTCCTAAGTCACAAACAAGTTGTGTAGCATGCTCACATTCACCGAAGAATTTTACAAACCCAAGCTCGAGAATCAATATCACATATATGAATGTTAGAAGAAGTATCATTCATAGGGTTCACGTAAGAGACGCCTAACGTCTCTGAACCAAAAGATGCCATCATATTTTCTGCATGCACATGCTCTTCTAACATATCATATTCATCATCATCATCATCATAACAAAAATTCATTTCCCTATTAGCATTTCTAGTATACTCATTTACCTCTAGATTAGGTTCATATTCAAAGTGTTAGTTGCATGAGTAGGAATAGAAACACTATTTTCAAGATTTACTTTATTAGGGACAATAATCATCCTATCATGAACTGCCTTCCATTCTTCCTTTTCTAAATGAATAAGGTTCATCTTTAAGAACATGTGACATTGTTCAATGGAGGGAGAGTCTTCAATAGTGGGTATGCATGTTTCATATGAATAATCATTAAATGGTTGTGCACATGGTTCACTAGAGAAGGAAATTCAGGACATGTTGCTATATGGATGGTCATGCATTGCATTCATTTCAAGCCTAGCATTTTGCTCCATGAGTGTTTTCATTATTGATTGCAAACTAGGAGTTGGGGGAGTATAAAATTGTTCATCTCCCCACTGTGGTGAATGATGCATGTGTGCAGGTTGATTATGGTCCCAATAGTTGCCAGCATAGTCACTTCTAGACAATTCGTTCATTGGATTATCATGGTTTTCCTAGACTGTCTAAAATCATGCAAAATATAACGAGTTCTCAGCAGGGTGGTCTAATCTACCACATAAGGTACATGCATAAATTTCATATTGCCTAGGAAATTAGATTAAATGATTGCTCATGTAATTGCCTTTCTAAAGCAGATAGTCGAGCTTCTAATTGATCTAAAAGTGATGACTGGGTATGAGAAAATTGTTCATTTTCAACCTGTGGTGGATGATACATGTGCTCATAATGATTAGGGTATGTGAGGTCAGGGCCCTGAGAAGGCTCATAATATTCCCTAAAATCACTATGGTATGTGGGGAGTTCATACTGTGAATCATGCCCGTAAGCAAGCTCTCTAATGGATTTGTTTCCATCCCCGATTCTGAGACCAAAATCCCGACATGATTTAGCACTCAAATTGAACTCAAAATCTAGTTTGGTTTATGTGGGCTTTGGTTTATAGGGATTTGGTTTGTTGGGCTTCGAGTTTGGTTTATGTGGGATTTGGTTTAAGTGGGCTTCAAGTTTGTGCAAATAGCTCATGCATGAGAACAAGTTTGTACACGGCCAGTAGAGATACAACCCACAAAAGAAAATGACACACGATTCTAAGAGTAAGCCCAAAAGGTTGCTTTTTGAAGTTGTAAAGCCCAACTGAATAGGTGTATTTATTGAGATGATGTGGGCTTTGTTTGTGTAGACAGCCCAACAACTCGGGTTACGTGGGCTTGATTATGCACATTGACTATGAAGGCCGAGGTTCACGAAAAAAATGACAAAGACGGGGTATGCGCACGGGACAACACACTTCTTGCAACTCGGCTCGGCCCTAGGTTGGCATTCCCACAAAGACAAAGACACGGCTTGTGCAGGGCAAGCTTAGCAGGCTTAAACAGGCTATGCTAGGGGGTCAGATGGGGTTATGGTGGTCACTGGGTTACCTACAAGTCAAAGCACAAGTCAAAGCACTCAAGAGCAAAAGGTTTCAGGTGTTTGCAGGGTTGAGCAGATAGCTAGGTTATCATGCATTGAAGCCAGTGTATGCAAAATAGGTTATGCTCGGGGTATCAACACGCTCAATTGATGTCAACTATTCCATTGACTTGAGATTTTCAGCTAATCGGCTTTCCAAGTGATGGCTCAACACACAGATTCGGGGTTTGCAGGGGAATGAGCTTACCAAATTGGACGGGGACCGGAGCACGCAAGGTGTTTGGCAAGTGACCTGGATCAACAGTTTAGCATGCAAGGTATCTGGCTCAACGGGTTTAGCATGCAAGGTATCCAGCTCAACGGGTTTAGCATGCAAGGTATACGGCTCAACAGTTTAGCATGCAAGGTATACGGCTCAACAGTTTAGCATGCAAGGTCACGAGATTCATAGATGCTAGCCTAACATGGTTCACGAGGTCATGCTCGGGTTATAGCTTTCTTAGCTAGCAAAAGTTCAGGGTTTTGCGGGGTTCAAACATGCATTCGGGGTTATGCACAGTTATCACGGGCTAGTTCACACAAGTACAGGCTTCAAGGTGTGTAACATGCAATCGGGGTCAACGAGGTTGGCTCACAAGCTTATGCTCGGGGTTTGTATAGAGAGCTCGGGGGAAGGAGCATGCAAGGGGTGTGGCGGACACTTGGCGGACACTTGGCTAGATGGCTCATACAAATTCTTAAGCAAGGTTCAAAGCATGCACCGAGGTTAGCGAGTCTAAATGGCGAGCTTTTCAAAGTTTAAAAACTACGACTACGGGTGATAATGGGTTATGCTCGGGTGTTGGCAAGAAGGTTTCTATCTTACCGGGTGAACCAAGCTTGGCATTCAAAACGGAGTTGGTTAAGTAACAAGTTATGCCAATACAAAGTTGAACAATATTCAACGAGGTCTTACTATGCTAGTTTCACACCTCATGCAATACCCAAATAACAAGTCTATCTAAAATAAAGCTCGGACATATTCATGCGGTATGGAGAATAACAAGCTTTGAGAGCAACCAACCAAGCACAAAGGCACAATGGTTGTATTGTGCTTGCTCCTTGTTTTTCCCCGGGTTGACTCGATTAACGGCTTGCACAAAGAAGACACCCAGTACTGTTACTCGGAGGAAAAGCTCGGCTCCGGGAATGTGCGGGTTAAAGCAAAGAGAGAAGAATTTTCATACAAACCCGAGAATAACTTGGTGACACGGGGAAAATTAAAGAACCGTGATGCTTATTTGGACCGGGGGAAAGGTTCACACGGTATGCTTGATGATCACAGGAGAAGAAAAAACTAAAAAGAGGATTAAAAGCTAATATCTTTGAGTTACGGATACGTTTACAAATATTAACTAAGTTATACTAAAACAAGACTAAAAGCAAAGAATGTAAAGTGAATATATACAGAGATGAAATGAACTCAGTAAAGGCAGCAATTGATCACAGGGCACACGCCAAGTCCCCGGCAGCGGCGCCAAAAACTTGGTAGGCCCGGAAATGTGTTTATATTAATGCCTACGAGTGATAACCGCAAGTGCACGACGTCTATCAGAGACGTGGCAAGTACGGGTCGAACCACAGAGACTTGTGGTGCTGTGTGTGATCTAAGGCTTCCTAACTGAACTCTAAGAGTGACAGAACAATAGAGATTGAGTGTCGATGCGACTGAGGTTGTGTTGAAGTGACTCTAAACTAAGGTGCAAAAGAATGTAAGGCACTAGGGTGATTATTTCCACCACCTGATTTTATACTAAAGCAACTCAACTGAAGTTGTATTCTTGTGACTACCCAAGGAAGATTCTAAGGTATGATGTATCAGCTAATCTTCTAATTCCCCCTAGTATAGAGTGTCTTCTTACATTACACTCTATCACAGGTTCTTTGGTTAATTAGTTAAACAACATACCTAATCTGTTAAGCACCTATCTTCTTCCATGGAAGTTTCTAATGGGTAATTGCTTAACTTTTCTCTCTAGTTCTCCCTAGCATTGGTTTGTCTTCTCACAAGGTACAGCCAATCACAGGAGAAATTGATCAATTAGCAAACAATATTTTTATCTCAATCAAGCACAGCAATAACACAACATAAAGATGAATCACTTAGCATGTTATCAGGGGTTTCAACAACACCCTAATTAAGAAACTTAAAACATAATTCAAATAACAAATAATACAAATTAAACTACTATGGTGCTCTGGCTAACCCAGGCATGCCCTCAAACACACACATCACACTTCTATTTATACATGCACAATACCCCAAAGACCAAACCCTAAATTTACTTTAAAATAGAAATTAAACACAAATTACTCTCACCCACGTCGCTCAATCCTTTGAATCAGTGCTCTCCTCTGTTCATGCGTCTCTGAATTGACTCCTCTGCTTTTTCCCTCAACTATTGATGAAACCCTAACCTAATTCTGTCTATCTCTCTCTTAGCTCCTAAAGAAGAAGCTACGAAAGAGCTAGAAAGTGATTAAGAGGGGCAAAGGAGGTGCTACATTTGCGGGAGTGGTTGTGGTGTGTCGGGGAGGTGATGAAGGTGGAGATGTACGTGCAGAGCTCGCACCTGTCGGGGTGAGGGAGAAGGGGGAAGAAAGAGAAAGTGAAGAAGAGAATAGGTTTTGGTCGTGGGGGGGTATAGGGTGTTGGTGGTTTTGGTGTGAGGCGGGCATAGCAAAGATCGAAGTGAGGGGCGCAGCGAGCGTAGGATCTAGGGGGACGAGATCTCAACGGTTCGTGGTGGACAGGCTTGGATCCGGGTCGCGGGTCTTGGATAGCTTGGGCCCATGTCTTGTAGATGAGTTGCTACTTGTTGGGTTGCAACTGATGCGCGCGCGGGCTTTGGCTTTCTGCTCCATAGACGCTTGACTCCAATTCTTTGCTCTTTTGGCTCCTCAGTTTCTCCGGACTTTATTTAGTACCTAAAAATACAAAATTAATTAATACAAATATTTATTCTTGAAAACAAAGAAAACACAGAATCTGGGATAATATCTGATTTATGAGTACAAAAGATGAGTAAAATGCCAGTAAAAAGGTGTATAAATATGCAATATTTGGCACTCATCAGTGATCAGAGGCATACATATCCCAAACCCTCCAATCCCAGATAAACCAATATGGCCTCATGCCAAAATGGGACAATACACGGCC
Organism: Papaver armeniacum; assembly: GCA_023531295.1. Taxonomy (NCBI): domain Eukaryota; kingdom Viridiplantae; phylum Streptophyta; class Magnoliopsida; order Ranunculales; family Papaveraceae; genus Papaver; species Papaver armeniacum. The sequence goes on from JAJJWW010014413.1 coordinate 856,960, forward strand.
AAAAGTGGTTATGCGGTGTTGATCAACACTCAACTAACCACTGCCAATACGCAATCTCCGACCAATTCTCTTCTGAATATGGAGACTGTCAAAACAATCTGGAAAGCAGATTGTCCCCAGAAAATCAGACTTTTCCTATGGAAAGTCAGCCATGATGGACTAGCCACCTTTTCATGTCTCCACTACAGAAATATCACAACCACAAACCTTTGTCCTGTATGTGATCTATAACCGGAGACAGTCCAACATTGCCTTTTTACCTGCTCAAAAGCCAAGAAAGTATGGGAACTATGGTGTACGCTTCACAATTCCAACAGTGGGATTCACAACCCATATAATGAATTGGTGCTCCCACCGCATCCAATGCCAGCAATTATCTGTCAGGGACAACCACAACACCAACAGGCCAGAACAAATCAACACCATACAAATGGGCGACCGGCACCAACCACTATGAAAGTACCAAGAAATTTCAGTGAGTTTTTACAGTTGAAAAACACGACAAACCACTTTTCAATATGCTGCTTCTTGATTTGGAACATTTGGCTAGCACGAAATGGGAAGGTTTACAACAACACTGTTCAAACTCCGAACCAGATTTTCCATATTGCGCTCTTGTTAGAGCAAGAATACAAATGGGCAGCCAACCACAAACTTCTTGATCGGCCAACCGCTCAGCCCGAACATATACATCGACAACAGAGAAGCAACATGAGAACTATATGGGTTAGATGGACACCACCAGATACGGATTGGATAAAAATCAATACCGATGGAGCGAGCAAAAGCAAACCAGGAGGACAACCAGAATCTGCGGGTGCGGGATGGATATGCAGAAATTCTCAAGGTATAGTTATCATGGCGATGGCAGCGCCAATTGGAAAAACCACAGCCTTGGTAGCGGAGACATGGGCACTACTACTGGCAACACGAATGGCCAGTTCAAAAGAATGGCAAAAGATCCACTTTGAATCGGACGCTGTGCTCCTGGGTGATGATGACAAAAAGGGACTTTACACAAGCACCATGGATCATTCGGACGATGCCGAGAGAAATTCAACAACATCTCGCAACAGATAGGACAAGACGTAGTCACGCACACGTACTGGGGAATCAAACCAGCGACCAGATGGATGGCAAATTACGTTAAACATTGAGACAATTACGAGACAACAACAAACAACAACACCGTGCACAAATGTATGGGATCACACGTGCCCTAATTTTCTAAATGTAATTGTAATGAATGACTCGATGGGAACCTTGTACCCCAGAGAAATCTTGGCTTAATAAAATTTGATGCTTCTTTTCAAAAAAAAAAAAAAAAAAACATTTGTTGCAGTGATTAAGAAAGTGGCAATCCAAGAAAGATTGTTACCGTTAATTGATGTCAGCCATTATGACTCTTGAAACATAAAGAGACAATTATCATATTGAAATGAATCGAAAAGAAACACAGTGATGTCGCTACACTACAGCGATAAAAATTTCTGGGTGACGATATCAGTGATTTAAATCCGGTATTACCAAAAAAATTGTCGAGCAAAAAAAAAAAAGGTTAAAATGAACATTAAGAATAAGTCTAAATTCGCTTCGGCTTTTTCACCGAAATTCAGGATAAAACTAAGTGTAAATTTCGACCCACAGAGACAACAGATGGGCTCTACTTATATCCTTACCAATCTCAATGCAGGGAACGTAGTGTGCTCTCGAGTCGATTCCTTTTCGGGATAAAATGAACTGTACATTTCGATACGTGTAGCATGGTTGGAACATTAATAATCCAAGCTATTGTTCAAAAGACTTCCAAACAAAAGGCAAAATTTTCCAGAAATGTCTACAAAAGCATTTGGTGCTGCCTAGGCTTTACTACCAAAAAAATTATCCAGCAAAAAAGAAGTAACTTCGCAGTACAAAAGGTAAAAGTAAAATTTTCCAAAATTGGTGCTGCCCAGGCTCGAACTGGGGACCTTCAGTGTGTAAGACTGACGTGATAACCGACTACACCACAGCACCTTCGTTTAATCTAATTAATTAAAAGATAATTAAACTTATGTCATTGTTAAGCTAAAGTAGATACTTGGTGGGTGTGGGATATCAAAGCTAGCAAGCTCCATAAGAACTGGACTACATTAAATGAACCTAGATGACGGGAAGAAAGCTAAAAATACTGAACTCTTTTTGTTGTTTCCTGTCAGGGAATATAAGCTGCCAATTAGTAATATTATTAAATCAAATGTCTGTAATCTGTAATTTATTTATCTGTAGTACTATTCCAGTGAGTTCAAGAAAATAAAAATAATTTAGTGTATAGCGTAAATGTGTATGGTACTCGTGGACAGCAGTACGTACTTGTACATACTTAAAAAGTTAAATACATGAGTTCACTTTTTCTTTATGACCGGGTCTTGTGGAGGTTCCCAGCCTCTTCCCAAATGCCTTTACACATAAGCCTGGGAAGAGCCTAGCTCTTGTGATTGTTCCCGGTTTTAAGAGACAAACGGACGACCATTAGCCGTTTTCTAATTTGTTGGGTCCACCAAATCTTGAAACCCCGCTTATTTCTCCTGAAGCCCCACTTATTTTTCTATTGGTCCCACTAATTTTCCCCAAAAGGGATGATTGTTATCCAGTTTATATAAGTTACACGATTTTTAAGCTAAAATATCTCCTGGCCCCACTAAGTTGCAAGGGTTTTAAGAAAGAAACGGACAATCATTATCCGTTTTCTACTTTTTCAAAACGACTGATGGTTAGCCGTATCCGGAGTCTTCCCGCTGGGATTCTCGCACACTAGGGAAGCCTTGCGGGAAGAGGGACTTATGGCCATGTTTTTTGTGTTTGGGAAGAGGTTGGGCATGCCCATAAGACCTAGTTTTAGACGATTATTTTTCGATAATGGAGGGTGAATCTTCAAATTCAAATGTTACTGCTCAATCTATGCAAGTGATGAACCAAACCCTAACTCGATTGGAACGTTTTGACGGTGATAATTTTACTCGTTGGCAAGAGACTGTGAAGTTTTTCCTGATCACCATCAAGTTGTGGTACATACTTGAAGACGGTTTGGATGAAATTCCTGCACCATCAGAAAAAGACACTGATGATTTGAAGGCCAGAAGGAAGAAGCGTCAGGAAGATGATTTTATGTGTCGTGGTCATATTTTGAATGCCATGGGAACTAGTGTTTACAATGCCCATCGAAGTATTTCGTCTGCAAAGGAATTATGGACTACGCTTGACAACAAAAACAAAATTTCTGAAGCAAGCAACAAGAAATTCCTGATTTGCAACTTCATGGATTTTAAAATGGTTGACCGTAAGTCAATTATTTCCCAGGTCAGTGAACTTGTACTCATTGTTAATCATCTTAAGGATGCTGGAATTGAACTTGTTTCTGCCTTTATTGTCGGAGTCACTATTTGTCGTCTTCCTCCTTCTTGGAATGGTTATAAGAAGAAACTTAAGCATGCTGAGACTGACTATGACTTAGAAGGTTTGCAGCGTCATCTTCGTATAGAAGAAGACTCTCGTAAACGAGAAGTTAAGGATAGTCAGCAAACTGAGGATCATTCTAAGGTTAACAGTGTAGATTTTTCTAAGACACCAAATGCTTTGAAACCTAATAATGATACTCAGTTTAAGAAACAACATCCCAACAATAAGAGTAAGAATAAGGGGCCTTGCTTCTTCTGTGATAAACCCGGCCATATTGTTCGTGACTGTCATCTCAAGAAGAAACAACAGACACAGAAAAAGGAGGCAAATATGGTCGATGACAAACTTGTTATTGTAGTGCAAGCCGCCAATGCCGTTTCTAATAATGAGGGTGGATGGTGGTACGACAGTGGTTCAACTGTCCACATCTGTAAAGATAGACATATTTACAAGACATATGAACCGGTGATTGGCGAAGGAAACAAAATTACTTCTGCAAATAACTACTGAAGCAAAGTAATTGGAAAGGGCACTGTGAAACTTCCGTTTACTTCGGGAAAGACTGATACTCTTACTAATTTTTTACATGTACCAGATGTTGTGAAAAACCTTGTTTCCGGCGACCTTGTTATGAAGGCCGGATTCAAGACGACCTATGAGTCTAGTAAGTTTATATTGTCCAAAAATGGTGTATTTGTTGGACAAGGATATGCTTGTAATGGGATGGTTAAGCTTAATTTAATAAATAATGGTTCTTCTTATATTGTTGACTCCGTTGATTTATGACATGGTAGATTAGGACATGTCAATTATGGTTCCCTTATAAACATGAGAAAATTAGGATTAATTTCTGATTGCAATTTTGATAACATATCTAAGTGTGAAATCTGTGTACAAGCAAAAATATATAGAATATCTTTTAAATCTGTAGTAAGAAATTCGACCTTGCTTGAATTAGTGCATAGTGATGTTGGTGATCTTAAGAATCATATGACTCGTGGTGGAAACAAATACTATGTCACTTTTATTGATGATTGTACTAGGTATGCTTATATTTACTTAATGAAATCTAAGGATGATGTATTTGACCTGTTCAAAATATACAAAGCGAAGTAGAGACACAATTAGGATGAGAAAATTAAAATTTTACGTTCGATCGTGGTGGTGAGTATTTTCCTAATGAATTTAAATTCTTTTGTCAAGAGTATGGTTTAATTCATCAATTTACTGCACCTTATACACCTCAACAAAATGGTGTTGCTGAAAGGAAAATAGAACTTTGGTAGAGATGGTTAATGCTATGCTTATTGGTTCTAATTTGCCTAATTCTTTTTGGGGTGAAGCAATGTTATCTGCATGTTATATTTTGAATAGAGTTCCTTTGAAAAAGAAGGATGTTTCTCCTTATGAATTATGGTTTAATAGGAAACCTAATTTGAGAAGACTTAAAGTCTGAGGTTGTTTAGCATATGTTAGGAAGCCTGATCCTAAAAGACCTAAGTTAGGAAATAGGGCGTATAAATGTGCTTTTACAGGTTATTCACTTAACTTATTACTTACTGATTTTTAATCCTTGACACTTTTGAGATTATAGAATCTGTAGATGTGGAATTTTTTGAGAACTTGAATAGGAATAGTTCCCAAATACAACCCATAGAAAACCCATTGTTACCTAGTATAGAATCTATAGAGACTAATAACAATGATAAACATTCTGCTCCTACTCGAGACATAGAAGATATTTTTGAAATTGTAGAGGATATCGAACCTAGAAGAAGTAAGAGAGCAATAAAAGAGAAAACCTTTGGTCCATAATGGGTACAATATCTTGTAGAAGGTAGTAAGAATGAAATTCTTAGTGTTACTAAATATGTTATGCATGTTGATGATGACCCTAAAACTTATGATGAGGCTATGAGTTCCGGATATCTTTGACTTCTCGGAAAGAGTCTATCAATGATGAAAAGAATTCTCTTTTGACTAACGGTACTTGGATATATTGTGATTTACCTCCAGGCGTAAAGCCTATTGGATGTAAATGGATATTCAAAAGAAAGATGAATGCCGATGGTTCCATTGATAAGTTTAAAGCCAGATTAGTTGCTAAGGGTTATAAGCAAAAAAATGGAATTGATTACTTTGATACATATGCTCCTGTTGCTCGCATCTCATCTATTCGTTGTTTAATAGCACTTGCTTCTGTTCACAAGTTAATTATTCATCAAATGGATGTCAAAACTGTTTTTCTAAATGGTGACTTAGAAGAAGAGATATATATGGAACAACCTGAAGGTTTCATATTACCAGGCCAAGAAAAGAAGGTTTGCAAGTTGGTTAAATCTCTTTATGGCTTGAAGCAGGCTCCCATGCAATGGCATGAGAAGTTTGATAAAGTAGATTTGTCATTTGGTTTTGTTGTGAATGATGCTGACAAATGTATCTATAGTAAGCATGATAGTTTCGGATGTGTAATTCTTTGCTTATATGTTGATGACATGCTTATCTTTGGATCGACATATGCATTGTGGAAGAAACAAAGAAGTTTCTTAGTTCTAACTTTGATATGAAGGATTTAGGAGAGGCTGATGTAATCTTGGGAATTAAGATCCTAATAAAGGGAATGAGTTGGCCTTAACCCAATCTCATTATATTGAGAAATTTCTCAAGAAGTATGGTCACTTTGATGACAATCCAAAGACCTACTCCTCTAGACCATACTATCAAGTTAATGAAGAACACTGGTCGTACTCATGCACAACTTGAATATTCCAGTGTTATTGGAAGTCTTATGTATGCTATGCATTACACAAGACCGGACATAGCCCAAGCCGTGGGAGTGTTATGTCGTTTCTCAAGTAATCCAGGAGTTGAACACTGGAAAGCGGTTGCCAGAGTTATGGCTTACTTGAAAGGAACAATTGATTTTGGTTTGCATTACCAAGGCTATCCCCATTTGTATTGGAAGGGCAGCGATGCTAAGCTGGAACTATGTAGAATCCAAGTCCAAATCGACGTACGGATGGATTTTTACATTAAAGTGCTTCTTGTGTCTTGGAGTTCCAAGAAGCGAGACTTGTATTTCGATTCAACAATGTTGTCGAATTGATAGCCTTAATCGATGCATGTAAGGAGGCAGATTGTCTTAGAAACCTACTTATGGATATTCCATTTTGGAAGAAGCCATCTCCAGGAATCTTGATTAATTGTGATAATCAAGCTACTATATATAATATCTCTAATAAGACTTATAATGGAAAGTCTAGACATGCAAGTCTTAGACATCAAATGGTTAGGCAACTACTCAAGAGAGGAGTAGTTACGGTTAACTTTATTGAATCAAAGAAAAACTTGGCAGACCCATTTACGAAAAGTCTACCAAATTCAGTGTTTTCAATAAAATGTAAAGAAATGGGAATAAGGTCTGTGAAGGAAGGTTGATCTCCCATAGCAGAAACCCAACCTATGTTTTGAAAAAGATAAACAAGGTTCAATGTGGTACCAACAAGTTATGGATAGAGATTATGGAGCACTAATATAAAACTTCCCATTTCTAATTAATGCTGGTTTCTGCAAGAAAACAAGATGGATATAAATCCTTAATGAGTCTATAATTAGTTACAGGTGTATCGCAGGAACACCTTGGAAACTTACCTATATGAGTACGGAAATCGGCCGTTTCCTAAGAGAAGAAGACCGTTCTCTAAAGAAGACTCGTGAATCCAGGATATAAGCACATGGCCATTAACGTGATAAGCTACAGAACACATGATTTTATGAAATCAATATGTGTGGAGATTCCGGTTTTATCATAAGGGGTACTTGGTTCAAGACTAGTTTCACCATAGAACCTCGACGAGGCTTTGAATTTCTTACACTAAGTGAAGGTTCAAATCCAAAAGATACCTATCATTTATGTATTAATTTCAACGATGATGCTTAGTCTCAATATAGCTTGAACTACGTTGGCTTGATCCCACTCGGGTACGTAGGCAGTCACTTTTGTGATGCAGTCACTCTGATTTAAAAGTTTTTAACTTTGTTTTTTTATGCTTTTTTTTCAATTTTGAAAATAGGGGGAGAATGTTGGATATTTTCAAGATTATTTGCCGCTATCCGGGGGGGTCCGGGGGCGTAGCCCCTCCCGACTGTGATCAGGTCGTGGGGATCTAGGGGCAACGCCCCCTAGCAGAGTCCGAGACAGCGTCTCGTGGAATTTTTTTTCTGGTTTTACTTTGGAAAACCTAGAAGTTTCCATTCAAATTTGAACATACGCGTCTCTTCCCATGAGCCACCATTGATGGTTTTTTGGAAGCGTCTGTTGGTGATGAAAAGGCATTACTAAAAGGCATGAACATCCCTATAAATAGTGAAGGCATTCTCCCATTCTTCACGATCAATTTAACCAGTTTTGTATCCATCTAAAGCATCATCAGAAATCTATTCGAGCCTTGAAAGTCACGAGTACAACAATTTCTTTGTGTTTATTTCATCCTCTATTTGAACCCAATTTCCAACAAATGAGCATATGCTTCTGATTTGTTTGTGTTTAAATTAGATCTAAATCTGATCAACAATTAATAATCCATTTTCCAATTCTAGGTATAGTCAAATGAGCCAATAGCAGACCTTTCAATCCTAAAACGGACAGACAGTGCAGAAAAGTTCAATCTTTTAGTTTTTATATCAATTATTCTAGAGGAACCGTATTTTTTGACAACCAACCATCAAGTGGTCTCATGGTTGGTATGATTCCTCCCACTGCGGAGGTAGGGGTTCGAACCCCGTAATTGTCAGAAAAAACTCCTTACAAGGAGTTAAGGATGTAGTCCAAGGCCACTATTCCAAACGAGTTCGAACCCCGTAATTACCAGAAAAAACTCCTTACAAGGATTTAAGAATGTAGTCCAAGACCACTATTCCAAACCGTATTTTTTGACACGCTGAAACCGCACGCTCATAAATAATGGGGCTATAGCGTGCTCATTTTTGTGACTCACGCGTGAGTGAACAGATTTTGGCTTGTCCAAAATCGCAACACATATGGATTTTTGTTTTTATATTGAAAAGAGAGGTTATATTAAAATATTAAAATATATATAATATGCTAGTCTAAAAGGCCCACCGAATCACACTCTTAAGAATCTGGAAGATGATGGGTTCCTCATTTTTCCCTACAGATGTCTCTAGAAACCCAAAGGTACAACAAAAGGTAGTCTTTTTCATTTGGACCATGTTATAATGTTGCTCCCACTATGGATAATATTATAAAATTTATAATAATCGATGGATGTTTGTTATGCAAGAGTGTTGTTGAATCAAATAAACGTATCTTCTTGCACCATGACACAACAAGACAATTATGAAATTATTTCTTATCTTTTTTGTAATCTGAATTAGGTGTTCCAAGATTTTGTAAGAAGCACAATTCGGGAGTGGAATAGAAAAAAGAAGACTAGCAGCAATATAAGAAGGATATCATATCATTTGCAATTTGGTTAGAGAGGAATGAACAAGTTTTTAATGGCAAAAGTAACTGTATAGAGAGAACCAAAAACAATGTTAAGGTTCTGTTTTTTAATTGGCGTGTAGGAACCAATATATTTAGGGGATTCTCTTTGAACACAATGTTGAACAATTGGGAGGCATTTATGCATTAGCTCTGATTTCCATTTCTTATGCTTGTTCAGTAACTGCTGCTTTTTGTTTTTTCTTTTATTTTCATGTATAACTTTGCTTCAGTTCTATTACTATTTTAGTGATGGACTGACTTTTAATAAAAAAATTCCTTCTTGAGTGAAAAAAATATTACAAAATCACATCCTTAAGGAGGTGACATATTGACATTACAATGATATAAAGTATATTGTGCTGAAAGAAGAAGGTGGTTGTGGCTATGTTTTTAGGCTAGGATGGTGATTGGTGCCTAAAAGAAAATATGTTTGGTAAATATGAGGTACAAATACATTTCATCTGTTGAAGCATACATAATTCATTTATGAAAGGCACAAGAAATTAACTTACATTATTCTGGAGCCCAACCATAATTCAAAGGAGTATAATTCGTGGCTTTGTCCTCACAGATTGGGTACCAAACAAACTTACATTATTTCGGAGCTGAACCATACTTTAAGAATGTCATTCGGGGCTTTGTCCTTACAGTTTGGGTGGTGTCGTAGCTGAAACACACATATCATTTTGAGGACGTACTAAATGCACTGACTGCAAAAGAGTAATAAAAAAAGAGTAAGTTGTTATGTATGCTCTAACCGTAGAGTAATAAATAAATTTAGGGATAGATACATGTTCCAGATTGATGATCATCTTGCACTTGACTTCAGTAATCATTTTCGTATTTGGTCGAGCTGATTTCTCATCCTTACAGGGAGCATCGTGCATTACTGAAGGAGTCTCTAGCACAAAGTTCTTGAGATCATGTAGCATCATATTACAGAACTTCCCATATTTAACTGTTATATATGGTTTTCTACAAGTACGCACGAAAGGGAGGTTTTCCCTGGGATATTATGAACATCCAGTGTCTCCTTCAATACCTCTACAGAAGGCGCCTCAGTACAACAACCAGGAATATGTTGATCAAAACCTATTTGATGAGCTTCCCGGTCAATTTATATCTTAGTATCGAATAATTACCGGAGTTGAAGGAAAAAACGTATTCATAAAAATAGCCTGACCAGTAGCAATGATGTTGCTATGACCCATTTGACTAGATAGTCGAAGAATGTTAGGAGTATCAACAAAAGTGTTCGAGTGAATTATATGCTTAAGTTTCGAACCCCGGGGTCTAAAGTTCACCTTTTTTTCTCATCGTTCATCAAATCAATGAGATTCACAGAGGTAAATTTCTTTTCACTCAAATGACATATTATTGCATATTCAGTTTCTTTACTCGGATACAAAAGTTCAGTTTGAGGAGCATACCCAGAAGATTAAAAGAGGTTAGTGTTAGAAATTTATACTCATATATGAAAACCTATGGCTAAAATTTACTAAATTTGACAATTCTTACTAACCTTTCTAACTCGGTTCGGCTCGATTTCAGAGGTCAACCAAAACAGAACCAAGATAAGTCGGTTTCCTCTAATCCAAAACATTAATTATCATTAGAGTTTCAGTTTGGATAGGTTCGGTATTTTTCCAATTCGATCCAATTTTGGCGGTTCGCATAGTTATTCTCCACCATAAGTAAGTTATTCCATCGAATACTGATGGTACTGTAACAAAGATTAAACTCATGTACATATATTTCAGATCACCATAAACACAAACTTATTAGGTCTACTCAAAGTTTTACTGCTCTGTTACCAAATGAAAATGAGAGGGTACAAGTTACACCACCAACTTTTTCATTTAGGAACCCGCATGAACAAATTTGTTATAGTCAGTAAGTATAATTTCATATACCTGATTTGTAGACAAGTTACTTGGAAGATCTAAAAAATTAATATCTAAGAATCAACCTAGTACATACATGAACTTTACATGAGCCGAATTCTAACAAGAAAAAGTTTTGTAATTTATATTGAAAGACGCGAATTCACAAAAGCAAGTATTGTAGGTTCTATACAGTTTGATCTTAAAAATTGTCTAGGTTGTTTAACGTATTACTTGTGATATTTCTATTATAGAGATAAAAAATATAATTCTGAAAAGAAATAACACAAGACACCAGAAATTCAGTTAATGAGAAAAACAGTAATGTGCAGAAAAATCTCGGGGCCTAGTCCAATTTTGAACAATGTCCTGTGTTAAGCCTCTACAAACGCTAGCATGCTATAATACTTCAGACTAGAATATAATTGAAACTGAATCAACCCCCTCGAGCAATTAAGCTTCAGTCGTGCTCCTTAAATCTCTTGGATCTCGCAAGAACACACACTTGATTCCCCAGTTGGCGTTCTTTATATCCCTAAGAGTTTCTTTAACCTAAGCGAGGACTTTTAACTAATCTTTCTTTAACAGATAGCCTACTGATTTCCTTTAGAACAATATACAATGAAGGTAATGAAATTGGTTTGCTTATGAAGGATCTTCAAGGTAACAAGATATCAAGAAAACCTCAACAATTAGGATAAATTATTCTTTTCAAAAGTTGATGTAGATGCCTAATCAATTCTACCTCACACAATTAATGGAATAGATATGATACTTGTGGTTGCAAAGTCTGAGACCAAGACTACTTTGAAATTTCTATCAATCTGAATCCCTGATCGGTAATTCTTGAATGGTCGTATATCAGAAGACATGGAACTTTAGAATATATAAGAATCACGATAATAAAGATAAAATTTTGGATATCAAGAACTGTCAGGTAAAAGATAATTTGACCGTCTCCACGAATCCCTTAGTGGGGACTTTAAAAGTTGTATCCTAATACATTTTCAAGAAGAAACCTATGTCCTTAGAATATGACTCTAGCCGTATAACTAGGATATGTAGGTGCCATGATTGAGATTCTTGTTTGCATAGAGTACTATATTTATAATGATGAACAAGGCTTGGTATCTTACGATCAAAGCTAAGTTCGTGAACTAGTTTCCATGTTTACAAATTACTTTGATATTAAGCAAGCTTAAATTCTCAATATAGATTGATCATGCAAGCATGTGAGAACTTTGGCTTGAATTACAAAAATGAATGTGCAACCACTTATTTTTTGAAATAACCTTTATGCACTAAGTGGTTAGCCCAAGAACAATGGTTAAGTTGTTCGTGCACTATCAAGCATTCGTGGAGTTCAATAACTCTCAGAGACTAAAACAATTCGCGACCAGTCCAAAATAGTTATTAATTTGTTGTCCCAGAGTTCATGAACCTTTTGTATCTATAAGTTCACAAACTAACCAAACCAGTTTGTGTACTCAAGTTGCTACAAGTGTCTAGGAACCTCTTAAACACCATTTCGCACACTAACCATATCAGTTCGGCTGCTTGGGGATTCAAAAGTATCTAGGAACATCTCAAAATCAACCAGTTCGCGAACTGACCATATCAGTTCGTTTACGCGAGTTAATTAGAAAATAATTCATCAAATCTTCTTATTCATAAGTTTCAAGTTCGTGTACTGAGTAAACCAGTTCGTGAACATAAAAACTAATTTTACGACTTCTTATGAACTGAATATGCAATTATAAGATTTCTAAAAATAAATTGCTCTCAAACTATTATGCGACAAGTTCTATATTGCTTAATTTTATGATTCGAGTTTTACCAAGTACTAGCTTGAACTCGAGATTTATTCTTTGCAATATTCATCATAATACTAAAGTCATACGACATTGTCTCAGTAGATTGAATGGTATATAATATGAGTAAATAGGATAGCCAGTCTTCACATACCTTTGTTGATGCAGTTCCTGTATATATCTCTGTTGTTCTGCAGTCTTCAATCTTCAAGGTCCATTGGAAAATTTTGATACTCAACTATCACGCTTAATTCCCAGGCCGAGACTGACCTTAGTAGACTATAATTCAAGATATAGTTTTGATTAACTAAATTTAACAACAAGCTTGATATACAAAAATTTGTGAGTTTGACCGAGCGATGTTATAACAGTTATACAACCTAATTGCAAGGATAAATCTTCAAGTGTATCATCAACTCCAATGTCTATCATAGAACTCTTGTCCAAGTTTAGTTTAGGACCTATGAGTTTATCAAACACCATGAACCTCTACTTTTAACGCACTTAGAATGACAATCGACAAACTGAAGATGCAAAACCATGATTCCTCATTCTGTTATCCTGACACCAATCCTCTTCATGCTCTCTGCTTCATTGATCCACTAAGATAATATTTCAATCACCAACAAAAATAAAAATGGTTATGATGAATCACATTGTTATATCCCTTTAAAAGGCTTGATATTATCAGTTCATAACCTAGTTACTATAGCAAAAAATCGGGTTAAGTGGAACACCGCTGAATCCACCATTCCATCTATCGCCGAAGCCAGATCTCCTCAAAGTTGCAAAGTGAGAGCGTTGATTTACATTGTTAGAATATTTTTCCATATTTGCTTTAGTTGAATCATCTGCTTCAATCAACTATTGGTGCATTCATTTTCCCCTAAAATGCCATATGAAATTTGTTTTTATGAATGAAATCTCGATTTAAGCCTGATTAGTAAAGATGGGATGACAAGCTTAAATATCCGACAAACCCAACTTTATCAAAGATTTATAGTGCTTTTAAAAAGATAATCAAAATCCAACCTTTTCATATAATTGCTTTCCTAGTGTTTTCAACTTTAAACGTTGTAAAAGTAATTATTCACGACTACTTATTGTTCTCATACATAGATGAAATTAGCATACAAATCAAACTCTTTATATCCTTATAGTTATTTTGCTGGAGTATTGAAAACAACGAAAATAATTGAAAAAATCTATTTTAGTTTATGTTTTTTTAAGAGACTGAAGAATTGTTTAGTTAGTTATGATGTTAGTAGTGGTGTAGGTAAATTTATTTTTTATAGATTGAGTGTTGCTATTCAAAAGGGTGTTGGTGCCCAGCTTGTTGCCAGGTTACCAACTAAGGTTTTGTAAAAAAAAAAAAAAGTTGCATCCAACATATATGCAATATCACAATTAGGCTCTTTTAAATATGACTGCATAGGCAATTACCCTTATAACCCCATAGTTATTTCTATTTTTATTAATGGAAACATGAAAACAAAGGTAAAACTAGAAAAGTTTAACGGCTAAACTAAATTTCCTTTATGTCCATAGTTATTTTTACACCCTTAGCTATTAATCCCAACATAAATTTATGAAAACATTTAAGATGGCTATATGAATATCACTAAAAGGAATTTCCTTTATATAATGATGAAGGAAAATATCTGGCTTCACTAAAAGTGCTTCCATTTATATAAAACCCAAGAAGTGATGAATTAAAGCTAATATTTTGGTGACATGTTACTTTAATAAAATGGATTGAAATATGCATTATATTATAATACAAATATTACAAGAATAAGATGGATCTGTCGGAGAGAAACCTCCAAGCTAGTTGCAACCAGTACTCAATTGGGAAAAGTGATTTTACTATGTTCCAATAATGAAAACATAAAAATAGAGGTTAAATCGAAAAATGTTTGAAGGAAAAACTGAACTACCTTTGCATACTATAATTATTTTTACCCCCAATAAATAGTCAAGATATAGGAACATATAGAGGGTTAAAAATAAAAATGTATAGCTTCACTAAAAATAGTTCTCTTCGTATAATATAGAAAAAATGTGATATGTATTATTAGAAAATTGCAGAGAACTCGAATATTAAAATAATGAACCTAGAGAAATAGAGATTAAGAGTGTGTTTGGTATAGGTTGAGTCAAAGGCAGAGTGGAGTTATGGGAGGTATGTATTTGGATAAGGTAGTTCATATTACTCCGGTTTGGAATAAATTTTTAGGGTGGAATTAATTTTCTTATCAAACCCATTCGAGTTCTAATTCTACATTTGAATTTCACCCATATATAAAGAAAGTTTTCCTTCCTTTTGTTTTTCCTATCTATTTTCTCTTCTTCTTCTGAAAATCTCTGCCATAGAACGAAAATTTCGAACTAATCGAGGTGAGTCCCAGTATTCTTTTCAAGTTTGCATCATGAATCATGATCAAATATCCTTATTTCTTTCTCTCATGTAGTCGTATTCATCATCTTTTTATGGATATATCAAACTCTAGATTATTTTTTTTCTTAACTAAACAATCAACACCTTTTTGATTTCTACAAATATGAATCCGATTTACTTGTTTTATATGATCTACAAACTATAGGGTAAAGAAGTTCATGATCAATTTGATTTTTTTTTTTTTGTACAAACATGAATTTGATTTACTTCATTTATGATTTTTGTATGTTTGGCGATCATAGAACATGATTTGCCGAAAAAAGGGCAAATTATATTAAGAGTAAGAGGTCACAAAGAAGTGTCATCTTACAAAGAAAAATAGAAGTGATCATCAATTGCCAATCACATCATCCCAGTTACAAATTAGGGTACTCAAAGAGTAGCCATCAAAAATCTTAGTAGGCAGTGCCCAATTAAAAAGAGTGCACCTTACAAAAATTATAAGTTGATTAATATTTTTTTTCTATTCTCGAAAAGCCTTGCATTTCTTTCTCGCCAGATTGTCCACCAAATGGCAAAAGGAATAATACCCCACAACTTCTTCTTCATATCTGTACTCTTCTTGATAGGCCGAAGAGTAGATTTAACACTATCAGCAAAAGCCCAATCATACCCGAAAGAATCCAAAAAATAATTCCATATCTTAGATGTTTCAGAAAAATGAAGGAAAAGATGCATATTAGTTTCCTGTTCAGTACTACAGAAAAGGCATCTGTTTGTATTTGATTTACCCGCCTTGAAAAGAAAATCTAAAGCAGGAGCTCCTTTATAACACAAAGTCCAAACTAGAAAATATACTTTTAAAGGAACCCGAGAATTCCATAACTGTCTGTGAGGGAAAATGAGATAACCATCAACATACAAAGACTCGTAGAAATTGGCAACATTGAAATCACCCCCGCATCCCACTGTCTAGTATCATCCAAAACTGATTCATCCACAATTTCAGCTGGGTCTTCAAGAGTTTGTAATAAACGAACCACTTCACCAAATTCATTCTCATTTAAGTTCCTTTTGAAATCTAAATCCCAGGCAAAAACAAAAGAAATCCATACTCTGATTGTGGCCGTTTTCTTTTTGGATAGGTTATAAAGAGAATTGCAAGTTGCAAAGTGCTATTATTTCCTAGCCATCCGTCTTTCCAAAAAAGAATACTGCAACTATTGTTCAAATGAAATCTAGTGTTTTTTTATTTGATTTATGATTCTTTTTTTTGTACAAACATGATCTACATCAATTATTTCTAGCTCTTCATCTGGATCATTTTATTTGAAACACAAATTACTGCTATATGTAACAAGTTGTCCAGTTTCCCTTTACCAATAACATTCATGCCAAACACCAATATTGTACAAGAGCTAGTCGTAACCATCTGGGGTTCAAGTTCTAGGTACTTGGAATTACCTAGAAATTTAATCACAGTGGTGCCAAACATGACCTGAGAGAAAAGGGAAAAATCATCTATCTCGTTTTCCCATACAAACCTATAAAACCTGAGATCCATCAGGTGGCCTGATGGTTCTCATGCTTACCTCCCACTACGGAGATAGGGCTTCGAACTCCATCAGAATTCGCTCCAATTTAAGGAGTTTGGAAATAGCCTAAGGACCGAACATTTATACAAACCTATAACCTTTTTATTGTCGGGGAATAAAATGTGCATTTTATTAAACAAACATTACCAAGAATCAATTAGTCAATCAACCAACTTAATATGAAAAAAACATGTACGATTCGCCTACTTGGTACTCGCCTAAGACTCCAAGGCATCTATACCTGCGAATAATGGAAATCTTAAAGGTACATGGGCATCTTCCTAAGCTATATTAGTTGTCGATGATAGCCATCTGTGAACCATAAGAAAATATATTGTGGAACAATAATGCATAGGTTTGACTAATCAATTGACAATTAATCAGTTTTATTATAGGCAATTCGTACGGATACACCTTTTTAGGATTTCTAGGGTCGTTTCCTCCGGACGAAGGAACAGTTCATTAGTTGGTTCACTTCTTCCCCGTGGCATAGCCATAGAGGTACCAAATTATTTGGGGTGTACCAATATGCATATATGATAAAATACATACTATTAGCAGCCTTGGGAATTGTTAAGGGATTGGTACACCCCCAGCCTTGGGAAAATCGACACATCAAAACACAAACAAAATCCAAAGATAAACAATGGAGGCATCAGTTGCAAAACCAACCAACTATTCATAACAACAGACTCCAAATTTTATAAAAACCAAGACAACACACTACAACTTTACATATAAACCAATGAAACAGACCCGCAAACTCAAAATTCGTAGTTGTTCGGTGAACTCAAACTACAGTGGGAGTTTTTTTCTTTTTTTTCTAGAAAAGTCATTACATAATGGCTATACAGTGGGAATTTGTATAGCCATTTGCACGACCCATGAAACTAGGCCGAGTTCATTGCAGAAATAGGAAGGTCCAGGATAGCTGTGAAAATACTCACAGAGTCACAGTACTTGAGCATTTTGTGTGAAAATTCACACATATCATGTAGGACTTTATATAACCATTTTTTTTTTTGGGGGGAAAGGGTGAAATAATATTTCATTCGTTTTTGGAAAAGAGATAGCATCAAGTAGGACTTCATTATAGTTTGAGCGCTAGTTTGTTATTCTTTCAATTCCAGAGTACAGGGGTAAAAAAAAAAAAAAAAATCACAACCTCAACTTTAAATTGTGAAATCATAATTAAAACCTTCCCAACTAACAGATTATACAAAACCACAATCCTTAATATAAAATAGGTGCAACATAGATAAACAACACAAAATTGGTTAAAAAGATCAAAATCAATAATTCCTGGGAGAAAAAGATATGTAAAATTTGATACTGTTTAAATGAACGAGAATGTAAAAATAGTCAGGATGTAAACAGTTTCATCCTACCCATTTTCAAATACTTTTTCTTATTTTTAATTTACATCAGGATGCATCCAGTTTCATCCTCACTCTTTTTTTAAGTTTAAGCCAGGATGAATCCAGTTTCATTTTTGCTATTTTTTTGATGTCCATTTCACCCATACTAATTTTTACTCGTCCATTAAAACCATGTTTTAAAAATATTTGGACAGATGGCCCATTTTTCGGATAAACAATGGGCTGAATATTTTTTCTTAAGAAAACGTGGACTGAGAAGGACTGTCGTATTTGTAACTGGCTTTGACGACATAATTACTTGCATGCGCTTCTGCAACCCATCAGATTTTGCCCCGAAGTTATCCTCATACACATCTCTACTGCAACGAGTTTGTCTTTAAAAAATGGAAATGATATGTTGATCGAGAAAAAAATCCTCAAGAAAAGAAACCTATTATAGGGGCTCCAAACATTTGGTTTTGAGGGCTCACAAAATGACAAAATCGGGTTATGAAATAGTAATCAACAAAACCCCATATCTAACTATTTTTTGTAATGGCTAAAATACCCTCCATGAATTATAAAATTAAATTTATTATCTTTTCTTTCTATTTTCATTCATAAATCATGATGAAGATGATGATCATATACAAAAAACTAAATCTATTGTCTTCTCATTCTCTTCTTCTTGTCCGTCGTGATGAAGATGACGATCATAAAAAGAAAAAACTAAGAAAACCCATCACTTATTTTTGCAAAAAACAGTTTCAGTACTGTCTACGGTTGGGAAAATTCATATTTCCCAACCGTAGATCGTCTCTGATTGGGAAAATTCATACTTCCCAACCGTAGGGGCTTAGTCTCTAGTCTGGTTGGGAAAATTCATATTTCCCACCGTAGACGCTCAAACTGCTTTTTTCAAAAACCCAATTCGATCGATTCTGCTTATCCATGCAATGAAACCAATTAAATAAGATGGGTTTTTGATTTTTATCTTATTGAAGTCATTGCGGGTGGATTAAATGGTGTTAATCGATAATGAATTATTTTGAGAATTGACGATTAATCGAAGAAATAAGCGATGGAGGTGATGGGGAAGAAGAAAATGGAAGCATTAAAGGAGAGGAATGAAAACAAATTAGTTTTAGGTTTTCAATATTTAATAGGTTAAGGATATTTTAGTATTTTTCCTATGAATTAGGTCCCCTTATCTTCATTGTAGGATATTTGAATCCTTAGAAGCCCTCAAAACTCTTTTCTTGGAGCCCCTATAATAGGTTTCCAAGAAAAAATCCGATAGAGATAACATGTGGGGTCTTCTTCGCCCCTTTATAATCCATACGCTAAAAGGCCATCCAAGCACCATCGGATTTCCCTTGGGAGAAATCTCAAAACATTTTTCCGCGAATGCAAAATTATTTCTAAGTAAACCATGGGTTTATGTTTACGGTAAACTCGAGTGCAACGCTTTTGGGCAAGTATAGAACTGCCAAAAAAAAAAAAAAAAAAAAAAACTGTACACCCGAGTACGTGACACTAGTCACTCAAGTAAAGGTACTATTGACACCAACCGGACTAAGTAAACCATGGGCTTGTATTAAGAAAAAGGTGGGACTCAAAACACCAATTTACGTCACGTCTTTAGTCTTTACGTTTTAAAACCAACAGCGCAGTCGGTGCCTAGCAAAATCCAGTTTGCGAAATATCAAGTCGAAGCAATATGCGGCTGACCTGCGTAAGTTAGTCATAAGGTGACCCAAAAATTACACCAACGCGCGCGTTACCAAACTCCGAATTTTACCACAAGGTCAAAATCGTCATTTGAGAAGAAAATATCCGTCTATAAAAGCTAGCATCCTCCCCTTCTTTATCACAGAAAATTATAAGTCATTTTGCTTCTCAATTTTCAAGAATCCAAATCACAAAAACAACATCAACCCACACTTCCAAAACCCTTCAATTCACAGTAGAATCAGAGAAAAGGATCCATTAATTTTCAGTGGAATAGAAAGAAAGATGTGTTTTCTGTTTATATGCAGTGGAGAAGAGAAGATATTAGGAAGACAACAAGCACCGGGATTATGTCCATACTGTGGTGGGAAGGTACAATCAATGGATGTTGAAGTCCAATGGAGGTTTTGCTGTTTACCCCTCTGTTTTAAAACTAAGAGAAGATTTTTCTGTACTAATTGTTCTAAACGATTAGAAATATACCCATCTAGTTAAAAGAGAAATAGATAATTTCAAGATTTATCCTCTGTCGTTTTAGTTTTCTTCTGAAGAGACTTAGATTTGTTGTTGTAGCTTGATGATTAGAGGGAATCATTGTTAATACAAATGCCATTAATTTGTTTCTCAAATTGGGTTTTTCTTCTTCTTCTTCGTCTTTTTCCTTTGATTGAAATTAGTACATTAATTTGGTCATTTCACAAAATGAGTGTCATAATGATCTATGTTTCTCTCTGTCATGTGTGTGTCTCTGTCTGAGGGTCTGATTTTTTTTTTTTTGAGATGGACAGTAAAATATGGTTTGGAGTGTGACGTGTGAAGTTGAGATCAGACCATGCGAGGTGAGCTGTAATCTAGTTTCTAGTGTGATAAATGCACAAAAATGGGAATGGAAACTGAAACTGAAACCACTATTATTGACGATGCAGACCGCAGCGGATGTAAAACGCCAGCAAACTCAAAGAGTTCAAAACATAGATCTAAAATTGATATTACCGAACATTGAATTTACCATCAGTTCTATTTTCTAACGTACGAAAGTTGTTCCAACGTCTGACTGCTGATCTGATTGATAATCACGTTTTGATGGGGAATCTTTCGATCAGTGGTTCGGAAATTTGGGTAACGCATTTTTTTATTTTCGTCTGATGAGAAAATTTATTTACCTTGCGAGTGGCAGTAAAATTTCATCCTGATCTCCATTTTTGGATAGAGAGGCCGAACAATGGTGACCTACACCTGGCCACTACTATGGCACGTAGTGAAAGTTGCACGGGACGTGGTTCAGTTTACTGCTGTATCGTAATTCCACGCGGTGATTAATTATATTTCCAAAACAAAAATGGTGAAACTTTTATGACCTCTTTTATCTTCTTTCTAAAATGTTTAATACGGACTACAAATTATGCAGCTCAAAATCAACCAATAGAAAAGAACTCGAATTCGTCGAATGGATTCTATAGAACTTTTTTGATTGTGTTTTTGGACACTTATTCTCTGATGCTAGAGACTTGAACTATCATTGTCGACTCTAGAGCATAATTAGCAATGATACATTCTACTTAATTATCGACGAAAATGAGTATCATACTATCATTACTCACTATTACAACAAGTACACATCTTTCTCGTGAATTTGTCCCGTTCTTGTTTTGGAACTTTGCATAATTTGGAAAATTATTTTTCCAAACAATTACCAGTACAGTTGTGCTTTAAAACAGAGAAAGGGGAAAGAAAGAATTACTGTCCTCCATGAAATTTGCATGGCTGTTGATGAGGGAATCTTTTTTACTTTATGGATTTCGGCGTACCCCTAAGCAAAATGGTATCCTCCATTAGCAGCTTTGGGAGCCCAAAAACCGTGAGTTCTCCTTTACCAGACTGCCTGATACCCATACCAGAGCAAATGCTACGGGATACAGTGAGAAAACACTATTTCCTTTTTCAATCTGATTAAAGAGGAGATGAAATAGGATTGTCCCAATGTGAGAAGTACTACTGTGTAGGGTAAGATTTTAGTCCACCACAACGTCAGTACTATGTGCTAAATTCGTCATCAGTCCAAGTGGAAAATACACATAACCAACTCATAGAACCAAAGAATTCAACAGGATTCAAAAACTAAAGCAAAGCAAAAAAGAAAAAAAAAATTACAAAAAAATTTCAGTCAAATAAATCTATATGCTGTATCTGGGCTAACAGTTCTACTCAGGAAGATGGGCCTAGTAAGATATTCACATTTTTTGTCCACTTCCAAGTCCAGCTCCTGCTTTCGCAAGTTTATCAGGAAGATTTTTTTGGGCACTACTCAAAAATGGTGGGGACTACTAAGTGATAAAATATCCACCCTATAATTATAAGGGGTGTCCTAAGGTGTGGAAATGACTAACCTACCCTTAACCTATATATATTTAACCACCTCCTCACATCGCCACCACCTATATATATATAACCACCTCCTCCCATCACCACCGCCGCTCACCACCACAACCACCTCTATATATAACTTAATTTAAATCATTAACAAAACAAAATCAAAATCAAAATTATAACAAACCCATTAATTGTCATTCGTTTTTGGTTGAAAAAAATGAGAAGTAATCATCAAAATGAGTTGAAAATGAAAGTGGCAGAGAGAAGTTCGACTAGAAATTATCTGAAAAACTTTGTCGAACTAGCGGAACTCAACTTTAATAGAGGGTTTTCTTTCAGAAGTTTTTTTTCCCAGCCGAACATGTGGTTCGGTTACGTCACAACTTTTTTTTCCTAACCGAACTTTTTTCTGAAAGCAAAAACTCCATTAAAGCTGAGTTCGGCTACCTGTTCTTCAGATGTCCTAGCCGAACTCTATTTCCATGGTCGAAATCAGTTTATAATTTTTTCATTTTTTCGAAAGATTTTACCAATTCAAGCAACATTAACTAAATTTGAAGTATACCTAAGTACCCAAAACCCTCATTTCGAAATCAACCATCTTACAAAAAAAAAAAACAAAAAAAAAACCCTTCTTCTCAAGAATTAATCTTTTAAAAACACCAAATTAATTAATCTAGCATCACTAATTAATCATTATACTAACACTAATTAATCATTACACTAACTAATTTAATTACCAAGGGCAAGTTTGGTATTAAAAAAACTTAGATAAGGGGTGACTCATTATTACTTCTAATATCCACCCAAAAAATGAAGAGTAGTCCCCCACCATTTTTGAGTAGTCCCCAAAAAACCAAGGGCAAGTTTGGTATTAAAAAAAAAACTTAGATAAGGGGTGACTCATTATTACTTCTAATATCCACCCAAAAAATGAAGAGTAGTCCCCCACCATTTTTGAGTAGTCCCCAAAAAACGGTTCTTTATCGACTTGCGAAGTTGATTTCTCTGAGACCATGCCTCTAGGTTGATTTCTCTGAGATCATGCCTCAACCGAATGTGTACCTCACTTCTGCAGATAGCCTCCCATCTTGTCCATAATATCCAATGCAGCTTCCTCTTGTTAATACTCAATGGCAACTTTTCTCCAATGATTCTGAACAGCCCATTCCAATGCTCTTATAACAGCAATCATTTCAGCAATAAAATTGGAAGCTTTACCAATTCCTCCACACTCTGCAATAACAAATGCACTGTGTGACTTCTACAAATAAATCTGTAACCTGCAAAACCCGGGTTCCCAGTGGAGGCACCATCACAGCATAGTAAAATGGTAAAGTCTTCAGGCAACACAGAAAATTTCAATTGCCTGCCAATACTTCATTCTTCTGCAAGAGGCGTCAAAATATCCTTAAATAGTCAAATATTTCACTCTTATGAGCCCCGATATACAAAAATTAATTTGACACCATATGGTTTAGTTAGTATCAGCCGTATGGAATAGTTGAGGACTAAATCCAGCAGCTCTTTTTTGACAGGGTTTTCTTAAGTTGCTCAGTGTTCCACCACCAGCAAGTATTACCTTTGCCCAACTAGACATGATAGGCCTCCCAGTGAACATTTCTGCCATAAGACACGCGTCCCTCCTAAGATCATTACAAACACCATAATCTGGGGAACCTAATAGGAGCTCAGGTGCCCTATACCACGATGTTACAACTCAGCTTTTCCATGACACTGTTGGAGATCTGCAAGCAGTAAAATGCAGTGTTGGACTAAGTTTCATTAAATAGTGCAAGTGTAAATCAAAATTAATGTAGCTATAAAAGATTTCAAAAGTATTAAAAAGCAGTGGAATTCCAAAGATAAAGAAGAAAAATTATCTCATCCTCATGACCTGGAAGATCCTCCTTTAACTTTCACTTCTGGATATCCCAAACTTTAAAAAGTATAAATTGCATGAACAGAGAAAAGGTTAACTTTGATCAGTAAGGAAAAAGAAGATTATCTCAGCTACATGTCATGTACTTCCAAATTGGGAGATGGAAGCAAATTCATCAAGGAGGACTTGTTTTCGCGAACATCAACCGTCTTTTGAATCCAACCTATCACATTTATATCCCCTACAATCCTTAAGCAAAGAAAGATGCTTTTGTATAGCTTTATGGCTATAGATGAGGCATTAGAACTCATGCAGTTCAAAGTGCACTTTGCAAGAAACATAAAAAGTTGTGTAAGTAAATGCGGGAGCTCGTGTGCTAAAAGGGACTACTGCTTATGCATAGCTGCATTACCTCTACTTCCTTTGTGACCTCTACCTCAAGAAATGTAGTAAGCGAGGGCAGGTAGGGAAGATAGTTTATGTTGAACACCGCCATTATTGTTCTCTGGTGCAGTAAAAGGAGATGAAAACTGGGTTGATGATGTTGATCTGAGTTGTGAAATCAGATAATGCAGAGATGTCGAAAAGTAAGGAATAGCAGGCTAGAGAAGAAAGTAATTAACCATTACTTCTCAGTTGCAATGCCGTTGCTGGTTCTGGTACATGATTTTTGTAGAAAACCTACATGGGCTAAAATACAATGAGAAGTTAACCCGCACTTATGTTGAGCTATTGGCAATAAGAGCATCAACAATTTGAAATCCTGCTGCCCCCTCTCCGCATCAGAATGACGTCAGTCCAAAACTTCCAAAGAGAAACTTTCTCGAGGAACAGTCAAATTTTATCATACTAACAACTAAACACATACGAGTAGTAAATAGAAAAACCACAATAGTATATCAAACCAAGAAAAATCATATTAGACTAACATAGGAAAAACTAAAGGTTTCTATGGTCAATTGTGAAATCCATCAAAGGATCATTGAGTAAGTCACACCATCTGCAAGAAAGTACAGGAAATAAATCATACAACACACCAAAGTACACAATATCTAACAAGGCTTGAAAGGCCTCTAGACACATCGACTTTGCATCCCACGTCTTTCCAGATCTGTGGCCCAGTTGTGTTCTAGTGAATCTTTCAGGTTCCAATGTTATTTTAGTAATGATTCCGGTTATAAATAATCGACATGCTAAGAACTACCTATATTAGTATTAGCTCCAATGCGGTGTGTGGACATGTGGTATTCTCTTCAACGAACGAGAATGCTCACAATATGTGTCTACAATGCGACGGGCATAAACCTGAAAGTTGGAGACTCTGTAAAAGAGGACCACACTCATCATCATACTATGGTGGTAGAATCTACGTAAAACTCGGGTTTGGCCGTTACGAAAATGAAGTTGTTGCCATACCTTACTATCGAGATTGTAAAAGAACATTCACCTTTAGAAAAGAATAGCTAAAGATTTTTACATCAGTAGTTCTTACCCAATCATACCTACAATGGGTGATTGTGTTTAGAAAGCTAAAGATAATAGGGTCAGTTACCTATTGCAATGAGATGAATAGCAGGACTTGCATCCTATCCAAAACAGGATAAAAAAAAAAAAAAAAAAAAAAAAGGTTCAGGACATTTAACAAACAATTAACAGACTTGTCATATTTGATTAATTATCTTGCTCTTGTCACCAGCTGCAGTCCATATTTCATCAATATATAATCATACTCACCTCCATAAACAGACCACTAATACCCACTGTTGAACATTTACCAATCAGAAACTTACAAATTGAGATGCAAACATGACATTCACGCAGAGAAAAATTGATGCAGTTTATAAGAAACCTAACAATCGCGGAGAATGAAATAAAATCCTAACTCATCATATAACGAAAACTGTAAAAATATCACCTCATTAAATAATCTCTGATGAGACTGAAATTCCTAAACCACTTTGTTGTAGAATGTCCATCTGTTTGTCGATTTAGTAGCGTTAGATTTTTTTGATTTGTTGATGAACCCTCTGAATATCTCACTGATGGCGAGATCACTTTTATATCCTTGCAGCTGTCGGTTTCGTATAACCGGCAAGTATTGGATCGAATCGATTTTACAAACGGTAAGAACACAAACCAGCGCCGTACAAAGTAGATAAAAGAAGCTACTATTGAGGATCTAACGGTCATAAATGCATGAACACTTCCAATCTGATGATGGCTAAATATTAAATTTTTAAAGCCCTAAATTTAACTCTTTACTCTTTGGTGTGCCTCTTTCTGTAGTTCACAACTTCTGCAGCTATCTTCTTCAAATCAACGTTTTACACTCCAACATGATGATCATGAAATTTTACTCACTCTTCATTTTTCTTGATTTTTTTCATTTACAACTCCACTTGGACTTCCACCGTCATGTTCAATCAGATCAAAAATCGAGTTGTTTTCTCCTTTTAGTTCTTCTCTTCCATTCAAACACAAACTTTATTGTTTTCCTTTTCTTCTTCCATTCCAATTTCCCCAAAAATTATATACAATGGGGTTTTTAGTTTCTAGCCTATTTGTACGGGTAGGTAAAACCAGTACTGTGCTGGATCAGTCTGTTTTCACAATTTAAAAGGAAAATGGTTTTCTATAAAATCACTGGGTCACGAAGTGAATCGGATCAGAAATATGCCGGGCTCACCGGTTCTCTGGTCCGATCCGATCTTCTTTCCAAAATATCTTGTGGTGTACGTGTTTTCTGTATGCTCGTAACAGAAAAGTGGTGGGACCATCAGCTCTCAAATTCTCGTTACTTATTTTAATTACGAGAATACCATTTTAAATGTTACAGACGATGTTGTCCTTAAGATTTCGATAGCACAGAGTTAAATACAATACCCTTGCTGGAAATTCGAAATATATGGTTTGAAAAGCTACTACTCCCGCGCTTATAAAATGCCAGTTCCTGAAACATTATTTCATTTCGAAACAAACACAAGTAAGAAAGAGAGAGAGAGAGAGAAAGAATGGAGAAAAAACAGAGTAAGGATGATCCGATTTTTTCACAAGTTGGTAAAGCAATATATTCAGAGATTAGGAAAAGTTTAAGAAGTTATGAATCAGTTCGTTCATCTTCTTCTCCTCGATCTACTTCACTCCATCGACGTCCAGATCTTCTCAGGTATTTCTCTTTCTTTTCTTCATGTAGTATCTGTATCAGTAAGATGTTTCAAGTTTGAATCGTCTCTGATCTGTAATTTGTATTGATTGATTTCAGTTTTTCAAATTCAAAATTACAGAGAAGTATTTTCACTTCGATCTTCAATTTGTTGAATCTTGATCGATTGATGAAGCTCTGATCCAATTATAGATTTTCAATTTGTAGTAAATTCTTATAGATTTCTTTCATAAATGAGTAGATCGACTGGTTTGAAGCTCTTCTCCAATAATTTGAAATTTGAATTTTCAAGTGTTACCGCTAAATTTTCTCAACTATATTTCTGATTTTCGCTAAGCATAAAACATCTTCGCATGACTTTAGTTTCTCTGAATCTGGATCAACTGATGAATTAACTTAACTTCTTATAGATTTATCTGGATGATTACTTTAATTCAATGACTGTTAAAAATATGGTAATCCTATAGATTTTGGATAAATCGCAATTCGTTTCTGTAATTGTTTTAGACGAGATTTGAAGTTGAAAGTAATACAACGATATTAGAAGCATCTAGATTATGAAACTTATGAAAGTAAGTAAAATTGCATTGAAAAACGAGTGGATTTGAATTTGAAAGTTTTTTAGGGTTTTGAATCTCTGTTTGGAATATACGTAGCTGAGATCTGAATTTTGAACTGTAAGTATGAAACATGTTCTTAATTTCACGTGAATTTTAGTTTCACTAGATATAAAAAATGCTTTGCAAATCTGAATTTAACTTTCCATTTTTATGAGTTTCAGTTATATCGAATCCATAGAATTTTTCTTTAGGTACTGTTTCAATTTCTCATTATCTTATCAGGTTTGGATCACTTCATCTTCTGAAGCTGTATGAAGAGAGTATGTTAAAATTCGGTGGTTCGAAACTAGTCTCCCTAAAATGGTTCCTGCTTTACCCTTTAACATCTGGTAATGAAATTTATTTTAACTTCGTGTAATATCGAAATTCCCTTATCCGTGTATATCTCCATTTGCAAGCTGTAACCTAATTAGAATCCAGGAGGGACAGAGAGATTTCACTGAACTCTGTTGTTGTGGTTTTGTCTATCTCAGATGGAAGCAAGTCTTACCTGTTTAGGCAACAAGCTTTCAATTTCTACACGTCGGCATTTGGTAATTAACTTTATTTCAACTTCACATAATATTGAAATTCCCTTATCTCTGTATATCTCCATCTCCAAGCTGTAATTTAGTTTAAAATTCAAGAGAGAAATATTTTACTGATCTCTGTTGTTGTGGTTTTGTCTATCTCAGATGGAAGTCACTCGTATCTGTTCGAGCAACAGAAGAATCGTATTGGTAACTAGAAATTTCTTACACTTCTAGTTTCTGTAATTAGAGCTTACTTGAATAACTAGTAAGATATTTTGGATACAGTCATCTAGTTTTTTTACTAACTTCATTTTTGGTAGTTAGTCTGACCTGGATAGTTTAGCATATAGAGAGTTTGGGTTTTACACTTATTTATTTTACAATTGCTGAGTTAAAATTGTTGAATGGGTTAGATTGGATGAAAATGGGTGCTTTCTTCCACGCCTCATTGGCTTCATTCCCAAGAGTTCCTGTAGAGGAGGTGTTCATGACAATTGATTTTTGCATCTTGAATCATACCAAAACTGTTATCTGGGTAGCAGGTAACCTCTCTTCTTGTTCTTCTTCTTTGTTTTACATATTTACTCTCGTAGTCTTGTTTGATTGGAGAATATTTGCAGATTCATATTCAGTGTAACCAATCTAGTCAGTGCCTGCATCTAACCCTTTTTTTTTCTTTCTTTTCAGCTCTTAAGCTGGTTGGCTATTCTCTTTACAAGCTAGATACGTATGAAGGTGTGGAAAAAGGATCAATGAACTTCAGAAGCCTCTTTTTAAGTTGACACTTTTGGTTTTGTCACTTTGAACTGTTAACTATATTGTTCAATAACCATAAGAGGGATATTTCATCCATTTGGGTCTTCAATCATCAATTTTGTAATGGGTCTTTAATCAACATTTATTGGATGTGTTACAGGGACAATACAGACACAGGATGCAAGGCAGGCAGAGCTGTATTTCAGTCAGATATGCAAAAATGGGAGCTGGGACTACAAAGTGATTGACCAGATGCACCCAAAGGACCGTACAAATTCAGGTAACACAAGACATGTTATTTTCAGCTCACTGAAACCATATATTAGCCTTCTTCAGCCATGCTTGTAAACTGAACCAAAGCTTGTGCCACCATTCACAGATTGATAGGAATGTGAATTAGAACTATTAACTATATAACCAAATCCAGTTTGCAGACACTAATACCAAAGAAAACCAATACTGGAGCATAGTCAGAAAGGACTGGCTTACAAATACCTGTTCTTTTTTATATATACGCAGACATTTTACATTTACATGCATATATTAATCCATCCGAAGACATCATAATCCCATAAGAGATGAACAAAAATGAGGACCAGGCTCTTCTGAATTTACTTGTCTCTGACCTGACTTTTTGAACTGATGGATATGGAATAGATTTCATTCATATTTGGGCGTTGGTAGCACCACCAGCAGGAGTACCCAGATATTTACCTGCCGAATCAGCCCCTTCTTGTCCAAAGCCACAGGCTTGTAGGAGACAGCGTGATGAGGATGAAGAAAACAGGCCTAGGAAGAAGACAAAGGGAGCAGAGTACCTTCCACATCCTTATTATAGGTGTGCTGGGTGTGATTCTGACATTGTACCCATACACTGGGTAGAGGAAGTAGAAAATTTTCAGAACCATGATCCTAGAACCCTACTCCGTTGGATCTTCCCAAGGGGTGAGACGATTGAATTTGGAAGTGATAGTAACATAGTAGCAAGGGGTATTCATTCTTTCATAGTGTATGATGTCAAATGTCACAAGTGCAAGTTACTTTTAGGGTTTCAGCAAGTGTCTTTTGCATTACTAGCAGGCTATCTAACTGTAAGAAAAAGGATTGGGCTCTGTTATTTCTACAGATCTCAATTGGACTAGAAGAGTTTGCATCTTTTCCTGAATGTAAGCTACTGTTTTATCCACGCAATATGAGATATTCATGTCTGTACTGCAGCAATATAATTACTTTATTTGAAATTGCTTTGTTACTGAATCAGATTGAAGTTCTCTTTGTTGAGTCTACATTCAATTCTGAATGTAGCATGTTGTCCTTTATCCTTTACCTTTTTTAGTTGTTTTTCCCTTTCATGTTGGTGCATAACTTTCATAAGTACTGAAACAAGTTGCTTCAGCCATTGTTTGTTGGATATCAGTTCAAGTTCTTGCATAATACACCTTGATTCAGGTCAGGTTTGTTGGATAAGTGGTTACATGTTCTTTCTTATTCATTATGCCAAGTGTGGCTTTCAGTTTGCTAGTTGCTAGTGGTGCTCATATATATTATTCCAGTTTGTTGATTTGGTTTGTCGCAATCTGCCTATGTCTTCGCAAACCTCTTCTGCAGCAGCTACTACTGACATACTTTATCCACTACTGCCGCAAGTTCTACTTCAACTACTACTGCATTGCTCTTTTATGTCTTGCATTATTACTATATCTTTTGGAGGCTTCAGTGTAGTGTGTTGGTTTTGTTGTTCATATTTTTTGAATCTTGCTGGAGGTCATATTGTTGATGCTGCTCTTCTAGAGTTTGTTTCAGAATCTTCTTTGATAGGATAACAGTTCAATGTCAAGTAGTTCAATACTTTTGCGTCTACATTAGTATCCTTCCTACTTCTACTGCATCTCCGGCTACAGAAATCCTTACTTTTAAAACATCTGGGAGTTCAGATCAGGATGTAGTCTACGCTGCTTCAGGTCGCCAGTTCTCTTCGATAATTCAGTTGTTCAGATCAGATTTTATTTGTGCACAGTACCTGTGTCACTTCTTTTGGAGCACAGACTACTTTTTCTGCTGGATTTGCTGGTGATCCTGGTATGTAGTGTGTATTTCTCATACTTTTTCTTTTTGTCAACATTTGTCGTACTGCTTTATCTCTATAACTACACAGACTGCTAGCACAACACCCACTGCGAGCTTATTCTACAACTGCAACTACTACTTCTCTGCATGTATTACTGCTGCTGCTCATGTTCCTCATCTGTTTTCTTCTACACCAACTAGTCCTGTTTTGCTTCCAAGTACTTCAGATAAGACAACGGGGCTGTTGCATAAGTTGTGGTTTTCTTGCTTTCGTAACTCTCCTTGCTTGTATTGCTGATTGTATGATGTCTCTTAATAGTCGAATTTTGGTAGTCAAGCTTGACATGTAATGGTGCTATGTGTAGTGAGAGCTGGTCAGGTTTAGAGTGCAATCTCAAGATTTCTCTACAAGACACCTTGAGATTTGGGGAGGGTAATAACATGTAATGGTGCTATGTGTAGTGAGAGCTGGTCAGGTTATGTAATGGTGTATCCTACAAGGAGAGTAGCGGTGCTAGTTAAGACTGTTGAGTATATAAACTCAACTGATATCTCTGTAAAACTTTCTTATTCAATCAATTATATTGATCAAATAGTATTGCAGAGATGTAGATTCTTACAAATCTGTTGTCAACATTAGTTGAAGCTGGTCAATTGAGCCGTCCATATCGCTATATGAGTGCATATTTTTGGTAACATCAGGATTCCCATAGTGAGAAATTCAGCCCGCAACTCTTTGACAAGTTGTGAGTACAAAATCATGCAGGAATTTGTGTTGGTTTTCTCAATCCTGAAAAGTTACCTAAATGAACAAACCTTTAGTGTTGGAATTCTCTACACGATCTTGTTTTCTAACTTCCCTCCCTCTTTGGTTATGAGGATGATAAAGGAATGAGTAAAGTACTTGGTCACTTGCACCTTTGTTTTCTCCCGACTCAACTGACTCATTCTGGATCTGACTCAGTGTACCTGACTCATCTGAATCTGACTGGCTAAGGTCAGAGGCATAAGATGTGTTCGTTTTTTATTTCAGATCCGACTCATCTGAATAAATTTAGTTGAACATTATTAATACCCTTAAGAATATCTGATTATACATTAAAAAGCTAGCTCAAAGTATATTCTATATTCTCTGATTCAAATTACAAGAAAATTACACAATTAATTACAGTTAGGATGTAAACTGAATCTTTATTTTCTGTTGTGGAGAACCAAGTTCTGTTTGGGGTTTCTGGTATCTCAGATCCTGTCATTGCGATAAGGGCCACCAACAGTTGATATCCTCTTGAAATATTTCTGCCTTTTGGTTTCAACAATTTTTTTTTTTCACAGTTTCGCTTGTAAATGAAGAACATACAAGCCAGATGAGCAATCTAAACACTGGGAAAAGAACCCTTCGTCATTCTCAAGAAATCATCTATCTTCTTTAATCCCATCCACGCAAAAAAAAAAAAAAAAAAAAAAAAAGACCCATCCATAAGTTCTTAAAAGAAAAGTCTTGCCCGTTAAATTCAACTAGATCATCTGTTGTGCATATAGCTCATAGTTTTCTTTGCTGGAAAAAAATAGACAGATATTCCGTAACTATAATAATGTGATACCACTGAAATGAAAGTGATCAGTAATCAATTTCTAAAGTGAGAAAGTGGACTCACAGTGGAGAGTTGAGTATCTGCAGCGAGACAATCCATCAACACTCACCAATTCCTGGACAAGTTGCATTCAAAGTGTGCTTAGACTCTGTACTCGTGCATGTTAATCACAAACAAATGAAGCAAAGACCTAAACAACAATGTAATTAATTTTTTATGTTGTAATGGAAAAATACTATAGTGCTCGCCTGGGTATGTAATCTAAAAAATGTTAATCGAAACAAGTGCGCCTCTTGTTCGTTCTTCTACAGTCTTCTCCTCATCTTTTTACTGCAAATTCCTTACCCCTGGCAGTATGTTCCAAATCCTCCCTCCTGGCATTTCTTTGGAATTCCTCATCCCTGGCAAGTGCAAATTCATCACCCCTGGCAGTAGGTTCGATGATGATTGGTATTAATTGCTAAAGCAAGATGGCTGCGTCAGGGGTATTATGTGCCCAAAGCATATGCCTAGGGTCTTTGTCTCAATCTCAATCAAGAGTCAAAGATATCACGTAATCGGGCTTCTCTATTTTATCGTGTTATTTATTTTTGCAACTGCAAGAGTTTTTCTTGTCAACTACTGATGAATTGCAAAAGACCCATAATAGTAGACAAGATCTGATCGTTCAGCTAACTCCACTGAAACCTCTCCGCTTTTCTCTAACCCAGAAGTTAAGTCCTTCATCTAATTTACTCAAAAGCGCCGCTACTGCTGGTACCGAATCATACAAAGATAACACTTCTATGCTATATCGCCGCTCTCAAAATTGTAAGTTTCACCACTGGTGTTTTGGTTCAGCAATGACCGAAAACTAGACCAAGTATCCATGGTGCTAATGACTTATGGTAATACCCACGACACGAGGTCATGTTTGTCAAAGAAAATAAATGTATTGTGGCTTCTAGCTGGCAGAGTAGTTCGCTAAAACTAGAAAAAGAGAAACTTCAGCTTCAGACAAGGGAGTTTATCAAAGAGACGCTCATAATACTTGCGCCCAAACCAGGCGCACATTAAAGATGCACGCTTGTTACCAGGCGAATTTTATAACAACGCCCCAATGGAGCGTATAATATAACTACGCCTAGTTTGGGGCGTATGTTTTACATGCGTTTGGTCCGGCGGTGTTTATAAATACGCCTGATTCATACGCTAATTTTATCTCCGCCCCGAGCTCATACGTTAATTATACTAACGCCCGGTATGAACTCAGTGATTCAAAAATAGAAGGAAAAAGAAAGCAGCCATACAATAGTTGTCTCCAAGTTCTCCCTTGTAAGCTATAAGGGTACCAGTGACATCTATAGTGATACAATGTGACCTTGAAAGTCATTATCTTAATATATTAAACAAAAAGAACAAATGTGATGCCTTCGCCGGACCAAAATGTAACTGCATTAAGATACATAGAAACTACTGAAACAATTGCAATAAAGCACCAATATCATCATCACCATCCTATAATAATCAATCATGCCGTATTTGAGAGAATGCAACAACGAGAATTACTTAGGCCTAAGGAAAAGATCATATAAAGTAATCAGATAGTCCGCCTGGATGTTCGATGTTTGTACTTTGTATATTGGACAACTTCAAAATGGTGCATATGTTCAACAGAAGGGGGTTAAGCTATCTTATAGTATATTGGTTTATGCATCAAGATATGCAATGGAAACACAACAACATTAGCCCGAATCACATTCATTTGTTGTATTTAAATCACATTCAATAAGCTATTTTAGGCAGCACTCAAGAACTCAGTACAAACTATTAGAACTTCAAATACATTTCAAAACTATCTACCATAGTACTAGAGGACGAATTATTCAGGCAGAAACCCACGAAAACAGTAGGTTCAATGGACAAATAAATAGTCGAACAAATATAAGTCATCGTCTCAACGCAAACCCATGGTCCAGAGTTTAACACAGAGATTATAAAAATCAACTCAATCTATCTAATCTTACTTGAAAAATGAGAACTTTGTGAAGGCAGGAAAAACATGCAATACCTGTGAGTAGGAGAATTATTTGACAGACAACAGGATGGAGGATGTCTTCCAGGTAATGGTATATGCAGTGACTTGAGACCAGACATCTGAAGACGGTGCCCAAACCAATTCATCCTTTTAACGTCTCCCACCTAAGAGAATGATAATGTAACTGCGGCAGTTAGTAAGAATTTCAGATAGATCATAATCTCTATAAAATGTCATTGTTGTGAATTTTAACAGATGTACAAAGACCTTTCTCCCCAGCACACAGGAGAAAGGACATTGTTCTCCCCAGCACACAGGAGAAAGGAGATTGTTACTGTCTACAATGTGGAATTTAACAAACAAATCACCATATATTAAGAATTAACAAGTAGAACTCATGTCATAGATTACTCAACAACAACAACAAACAAACAATTAACCAGAGAAGAATCAGAGATATAACTAATTGAAAACACCCCTACAAAACCAAAGCATCAAACCAAACCCTGGAAACTCCAAAAACAAGATAAGAAACAAGATTCAGAGTGAGGGTTTTTCTGTTTGGTTACTAACTGTTCTCCTAAACATAACCCTCTATAAATATCTAAACCATAACCACCACCGACCGAATTGCTTTCAACAAAAAATTAAACCCTAAACAAAACATTCAATTAATAGTGAACAAAGTACAAATTACACTCTGCAAAAACCCTTGTGAAAAAATTCCATGGTAATATGTGGAGAACACTAGAACCAGAAAATCAAAAGAGAGAAATAGGAGAATACGTTAAGCACCATATACCTCACTTTTAATCTTCAAATCTATTGCTTTTCCATTTTTCGATTGTCCATCATCACTGTGTTGATCATCTTCAAAAACTTTTCGAGTGTTCTGGGTTAGTTTCTGAAGAAGAGAAGAGGGAAAACGAGAAGATGAAGAAAATTTTCTCTTAAATAATCCCCATGATCGCGACTCAGAGACCACAATCTTCTCTTAAATGATTCCCATGATCGCGACTCAGAGACCACGAACGTTGACTCGGGGGCATTTTGTCATGATACCATGGTGCCTGCAACCACCCTTGGGGCGTATTTAGCTCTCAATAAAATTAATTAGCCGTTTTACTTTCAGTTAATTCTGCTTTAAGTTTTAAGTGTCTGTTAAATCTGGAAGAGTGTAGTACAAACACGTGTATGGTCAGGGACACATTAGGGTTTCGTTAGGTCTCTTTCTCTTTAATACGCCTGTACCTGAAATTGAAGTTTATCAGGAAAATAGAACAAGGAAGGCAGTACAGTGGTATCATCCAGAGATCCTTCTCTCATCTACATCATGACAGGCCCGACTATCAAAGATGTATATTTCACCACCCGTGAACTTTCTCAACTCATCAAGAACCTTACAGATCTACACACACGTGATGCTGAAGAACGTACTGCTGCTGCTCTACGTCAGGATACCTTGCTTGCTTCTTTGGTTAAGATTTCTGAAGAAAATCAATCCAGGTTCGACTCTCTCATTACACTTCTCTCTAGATCTATGACAGACCCACAAGGTTCTAACACACCACCTTCTTTTGATAGTCACACCCACAAGAATCACACTGTGAATCTCAATACCTTTTCTAAAACTCCCAAAATTGATTTTCCAAGATTTAGTAGTGATAATCCTCGCAGATGGGTTCGAAAATGTGAAAGATACTTTCAGATCCACTCCATTTTGGAAGCACAAAAAACAGAATTTGCTTCTTTGCACTTGGATGGTAAAGCAGATTCCTGGTTTCTAGATATTCTTACTGGTAAAACCTCCATCTCTTGGTCTCTTTTTGTTGAAGTTATATGCAATCGTTTTGAGGATTTAGCAAATGATAATTATGTGGGGTGTTTTAACAAGCTTTATCAAGTTACTTTTGTTGAAGATTACTTTGAGCAATTTGAACAATTAAAGGCTTTAACACTTAGCAAAAGCCCTCATCTCACTGAGGAATACTTTGTGTTAAGTTTTATTAGTGGGTTGAAAGAAGTCTTGAAAATTTCTGTGCAGATGCACAAACCTACAACCCTTTCTCAAGCTTTTTATCTGGCTAGATTACAAGAGATATCCCTCTCATCTCAAACCCAAACCTCAAAAACCATCCCACTTAAACCAACACCCACTACTTCCACTTCCATAAATTTGTCCCACAGAGAACACCTATTGTTCCTTCCACCATGAGTGCATCTACATCTACAACCACTCCTCAATCTTCTAACCCACCACCCAAATCTCCATATATACCACCCATCAGAAGACTAACTTATGAACAAATGAGTAAGAGAAGAGCTCAAGGACTTTGTTTCAACTGTGATAAAAAATACCAACCAGGCCATAGATGTAAATCATAATAGTTATTTATGATGGTAGATGACCATGAAGCTGATGAAGTAGAGCCTCCACCTCCACAAGCTCCTAGTGAATATCACTTGGTTGAATCATATGGAGATCTCTCTCCATGCCCTTACTGGAAATGTCAATCCTGACACCATTAGGATACCAGGATTCATTAAGAAGCAAGCTATTACTGTACTAGTTGACACAAGGAGTACTCATAGCTTTATTGACACAGAGAGTACTCATAGCTTTATTGACTCTGCTCTGGAAACTCAATTAGGATGTGAAGTTCAACCAACTGCTCACATGCTGGTCACTGAGGCTAATGGGGATAAAACTACAAGCACAGGGATCTGTCCACAATTGTAGTGGACAATGCAACAACAACAATTTTCTGCAAACTTGAGAGCACTTCCTCTAGGAGGGTTGATCTAGTTTTGGGAGCTGATTGGTTGAGAACTTTAGGTGATGTCACTTTTAATTTGGCCAAACTTTCTATTTCATTTATTCAAAATGGTCAAGAAATTACACTACAAGGTACATCTACTAAACCAACTCTCATGCTGCTTAGTAGTAATGCAATGAAATTTTTTATCAAAAAGAATACTCTAGCTCTAGTTGGCCAATTTTTTTCTATCACTATGACTCCTTTACCAGCTGACATACCCAAACCAATTCATGAGTTACTTAACACCTTCTCTGATGTTTTTGAGGAGCCAACACAATTACCACCACCAAGAGTTTTGGATCACCAACTCCCTCTTAAACCTGATTCACAACCTGTCAATCTCAGACCATATAAATGCCCCTATATCCACAAATCAGTAGTGGAGTCTTTGGACCAAGAAATGCTCAAAAATGGGATTATTCAAGACAGTTGTAGGATTCAAATATCGCACAACATATTTTCTTAGCGTGAGAGATTCAATTATTTCCTCAACTCGCGAGAATGTAGCAAGACTCGCGAGAGTGTCTCGAGAGAAGGTAGCAAGACTCGCGAGAGTGTCTCGAGAGAAGGTAGCAAAACTCGCGAGAGTGTCTCGAGAGAAGGTAGCAAGACTCGAGAGAGTGTCTCGAGAGAAGGTAGCAAGACTCGAGAGAATGTCTCGAGAGAAGGTAGCAAGAGCCTGCGAAATGATTAAAGGGCTCGCGAGAATATGAGCTGTATGTGAGCTGTCATCCATTATGTAAGCACCTATATAAAGAGGAGAGCAGGAGAGAGAAAGAGGAGGAATAACTTTGGGAGGACATATTTAGGAGAGAGAGATATTTTTAGAGAGAGATTTATTTTCTTTATCATCTTCTTCCCCAAATAATTAGATCTAGAGCTCTAGAAAATATCCATTAATGGAGATTCTCAATGTAATTCAAATGTAACCTCAACAATCATAGTGAAGAATCGTGGATGTAGATCACATTGATCGAACCACGTAAAAAATCTTATGTGTCTATTTAAATTTCTAGCACTTATATTTAAAATTTAGGTGATTAATATGATTTAGATCTACAAAATATAGCGAGGGGTGTAGTGTGGGATTTCCTGCAACTACATATGCGCTAGAAACAGGGACCTAATCTTGTTGGTTCAAGAAATTTTCATGAAGATTAGTTATTATCCACAAAATTACACTGAATTTTCAGGGGAAGTAGATCCAATAATGGAGTAGAAAACGGATTTGAAGGTTCAATATCATCTTCAGGGAGATGTTATGGTTCATCGTTTACGAATTCGTCATCGGTTAATTCAAGCTTTTCGTCCGGTTTCGCATCGTCTAATTCGAGTTTCACATCTCGATCTAGTAGTTTTTCCGAGGATCACTTATGTGTTCGTGACAACTCATCCAGAAGATAAGCCAAATTCACGCCAAACCAAGTTCGCATCATTCAACCTTATTCGCGACATTTCAGTTTGAGGCAATCACTTTAGTTCGCAGCATACGAAGAAGTCAACAATCCACCTATCAATCTATATACGAAGTCCCACCAAATCACAGGAAGAGCTCTTGCTACATCACCTAATATAATAATTCAAAGTAGTTCGCAAACAAAAAACTAAGCTCGTGGAACATTACTATTCGCAAACATTTTCAGCACAAGCATTTCCTTCGCAAGCATTTATTTCGCAAGAAGAAAATGGGAGATTATTTCGCAGACATGTTTCGCAAGAGAGGGTTAGAACAATTGGATGCTAGCTTCGCAAGCAAATCATATACTTCGCAAGAAACAACAACAAACCACAAAAGCTAAGTACCACTTTCCTTAAACATTTTACTTACAAAAAATAAAAGATTCTTGATTTGATTTTACAAAAGGCGAGATAATCGCAGAATTACAAAGATTTCAGTAACTACAAAGATTTCACGATTACAATAATTCGAAAAATCTCGCAGATATTACAAGAGAAACCGAGAAAAATATCTCGCAAAGATCAATTTATATATTTCCTTAAATACTCGCTTTGTTTCAAATGAGAATGATATCCAACATGGAGAGTAGTAGCGGGCAAACCTTTATGGCGTACACCCTAGTTCGCGAATTTACTCTAGGATTTCGCAAGAGGCAATGTACCTAAAGTGCGTCATATAAGGGGTACCTATTAGGATCATTTCCATGAAGGATGTTTTATCGGATGAAATGAAATGAGTTATACAAAGGAAATCAAAACAAAGAAAAATGATTTGAACTTGAAATTAAATAAATATCTTTGATAAAAGAAATGTGGAATACTAATCTAAATTTTTATTTGCATTACAAAGATAGCATGAGGCAAAGAACATGGAGCGGGAGTTTCGCATGATGGATTCACAATACTTCTTATATTTAAAGGATTAAGTACTTCTTATACTTCTCAAAGGATACTTCATACTTCTTATATATTTCGAGGATTGAGTACTTCATATACTTCTTCAAGGATACTTCATATATACTTCTCAAAGCTTCGGAACTTCGCAAAAGAATAGAGGCAAGTACGTACTTTTCAAGTCCAGTATTCTTTCGCTCATTCCTTCATCAACAAAGATCAAAGATTACTACAACAATGATTTTTTCCTTAAAGATCGCTCTTCCAAGCAATATTCAAGGAAAAAGAGGCAAGATGTAGGATTCAAATATCGCACAACATATTTTCTTAGCGTGAGAGATTCAATTATTTCCTCAACTCGCGAGAATGTAGCAAGACTCGCGAGAGTGTCTCGAGAGAAGGTAGCAAGACTCGCGAGAGTGTCTCGAGAGAAGGTAGCAAAACTCGCGAGAGTGTCTCGAGAGAAGGTAGCAAGACTCGAGAGAGTGTCTCGAGAGAAGGTAGCAAGACTCGAGAGAATGTCTCGAGAGAAGGTAGCAAGAGCTGCATGAAATGATTAAAGGGCTCGCGAGAATGAAGTGTATGTGAGCTGTCATCCATTATG
This sequence comes from Papaver armeniacum, assembly GCA_023531295.1. Classification (NCBI taxonomy): domain Eukaryota; kingdom Viridiplantae; phylum Streptophyta; class Magnoliopsida; order Ranunculales; family Papaveraceae; genus Papaver; species Papaver armeniacum. The sequence continues at coordinate 897,437 of JAJJWW010014413.1, forward strand.
TAAGCACCTATATAAAGAGGAGAGCAGGAGAGAGAAAGAGGAGGAATAACTTTGGGAGGACATATTTAGGAGGAGAGAGATATTTTTAGAGAGAGATTTATTTTCTTTATCATCTTCTTCCCCAAATAATTAGATCTAGAGCTCTAGAAAATATCCATTAATGGAGATTCTCAATGTAATTCAAATGTAACCTCAACAATCATAGTGAAGAATCGTGGATGTAGATCACATTGATCGAACCACGTAAAAAATCTTATGTGTCTATTTAAATTTCTAGCACTTATATTTAAAATTTAGGTGATTAATATGATTTAGATCTACAAAATATAGTGAGGGGTGTAGTGTGGGATTTCCTGCAACTACAACAGTCATAGTCCCTTTGCTTCTCCAATACTTTTAGTGAAGGAGATGGATAATACTTGGAGGTTTTGTGTTGATTATAGGAAGCTCAATTCCATAACCATCAAAGATAAGTTCCCCATTCCTATTATTGAAGAGCTTTTGGATGAGTTACATGGAGAAAAAATCTTTACTAAGCTGGATTTAAGAGCCGGATATCACCAAATCAGAGTCCATACCCCTGACATCCACAAGACATCATTCAGAACCCATCATGGCTATTATGAGTTCAAGGTGATGCCATTTGGTCTAACAAATGCCCCTGCAACTTTTCAGGCACTTATGAATTCTGTCTTTGGTCCATACTTGAGAAAATTTGTTCTTGTGTTCTTTGATGACATTCTGGTCTATAGTTCAAACTTCCAAGAACATGTGCGACATCTCTCAATGGTTCTTTCTTTGCTTATAGAACACAAGTTATTTGTCAAATATTCTAAATGTTTTTTTGCTCAAGCTTCTGTAGAGTACTTAGGCCACATTATTACTTTAGATGGAGTGGCTGCTGATCCTGAGAAGACTGCTTGTATGCAGTCTTGGCCTATTCCTACGACTCTTAAACAATTAAGAGGTTTCTTAGGACTCACAAGTTATTATAGAAATTTTTTAAAAGGGTATGATACTATCAGTAAACCTCTTACTGATTTACTGAAGAAGAATTCATTCTTTTAGTCTCCATTGGCTGAAGAAGCTTTCAACACTCTTAAAAATGTTATGTGCACTACTCCTGTGCTTGCACTCCCTGATTTAAAAAAACAATTTTAGTGGAAACTGATGCATGTTCTAGAGGCATTGGAGTTGTTCTCATGTAGGAAGGGAGGGCCATTGCTTTCTACAGCAAGCCTTTAGGGCCACAGGCTTTGGGACTTACTTATGAAAAAGAGCTACTTGCTGTTGTCAATGCAGTTACCAAATGGAGACACTATCTCACTGGGCACCACTTCATCATCAATACTGACCAACAGAGTATTAGGCATTTTATGGAGCAGAAAATTATAACTTTATTACAACAAAGATGGCTCATTAAGCTTTTGGGGTTTGATTACACAATTCACTCAAAAAAGACTTAGAAAACAAAGCTGCAGATGCTCTTTCTAGACTTCCAGATGCTCTCTCTTCCTCAACTTGCAATGATGTAGCATTATCTGCTCCAGCTTGGACTCAAGACATCATCAACAACTACACTAATGATGCAGTGGCCTCTACACTTATTCCACAACTATTGGTCAACCCCTCTGCAGTCCCTCATTTCACTTACTTGGAGGTCACTCTTAGATTCAAAGGCAGGATATATGTAGGTACTACCTCCAACCCGAGGAACCACATTTGGCATTCCATTCATTCCTCTGCCATTGGTGGCCATTCAGGTATTCATGGCAGTTATGTTAGAGCCAAAACCTACTTCTACTGGAAAGGCTTAAAACAAGACAATTTGCTCCTAGTCATCCAATGTGACACTTGACAAAAGAATAAACTTGATCATCATCACCCTGCTGGTATTCTACAACCCCTTCTAGTACCTACTCAAGCTTGGCAACACATTATCATGGATTTCATTGAAGGCCTTCCTAAATCCCACAATAAAGATGTTATCTTAGTTGTGGTGGATAGATTCACTAAGTACAATCATTTTATTGGTCTTACTCATCCATATACAGCTATCACGGTAGCTCAAGAATTCTTAAACACTGTATCTAATCACCATGGCCTACCAGCTTCAATTGTGTCTGACAGAGATAAGGTTTTCATCAGCAAGTTTTGGCAAGAACTCTTCAGAACTTTGGGCACACATTTATCCATGAGTACTGCCTATAATCCTCAGTCATATGGACAATCTGAAAGAGTTAATGTTTGCTTGGATAGCTACTTAGATGCATGACAGGTCACAAGCCCATTTGCAGTAATCCAAAAAGTTGGTCATGTTGCTTTCAAACTACAACTGCCCCCAAGCTCCAAGATTCACCCTGTCTTCTTCTTCAATTAAAGAAGAAGATTTGAGCTACTGCAACTACTATTCCTTCACTGCCTTTGGTTGATTCAGAGGGTGATATCATACTCAAACCCATTGCCACCTTAGAATCTCGCCAAGTTTTTCTCCAAGGTACAACAGTGCAACAACTTCTGATTCAATGGTCACATACCACTCCAGCAGATGCTACATGGGAAGACTTATCAAACGTGAGAGCACATTTTCCAAATTACCATCCTTGAGGACAAGGATATTCTGATGGGGGGAGTATTGTCATGATACCATGGTGCCTGCAACCACACTTAGGTGTATTTAGCTCTCAGTAAAATTAATTAACCGTTTTACTTTTAGTTAATTCTGCTTTAAGTTTTAAGTGTTTGTTAAATCTGTACGGGTGTAGTACAAACATGTGTATGGTCAGTGACACATTAGGGTTTCATTATGTCCCTTTCTCTTTAATACGCCTGTACCTGAAATTGAAGTTTATCATGAAAATAAAATAAGGAAGGCAGTACAGTGGTACTGAGTCACTTAATACTACTTGTTGTAGTTTCATCTCTTCTATTAGTATCTCAGATATCAAGAGACTATAACACATTTCTACCTGAGGGAGACCGCTCCGAGTCAGGGGTAATTTCTGAGTCAGATAGTGGTGACTTTTTTTTTTTAAATTTTTTTAATACTCTACTGAGTCGATTATAGAATCAAATAGTCTACTGGCTGACTCAGGGATTGGAAACTAAAAACAAAAAATGGCGGTGACTCGATTAGAAAATTACAGGATCAAATAGTCTACTGACATGGCATAGGTCAAGGGGAGTCAAGATCCAGATGATAAGTCGGGAGTTACACTTTGTTTGATTAGATTTGACTTGTGATGTTAATCCGACTCGGTATCCGATTCAGTCCGAGTTAGATACCGATCATTTGTTTTTCACTTTTCGGATTCGATGTTGATTCAGAGATGATTTGTAGGACACATATATGGTTAGGTTCAAAAGTTTGTTATACTCTGCTATTTGCTAATTATATAGCCAGATTTAACGATTTAGATTCAGACAAGTCAGTTGAGCTCGAAGGAAAAACAACCTATTATTCTCGAGATCATTACTTGATTTGTTTGAAGCTTGGACAATAAATGTTTTGAGAGGTAGTATGGGGGATTATCCACTATACAATTTGTTGGAGACTGTGGAAGGAAAGGAACCTAAGAGTTTTTGGAGTTAGAAAGAAAGAGGCGACTGAAATTATTGATCTTGTAAAACAACTTGTAGTTGTATGGTTTTGTGATCCCGATGCATTTAATTTTGTTTCTCCTAGTCGATTTGGAGCAATTGGGGAACTATTATGACTGTATAATTCCCTTTACTTTATATAGAGTTTTTTTCTTTCTCTTTAATATAACATTTTCTTCGAAAAAAAATAAAAAATTAAAAAATTTATGTTCTGCCTTTTGCATATTGTAAAGTACACCTCATAATAGCAATCTTTGAGTGGACAAAATAGCAATAATAACTCCCAATCAGCTTGTTTCCAACCATGTTTTATTTACTTGTAAGCATCGCTGGACAATGATATTTCAATACTTTTTGGGGTATAATGTAACTAATATTTGTTATTTTAAAATTACTATAGTCTAACTTTAATAAATGGATTTTAACAAAATAATAATCTTGTTAAATTGTTAACCTCCACTAATTTCGATTTGAGCAAAGGAGTTAAAATTTTTAATGCCACCATTTGGATGGGAAATTATCAGACGTAGTTCGTATATTAAGAGCAATATATGTTAAAATTTTCCTTATACTTCAAAGGGTGGCTGCTAACATCATTTCTGAACAATCCATGTCTCTTTTGATCATACTCATTCGCTCTCGAAGTAACCAAACAGAAATCAAAACCAAAATAACAAATAATTTTTATTTAGGATCAAACTGAACATTTATTCAATCATTTTGATAGATGTGAGCATTTTCTTTGAAAAATAAAAGAGCGAACAAACTTTAAGTTCTCCTAGTAGAGTTGCTTGGGTGGAACTTTTTCACTCTGATGGAGTGTTTCGATAATCGTTGTCTTGGTTCGACCTTTGACAAAAGGAGTTTATGTTATTAAATGGAAGGTCTGTTACTCAACTTTATCTTTGACCAAGATATTGATTTAGGAGATTGATACGTGATTCGATTACTAGAACATATTTAATCATTCTATATTTCGTGTAACGATCCAAAAGATTTGAGAGAAAAAGTCTTCAAAGCGGATGAAGCAACTCAAGAGAGCGAACTCTGTCTTTGGATTCACGTGCATAAACTAGATTGATTGTAGGCACAGGAACTCTGAAAGAACTGAGTAACTAGCGGTAGTTTACTTGGTCTCAAGTATGCAAAGTTGTGGTAGTCAATTTGTATAACAGCTTAGTTCGGAGTATCCACAACTGGACTAGGTCCTGGAATTTTTATGCCAGGAAATTTTCCTCGTTAACAAAATCTTGTATACTGTGTTGTTTACTTTCTTTCCTCACTTTTTTTTTATAGTGATAATAAAGTAGAGTCCAAATATGTGCACCCCTCTAAAATGAGGGTGCACGTTACGGCCCATTCCATTCGTCCAAATTATTCTTATCTAGTTTTGGTTTACTATTTCTTTCATTATATTTTTTGTTCTTCTAAAATTAGTCAAAATTTACTAACCCTCAATTACCACCTCTTTCTTCTTTTTCTGGAAACACTCCATAAATTCATCAAGCATGAGTAGGTAATAGAAATCTGGTTTAGAAATTAGAATCGGAAGATAGGATAATAATTTCGAATTTGGTATTAAGAAAGATTATGATTAATTATTTAGATATTTGGTTATAAATCAAGATACATTCTATCCAACTGTTATAGTTTTGATGAAAAGACACCGAGAGCAACTTATTCAAAAGGTTGTGATCGTTAACCAGAATTAAAGAATCATGCATATCTAAAGATTGAGATCAGCGAAAGGAAAATCTATTTTTCTCTGCCATTTTTGAAGTAACTAACACTGAACCAAACTCTGTAAACAAAAGAACAAAAAAGAAAAGAAAAGAATAAAAATCAGAAATAATCCTTTTATTATTGGAAACCAATGATTTGGGAGGAAAATATCAAATTAATGTAAATACCATGAGATACTTAGAAACTTCAGTGGAGGATGCTAAGAAGGAATATATTAGGGAAACCAACATAACAAAAATCGAATTCATCATCATAATTATCAGTAGTATAATTATTATTACCATTAGAATAATTACGACAACTACAATTCTGAGATTGTTTTGATTTTATTATGACCTTCGTCAATAAAAATATTGAACCATTTTTGCTAAACAAATAGAATTCGGTTCCCTGACTCCATTAAATTTGCATTTATAACAACATCTTTGTTATTGTTGTCATGATGATGGTTTGAACCTATACTTCACTACTAGGTTTGCTGGTTTAGTCCTAACCGATGTTGATGTCGCTTCTTCTGATGCCGATGATGATTCTTTAGCCGTTGTAGACAAGCAAATATAAAAGAACGTTCCGAAAAAATTTGTTCCTTTTGGATCTCTATCTCCAAAAAAGAAAAAAATAAATAAATTGTGTTACTGCGATTGAAGCTAGATTATCGTGTTTGATATCACTATATCGATATCCATAAGAATCAGAATGCAGAACACGAGAAACAAAGAACTGACAAAGAAGATACAAGTACTAATGGATATTTAGTTATTTGTGCGTCTTTGCTCTTTTTTACTTTTCAACGTAATTTATGGAAAGAAGATTAAAAAATATAAAATAAAACTAAAATCACTACAATGATTTAGACAAATAGTATGGGACAGAATGTGCACCCCGATTTTAGAGTGATGCATAAATTTGGAATCAATAAAATAAATACACCTGTATGTTAATCAAGTTTCATATCATTAAAGTAATTTTATGGTCACTATTATTTTGGTAGAATTACACAGAGTGTATCTATATAGGTTGATATGAAAATATTGTGGTGTATTCGGAATCCTCATCATTTGACTACTCCTTTCGATTATGCTCATCGAGTTAGTCCTCCCACTCACGCCTATTATTTTGCCAATGATTAAATCATGATCGTCGTTCTGGTTTCGTGGCGATATGATGCCTTTCGTAAAAGGCATTTGCCTTCGATCTTTCGTTGCTACATTACTTGCTTCAGCATCTTTCCTTTCGGATGATTCATATCTCCTGCCGTGACTACCTCGTGATGTCGTTCTCTCCAACCTCATGAAAGAATCGTGCATGTCGGTCTAAAGTGACACTTTCTGAGTGTTGAGTATTACTCGTTTGTGGTCTCTAATCCAGGGAGGCCCTCAGTATTCCATTTATGTTACTGAAATCACGAGGGTACCCAAATACACCACGTTTTTTTCGTTTCAACTTATAAGTCTGATACCAAGAGTGATCGTTTATGAAAAAGTCAAGATTGTACAACAACAAGATATTCACTTAACAACAGTTATGGTACAAGACCGATTAACTATAGTGTTAGAGTATTGCTCGGTTGAACCCACCAAGCGTTGGTATGTCAAGTTTGGTTGTCATATTTTAGTGAACCAAAACTCATTTAAAGAGTCGATTGATTATTTACTAGAGTCAACTTCGTATACGTTAGATAGAAAGTTATTATGATATGAGACATACAAGTATTACTCGAAGACTTGAAGAATGTGAAGAAGTAAAGAGCTACAACGACGACATCATCCTTCCTCCTGAGGTTAGTAATATTTTGACTTGAACTGTTTCATTCCTAACATATCTTTCAAGTCGTGCGTATTGAAAACATAACTGCGAAGCTGTGAATGATTACACTCTAGTTAGGCATAGTATTATAAGGAATTACAATACGAAGTATAACGTCTATCTTTTGAACTTTGTATATAAGACATGGACATAATCGTATGAATGCTATTGTGATTATGTGTATGGGTATGGGTGAAGATTTCGTCCTCGGAAACAATGTTTTACATTCTTTTAAAGGAAGTACAATTCATAAACTTGTTTTATGAAATCGAAAGGGAAATCACTAGGCTTATTGGTATTATTATCCATTGCAAATCTTTGGATTACCAATATGTATCTTTAGTATAACCGCTCATAACTTGTTTATGTATCTTGGTAAAACTATTCACAATGCCTGACTTTTGTATTGGTATGAATTTTATTAGTGATACCGATCTTAAGTAATCACCTGAGATGGTATGATCGATATTTTGTAATTGGTATTGATAGACACATTTTTGTGTCCTCATTGTCCTCATTGTCTCTATTGTTAGTGCTTGATTTTGTACTTATTTTGGTGTTTTTATGTTTGTGTAGGTGTTTTTGGAGAAACACTTGTGTGGAAAAAGTTGCTCAAAAAGTGCTGTTTGGACCCCAGGAGAAAAGTACTAAAGGCACCCACATTTTGGACGTACCCCCATGGCTATTCGCACCCCTACTCTGGATAGGGGCTACCTTTCTTCCTCACGTACAAATAGAAAATGGCGGGAAATTTGGTTTCAACAATAAAGGATTTATTATCTTTAACATAAGAATATCTTCTTTCCTTATAAACAGGAAGTTTTGAAGAAAAAGGAAGTTATCTTATATTAAACAGGAAAGATCTTAGAAGATTTTATCTTGGATTTTATTCTGCGAATTAAAGAAGATATGGGTTTAGTAAAGAAATATATAGAATAAAGAGAAAGAAAAATTCATGAAGATATTTTTAATTAAAAAGAAGAAGCTTTTGGAGTTATGGAAGAATATATTTGAGTAATGTGTAGTTGTGTGTATAAATAGAGAGCTAGAGAGCACATTTGAGGGGGGGAGTTTTGGAGAGAAAAGAAAATCACTACTTTAATAATTTTCTCTCATTTTCATCATTTGTAAACACTTTGAGCAATGAAATTATATTTTGAGCGTGTTTCCATGATGAGGAGCTAAACCCATCACTGGGGCGACGGAGGAAGCTGTATTTCATCCTTGGGTAGTTTAATTAATTCTTTATTTACTTTTTGCACCGATTTTAAATGATTTATGATTTCTATTAATCAATTGTTATCTTATTTGATAGTGTATGCTTAGTCTTAGGTGTTTTTGATACACTATGCTTGTAATTTACAATTGATGTTTTACGAAATCTATTTTGGCAAAGAATAGAGTTAATATTCCTTTTGTTTTGAGCTATAATTGCATAGGATTAATTTCTGAACCACTTGAATAGAAAACAGTGAAATCCGAGTCCCAATGAATTCTTCATCCCGTGACATATTTTGTATATTTTTTTTCTTATTTTTTTTCCCATTATTTAAGCCTAAAATCAATTTCAACAAAGTCCGAGTGAACGACAACCTTTCTTACCACTATCTAAAATACCATCAATTTTTGGCGCTGCCGACGCGGACTTGTGTATAGATTTGTTTTTAGGTTTTATTTTTATTATTTTTGTTCTTTTTTACGCGTTTTGGTATTTCTTGTTTGCTTTCAGATTTGGAGCTAAGCTAAAGAAAAAGACAAAAAGTGCTGAAAAGTAAAACAAAGCCAAAGAAGGAAAGAAAATAGAGATCCAAAAGGAGTGAAATATTTTTGTATATAGTTATTTCAATTTTATTAGATTTTATTTCCTTTATTTTTAGAAACTGTATTAGGAATATATTTTTCTAATCTTTTATTATTGGACATTTTTATTTTTTATTTTTGGACATTGAACATTGGACATTATTAATTTTAAACCCTAAGGAAGGGTTAATTTAAATATAAACTGCACAAAGAAGGACGACAGTTACGATACTGTCTCGGCCCCTCGGTTTCGTACACTAACATATGAGTCAGTGGCCCGAGTCGACTTCAACGGTTCATCCCCCGTCTGTAACGGGAGGTAAGAATTCTAAACACCCGTGAATCCTCTGTCAGGGGTTTACTGGATGATTTTGTATGCATATATGTTGAGGTATTGAATACGGCTGCTTTAATTTCCTAGTAAAGGGCAAGGACTGGCCATACAAGATAAGGGTTCGGATTTCATCACCGTTCTCTTCTTGCCCGCCTTAGGAAAACGATACCAAACGTGAACCTAAGATTAAAATACTGACTAGAATGAGATCGATAGGGTAACGAGCTTAATAGGAAAGTCATTCAAAAAATATTGGTTACTCTTTTAAGCATACTTAGAAGTTCATGATGGTTTCTGTGAGTTGAATGCGTGACTGCGCCGCCTTTTAATGCAGCGAGGCCTTGGGTATCAAAGCTCCACGCAGCTTCCCTCGTCTCTATTCAACTTACTTCAAATCGGATTGATTCCAGAGGGGTTTTCTCATATTGTAACGAGTTGCTTTTCGAAATATTAGAAGCTGGTCTAGAAACAATCTAAGTGGAGCCATCATGCTTTTTGTTTGCTAGAAATCAGTAGGTTTGTTGTGGTCGAGTCAGCCTTGTTTGTGTTTGTGTAGAATTCCTTGCGGTTAGGATGTCAAACTGGTATTATAATAGCCAATACAATGATTATCCAACTGAACAATATGGACATTACTCTTTTTATGACCATAGTGTGAATAGTGGTTGGGAACGCCAATCTTTTGAAGGATATGGGTCATACCATGGTGAGCCAAATTACTATCCACATGCCCACCGGTCATACGAGCAAAATTCCTATAATTCCTATTCTCTAGATAAGGCGCGTAAGATACTTGAGTCAACGTGTAAGTTATGAGAGTCAACACGTGAGTTTCTTTGAGTCAACACGTAGGTTAGAGTTAGAGACGGAAGAAAGAATTGCTCGAATTACTTTGAATTGCCAATACATTGCTTCAAAAATCACATTTGAAAATGAGGAAAATTTGTATTTACATAATCAAGATGACGAGGTTAGAATTGAAAGCAATACTTTAGATAAGGTTCGACCCTCTTCATATTACTATGATGATGATGATAGTGTCGATGAAGAATCTGAAATATGTAGGCATAGTAATCGGGAATTTGCTACTTCAAATATTGACCTTCAAGAAAATAATATTATTTCTGTTTCAGATCCTAATAATTTTAACAATTATTCACCTATTCAAAAGGACGAGGATTTGAATAGAGATACTGTTTTAGACGATGTAGAATTTCCTTTTTACGAAGCTGATAATGGTTTAGAGGAACGTGTTTACTCTGAGAATACTGTTTTAGAGTCCATCGATTTAGAAACATTAGTCTTAGAGGAAGAAGATGAACTCGTAGAGCTTTTAAATATGAGTGAGGATGCATCACCTGAGTATAATTTACACGAAGCAATTGACCATCTTCAGGATTCCGATGATCTAGAAATTAGGGAAATTGTAGCTAGTCTATCTAGAGACACTGAAAACTCTAAGTTTGGGGGTGATTATCATTCTCCATGTTCTTTAACTCTTAGAAAGGTCCCTAACTTGGGACTTGACATATATGCCTCAACCATTTTAAAAGATTATCTTCATACACTTTTTCCTGAACCTAGTTGTGTCCATAAAGAAGTTCAGTTGTTAAGAACCTATCCTCTGGTTGATGTGGTTAACCCAGGCTATGATACCACGATTGACTTTGTTTTCCCACCAAAAACCTTCCTTCCAATTGTAGGAACGTATAAGTTTCAGATGTGTCAATTATTAAGTTTTGAGACTAAACCTAATTACTTTAGGAGATTAGGGTCGACACATTTGCTTAAAAATGACCACTACTATGGTCAACTGTGTGAGTCAAGTCTGATTGACTTAGAGGATCCCCAGTTATTCAGGTTATTGTCATGTGCTTCTAAGTTCTTAATTGAGTATTTCCAGATTCTAGAACTTGATCTTCAGGACACTGCCTTTGAGGAAATACAACCGATGAAAACTTTTTATCTAGATCCTTTTATAGAGCATGAACCCGAACCACAACTAGATGTAGTTGTCTTAAAAAAAAAAATAGATAAGGGTGTCTTTGGATATCTTCCCGGTCATTGCGGTTTCCTCTTCTTGTGGTTAGCACTTTTTGATCCAGATGACCCGCAGTTATTCTGGCTGCTACTATATGATTCTTCGAGGTAACTAATCTCTTCCATTGTCTGGCTGAAGACTTTAAACTTAGCACTTCTTGGGAGGTAACCCAATATTCTTGCAACACAGTAATATATTTCCTTACTCTTTTCTCCAAGTGGTAACAATTTGTCCTTGTTCATGCTTTTAATTTCATCTTTAGAACATTGAGGACAATGTTAGATTTAAGTTTGGGGGTGGGGTAGAAACTTTTTATTACCTTTTTGTTAGAATAAATAAACTCCAGAGCCTAGAAATTTATGTTAATTAAGGATGGCACTAACCAATCTAAGTGGATGGAAGCATCTTGGTTGTAGGAGTTGAGGAACCAATCTGATTAGATGGAAAAATCTAAAGAGTGTATTCATAAAAGCACAGAGCTCAGGTGTCAGAAAAAAAAAAACATGTTAGGTTCGCCATATCTCGTGATGGAAACATCAAAAGAGTCCTGATCACTTATTTTTTTCTTTTTACCTTTGCTAGGGTGAAATAGAGTGACTGAGTTACAAAAAAAAAAAAAAAAAAAAAACAGACCACCAGACCAACCGGAATAAATACAATAAAGTAGACCACTGGTACCCTTGTATATGCCAGCTGATTTGACCTAGAGTTAGGATTATCGACCACTGGTTCCCTTATATATGCCAGTGTGATAAGTGCATATTTCACATATATTTAGTGTCAATTCCATGCTAGTATTTGTTGGTTTTCTTGCAAATTATTGTATATTACGCTTGTTTTCTCTTATTTGTATTTTATTAGTTGAATCATCCAAAAGAAGTGAATATGCACTTAATTATGCAAGGAAAGAAGCTAGCTATAAGTGGAGAAAGACCAAAGACCAAATGGAACTCTTTCAAATACAAGATTTCTATTTTTTCATTGTGTAGAGTACGAGAAGATGAAGACAATGGCGAAAGAACGGAGTTATTCTGAGTTCGTATGAAGAAGTTATGAGCAAAACAAGAATTTAGAAGACTAAAAGGGTAAAATGGTCATTTTCCATGGGAAGTGCTATCGGTATCCCAACCGGATGATAAGGGACACCTTCATGTTAAGGGGTAGTCAAGTTCAAGGGAAGTGCTAAAGGGAGTCCAGTCTTTTACTTAAGGGGTTGCCAAGATTCAAAGACCGATTAAGGCAGACGCCAAATTACTCAGGGCACCTCTTCCTCTTCCTTAATATGAACATGAAGAACATGAGTTGTTCTTAATGGCGGTCATCATGATGATCATGATTGCGATGGATTTCAGAAGAAGGTTTTTTGGATTCCAATGGAACCATTGGGTTTCTAATGGATGATAGAAAGCATGGGTATTAACCTGATTTCGATAAATCATTCATATTCGAGTTTGGCAGAGGATCAATGGTTTGCTGCCAATGTCGTGATTAATGGTGACACTGCCATTGAATGTGGTGCTCGAGTTAGGAGCTGTTGGCAGAGTCGATGGAGTTGATGGAACTGCTATCTGGGATGACGGCATTAAAGGCAAAGAAGACGCAGAGAAGAGTACCGAGCTTGGTGAAGGTCAAGGGATTCGAGTCAGCAAAGCTCGAGTATTAGTTGATGATGTGGCTCGACAGGAAACTGATGATGGCAATGGAAGATAATGAAGTTTGTTGTTACCACCATGGATGGTCGTGGTGAAGAGCTCGAGCTTGGCAGTGAACTGGAAGTAATAACAGGGGAGATGGCCGCTATTACGGTAGTGATCATGATGATCAGGTGGAGCTCGAGACGCTGGACATGCAGTTGAGAATGAAGGAGAGGTATTGGTAGTGATGAAGTTTAGCTCGCTGTGGTTGTTGCTAGCAAAGATCATGATGGTGATAATGAAACAGAGTTGGAGATTTTGGTTGGAGGATCTACGGAGCTTGGGAGAACGAATGGTGATGGACTTGGGCTATGGACAGAGCTTCATAGTTGCTGCTACCATTGGAGTGACAAGTTTGAAGGAAACAGAGCATGGCAGTGAGATTTGCTGCCATTGTAAATGGATCTCGGGTGAACAAGGAGAGAGTTCGGTTAAGGCAGCTATGGCGATATGGAAGGTGATTGACTGAATGATGATAGACGCTGTTAGGGTGATGGTTTATCGGTATCGGTGATGATAATGGAGTTATACGGTGGTTGTTGGTTGAGCGGAGATGGAGAAGCAGAGTTGCAGTCGATGTTTAATTACAGCCGGAGATTGATCGTTGGTAGGGAAGTGACGGTGTAGATGGAAGTCCAACAGTTGTACAAATTGAAAAAAAAAAAAGAATAAGGCGAGCACGTGAAGATGTGAGGTGGGGCCTGGCTGCAGTATTTTTTGCAGAGCTCTGACGCGTAGAGAGGAAGGTGATTATTGTGTGTACTGCGGAGCATCGAGGTTATATAGATTGACGGTGCAGATGAAGCTAAAAAGGTTCCTCAAAGGATCGAACGGATCAGAAGCCATGTATATGCTAATAAAACGCAGTCCGCTACACCTGATTATCAGCATTTGTTTTGGGATAACCTCCACCGACTTTGAAACCTTTATCTTGTGCGACTTTGGTGGATCGGAGAAGGGTTTTGGGTTCTATAAATAGAAAAGAGAAAATTCATTATTGTTAACTTCTTCTTTTATTATTCCTTTTGTAACTAGAGACAAAAACAGAGAGAGAAATAAAGTTTTGCTCCCTGGATTTTCTTGTGAGTTTTTATTTTAATTTCTTTCTTTCTTATTTATTTAATTATTATTACTTTTTAGCTATGAGTAGCTAAACTTGTTTTTGATTAGGGATGATTTCAAAGTCCCGAACAATGAAGCTTTAATTTATTAGACCAAGTTTATTTCAAGTTTTATTTTATTGTTGATTATCTTTATTATTTTTAATGTTTAAGAATATTGAGGGGTTATTTAAAGTGATCAATTAAATTAACCAATCAATAATTCTTCTACTAGTATTGGGGTTGGTGATACGTGTAATTATCACTCAATTCTTTACACAAGTAGTAAATCGCAAAAGAGCGATAGAGGGATTACGTTAAGCAATTGTGTATAAAGATAACACTAGTAAGCAGGCCGAGCCTATGCGTCTGATGCTAGGATCAACCTGATTCATAGAGTAAAGCATTCGGTAATCTACACCTTGAGAGCTTATTTTTGGTGGGTTAGTTGGATAGAAACTGGTAGTCGAGCGCTTCCGTATCCAGTGACAATAGGAATCCGGGGGATAGCAGAGCTTATTGCTATTCTACGGTTGGTAAAAATATAAATTCAACAATAGATAAACTTGTATTCAATTAAGTTTCAGTTCAGTGACGACGAAGGATTCCCTAGTCATGTTTCTTCTTATAGTTTACAACAAATCTTTTATATTTTCTTTTGTCAATTATTTTGATTTAAAATCTAAAACCCCCTTTTCGATTACTTTATAACAACTAAAACTCCCTGCTCTTCGTGGGAACGAACTCCTTGCCATTATATTACCAGTTAATAGTGTGGAAAGAAGTAAATTAATTTGCTGTGTAAACGACGCGCATCAAATTTTGGCGCATTTACGGGTGCGATCGGTAGATTTTAGTTGTTTTTATTTTATTTCAATATTATTATTTATTTTAGTACTTTGTTTTTAGATTTTGTTTTTATTATTTTTTTTAATTAATTTTTTTTTTAATCATTTATTCTTAGATTTTACTCTAGATTTTTTTTTTTGGTTTCAGGTACTTAATCTCTGGCACCGAAAGATTGGGATTATCTGAGGTGCGGAATTCAAACTCGTAAAGGAACGGTACTTCAAGCACGTCAGCAGTTACAACTGGAACCTTCTACAGAAGAGATGGTTAATACAGACGACGAGATGGATCCACCCCCACCTCCAGAGAGGAAGACGTTGAGAGATCTAACATCACCATGTTTGGAATCTCAACCAATGTGTATTACTCTAAATGACACACTGGAACTTAAGTCAAGCCTTCTTCATTGGGTTCCAAAGTTCAAGGGACTACCAGGTGAAGATCCTAATCGACACCTGCAGCAGTTTCAGAATACAGTAAGAAGTATGAAAAAGAGTGATGATGATGATGATACATATTTCCTACAAGCTTTTCCGTCTTCATTAACAGACCAAGCAGAATCATGGTTCTATTATCTCCCTTCCGGAAGTATTACCACATGGACCGGAATGAAAAAGCTGTTTTTGGAGAAATATTTCCCTGCTTCTAAAGCTGCATCTATTCGCAAGGAAATCAGTGGCATTGTACAAATTTCTGGACAATCTTTGTATGACTATTGGGAGAGGTACAAGAAATTGTTGGCGAGTTGCCCACATCATCAAATACCACCACAACTTATCATTACACACTTCTATGAGGGGTTACTACCGCATGAGAGATACTTGATTTATGCGGCTAGCAGTGGTGCACTGGCTAATAAAACTATCGAGGAGGCTACTAGTTTGATTGAGAGCATGGCTGCAAATACGTAGCAATTTTATACTAGAGATTCATCGGTGGTTAGAAGAGTTAGTGAGATGGGAGATTCTTCACACATGGAGCAACAAATGAGTAATATGGAAAAAATGGTACAACGTATAGCATCTTCAGTTGTTCCTTCATATGAAGAGGATGCCGAGGTAAATGCTATATTTCCTAATTAGAGGCCAAGATATGATCCATACTCAAATACTTACAATCCTGGTTGGAAAGATCATCCAAATTTCAGTTATGCGAACAAGCAAGCTGCAGCTCCTAATCCATATGCGAGACAAGGTGGTTTTCAACAATCACAACTCCAAACCTCAAAACTCAGCAACAAACTCGAGTTCCGGTTTAGAGGAGATGATGAAGGTTATGATGCAAGAACAAAGGGGAATATCTCGAAACAAGATGCTATCTTGCAACAAAACCTACAATATCAACAAAAGAATGATGCTGCTATTAGAGACTTACAAATGCAGATGGGGCAAATGGCAACTGATATGAATTTGCTAAAAATACAAACATCAACAAAGTTACCATCACAACCTTTTGTGAATCCAAGAGAGCAGGTCAATGCCGTAACTCTAAGAAGTGGGAGACAAACAGAAGAGCCAAAGCAACAAGAAAAGGTTAGTAACGACATCGAAAAGGAAGTAGAAGAGGAAACTATTCCAAAGGAAAAGCTAACCTCAAACGGCCAACCTAAGGACACGGTTCCCACCTTTACCACACCACCTCCTTTCCCTAGACGTTTTGCCAAGTCAAAGAAGCAAGCTCAAGACAAGGAGATCATGGATATTTTCAGCAAGATACAAATCAACATTCCATTTATTGAGGCTATCAGAACCGTACCCAGGTATGCCAAGTTTTTGAAGGATTTATGCACAAGGAAGGATAAGTTGATTGCTAATGAAATTACTCAGGTGGGTGAAAGTGCTACATCTATGTTACTGAAGAAGATGCCTGCTAAGTGTGAAGATCCTGGTGGTTTCACAGTGCCAATTACCATTGGTAACCGATGATTTGAGCGTGCTTTTCTTGATTTGAGAGCTTCCATAAGTGTTATGTCTGCCGATGTTTATGAATCTTTGAATCTTGGACCTTTGAAAGAAGCAAAAATTACTATTCAATTGGCAAACAAGTCCAATATATATCCTAAGGGAGTCATGGAGGACGTGTTAGTTCAAGTGAATCGATTAATTATTCCGGTTGATTTCTACATTGTGGATATGCAAAATGGAGATAATTGTTCATCTACTTCGTTACTTCTTGGGAGACCGTTTATGAAAACAGCAAAGACGAAGATTGATGTGGACAATGGTACACTCACTATGGAATTTATTAAGGAGATAATTCTCTTCAACATAATTGAGGCCATGCGTTATCCTAGTGATGTGCACTCCGCTTTCTCTATTGATGTTATTGGTTCGTTGGCACAACAAATGTTTGATTTGAGCAATGAAGACGAACTTGGAGTTGCGTTGCGAAACAATATTGATTTGGACGTTCATGGGCAGCCGAATGTGGACGTCGAACTAGTCAAAGAGATAATGGAGATGTGTGGTGCTTTAACAGCATTACAAGAAGCTCGAACGGGTAATATCTCTTATATTTGTTTACCAGTAACTAATGAGGTTCCTTTACCTTCTATTGTGCAGGCACCTAAACTAGAATTGAAGCCTCTTCCCGATTACTTAAAGTATGCTTACTTGGGTGATAAAGAGGAGCTTCCAGGGATTATTGCAAAGAATCTCAATGCTATACAAGAAGAACGTCTACTTCGGGTTCGAAGGAGCACAAAACGACCATTGGTTGGACAATTCCGACATTAAAGGCATTAGTCCATCAATGTGCATGCATAGAATCCTTATAGAAGATGATAGCAAGCCGGTACGTGATGCTCAGCGTAGGCTTAACCCCCCAATGATGGAGGTCGTGAAGGAAGAGATCCTCAAATTACTAAGTGTGGGGGTGATTTAACCAATTTCTGACAACAAGTGGGTTAGTCCGGTGCAATTGGTGCCTAAGAAATCAGGTGTCACTGTTGTCAGAAATCAAGATGATGAACTTGTTCCTACAAGAGTTCAAACAGGATGGCGAGTGTGCATAGACTATAGAAAGCTCAATTCGGCTACCCGCAAGGATCACTTTCCTTTGCCTTTCATTGATCAGATGTTAGAGAGGTTAGCGGGACATTCTCATTATTGATTTTTGGAAGGTTATTCGGGATACAATCAAATTGTTATTGCACCGGAGGATCAAGAGAAGACTACATTTACTTGTCCTTTCAGTACATTTGCATATAGAAGAATGCCATTTGGTCTTTGCAATGCGCACGCCACTTTTCAGAGATGTATGGTCAGTATATTTTCTGACTACGTGGAAAACATCATTGAGGTATTTATGGATGATTTCAGTGTTTATGGCGATTCATTTGATATTTGCTTAAATAATCTTGAACTTGTTCTTAAAAGATGCATAGACACTAATCTTGTTTTAAACTCGGGAGAAATGCCACTTTATGGTAAACCATGGTATATTGCTCGGTCACATCGTATCCTCTCAAGGGCTCGAGGTGGACAAAGCAAAGATAGACCTGATTAGAAACTTATAATACCCCACTTCGGTGAGGGAGATTCGCTCGTTTCTTGGTCATGCAGATTTTTATAGGCGGTTTATCAAAGATTTCTCAAAAATCTCAATGCCAATGTGCAAATTGTTGCAAAAGGAGGTTACCTTTAACTTCGATTAGGAGTGCAAGGATGCCTTTGATAAATTAAAGGAGATGTTGACTACTGCACCTATTATTAAGTCACCTGACTGGAGTTTTCCGTTCGAGTTAATGTGTGATGCAAGTGATTATGCAGTCGGAGCTGTTTTAGGTCAGAAAGTGGACAAGAGGTCGCATGTGATTTATTATGCATCAAGGACCCTTAATGAGGCTCAAATCAATTATTCAACCACTGAGAAAGAGTTGATGGCTATAGTATTTGCACTAGAAAAATTTAGATCATTTTTAGTGGGTACAAAAGTGATTATATATTCTGATCATGCAACACTTCGGTACCTATTGAAAAATAAGGAGGCCAAGCCAAGACTCATAAGATGGATTCTTTTGCTGCAAGAATTCAGTATTGAAATCAGAGATAAGAAAGGTATCGAGAATAATGTTGCGGATCATCTTAGTAGACTTATTGTCTCCAAAGAAGAACTTCCCTTACAAGATCGTTTTCCGGACGAATAACTTTTCTCAATTGAAGAATCAACACCTTGGTATGCTGATATAGTAAACTCTTTGGTTACAAGGCAAGTACCTAGTACGATGTCTAATTTTCAAAAGTTAAAGCTTAAGAAAATAGTCAAACAGTATGTGTGGGATGAGCCCTACTTGTGGAAATATGGTGCTGATCATATTATCCGCAGGTGCGTACCTAACTCTGAGTTTCAATCAATTCTATATTTTTGTCATTCCTATGCTTGTGGTGGTCACTTTGGTTCTAAACGTACCGCTCTCAAAGTTCTTGAGAGTGGCTTTTATTGGCCTACCCTATTTGAGGATGCATATGTTTTTTACAAATCTTGTGACAGATGTCAATGAACGGGCAATCTAGGTGCTCGAAATCAAATGCCACTCACACCGATTCTTCATGTAGAGATTTTCGATGTGTGGGGTATTGAATTTACGGGCCCTTTTGTTAATTCGAATGGAAAATATTATATACTTCTTGCTGTGGATTATGTTTCTAAATGGGTGGAAGCTAAAGCCACCCCTACTAATGATTCTCAAGTTGTTTGTGAGTTTGTGAAGGAATATATATTCTCTAGACATGGTACACCAAGAGTGGTAACAGTGATGGAGGTTCGCATTTCAAGAAATCCTTCCATGCTCTCCTAAAGAAGTACAACATTACTCACAAAGTTGGCACGCCGTATCACCCACAAACTAGTGGGCAAGCTGAAATTTCAAATCGTGAAATCAAGTCCATTCTGGAGAAAACTGTCAATACTACAAGAAAAGATTGGAGCTTCAGGCTTAATGATGCACTTTGGGCGTATAAAACGGCATATAAAACATCAATTGGTATGTCTCCATATCGGTTGGTTTATGGAAAAGCTTGTCATCTCCCAGTTGAACTTGAGCATAAGGCTTTTTGGGTGGTAAAGATGTACAACATGGAGTATGATGAAGCTGGGAAACAAAGGAAGCTACAAATAAATGAGCTAGAGGAAATATGTAATGATGCTTATGAGAGCTCTCGTATATACAAGGAAAAGATGAAGTTATTCCACGACAAAATAATTTCTCGATTTTTTTTTTGTTGTGGGACAAAAAGTTCTTTTATTTAATTTTCGTCTTATGTTATTTCCTGGCAAGCTAAGGTCCCAATGGGTGGGACCATTTGTTGTTACTAATGTTTTTCCTCATGGTGCAGTTGAAATAACTAGTCCTAAAACTGGGAAAGTTTTCAAGATCAACGGCCATAGAATGAAGCCATACTACGAGAACTTCACTATAGTGGATGTTAATGAGACTGAGCTTCGTGATTTACTTCCTCTGGAGGAGTAATTTGGAGAATGCCAAGTCGGGCTGAGGACGTAAAACTAAGCGCTAAATGGGAGGCAACCCATCGGTTTTGTATCTCTATCTTTTGTATTTTATTTTTCTTAGATTTTCATATCATATTTTGATTTCCCACCTTGACTTTACTTAGGACGAGTCAATTACATTGAGGACAATGTAAAGTTTAAGTGTGGGGGAGTGTTTGGATATTTTTCATATAGAGTTTTTATCCTTTTTGAGTCGATTTTTCAAAATTTGAAAATTTTTGCAGTTTAAACCTCCAACTTGTAGAGATTTTGGAGTCACTAGCATACTTCTAGGTATGTTTACATAGAGATTCTGACTGACATAACTGAACTTGGAAGTGTTAGGGAACTACGTTGGACTTCTTACTTGTTAGAGTGTTAAATAATGGATTTAATCATGCCGGTGATGCAAATTAGGAGCACAGAGAAATGCATTATTAGAGTTGCTGATCAATCATTAGTGGAGGCTACCCATTTTCAAATCAACAGAGGCACCAGACCAAATTTCTTTGTAGCTGACTAAAGAGCTTTCTTTTGAGTGTGTGTCACCGTACGTTAATTCCGGGTATAATGGTGAGCTACCCAACCTCCCAACAATAGAAGCACTACTCTTTGATCTCTTGAGTGCTAATTTTGTCAATCATAAGGGTGACGTCTATAGATGAACACCACCTTCTTGTAGTTTGATTTGCGGTTAGTACCATTTTCTCTCTCGCCGACAACAGATCCATAGAAACACCATCATCATCAACAAGTGGAGCGACATCAAAATCTACAAGGAAAGTTGAAGACGTTTAAGGTTTACAAGCAACAATTCAAGGAAGAGCAAAAGTTCATATCCAAGTAAAGCAACATACAATGAGCATATTTTTATATATATGTTGAAGACTTACACATAAGGAGCGTAAATTATATCCAAGTATGAAGACTTATTTGCAAGTGCGAAGAAAATTAAAATATGAGAGGAATTGAAGTTTATGATACGAAGACAATACAAGTTGTGAAGATCAAAGTGGTAAAGTACTTCTTCTATGGCCATGTTAATTTTAATTTCGTTATTACTTTTATAGTGGCAATCTTTTTGAAAATAAAAATAAAAAAAATACATATATATAAAGGAAAATAGAGAAATAGAAAATACAAAAAGATTTGCATTAGGTTGTTATTTGTTCAATAAGGCCATGGGGAAGAAAAATATATAAGAAGTTTCAAGCAACAAGGAAATTGAAGAGAAAAGAGTTACAAATTGTCAGAGTTCTACGAAGTTCAAGAGATTATCATCAGCAGTTGAAGACCGAAGACGAAGACCAAGAAGATGAAGAAGACGAGCCGAAGGAAGACGTTTCTATTGGATGTTGTGAGAGTGGTGCTTTCATCATTGCAATTAGATGTGAAGGTGGTAAGTACTCCCATCCTCGATAATAATGGTTGATTTCCTTTCTTAGAGATTATCAGAGAAATATCTTTGTTTTCCACGATTTTGTGGAGTCTCCAGAAATATTTTGGAAGGTTTCCTTCCCACCATTCAACGTGTGTAGGATTTTTCTCTTCATTCCTACCTACACACATGTGAGACCCATAAAAAAGCCGTCTTATTGAGTGCAATTATCATAAAATCCTTTAAAGTGAGGCAGAAGTCGAGGCGAAATGCTTATTGATCTCTCTCAAACACGCGTTCTCTCATTATGGTGTGGTTATTTCTCACTCAACATTTAAGAATGAGAATATGTTCTTTGGTATTTCTAACTTCTTATTACTAGCATGCGAAACTCTATGTCCTCATAGCTCTTTGGATGCTTGGGAAGCTGGAACGCTTTGAAGTTGGAGTAGGTTTTGTGGGTATACCTCTCGTAAGCCCTCACGAGACTATAACTCGTCCACTACGGACACCTAGGGGTTTAAAGGCTTGTTACATTCCGCTAAAAGTAACCGCATCCTCGACGACACGGAGTTGTTGTAGTTTAGTTTAGTTTGCTCGAGGACTAGCAAAAGGCAAGTGTGGGGGAATTTGATAAGTGTATATTTCACATATATTTAGTGTCAATTCCATGCTAGTATTTGTTGGTTTTCTTGCAAATTATTGTATGTTACGCTTGTTTTCTCTTATTTGTGTTTTATTAGTTGAATCATCCAAAAGAAGTGAATATGCACTTAATTGTGCAAGGAAAGAAGCTAGCTATAAGTGGAGAAAGGCCAAGACCAAATGGAACTCGTTTAAATACAAGATTTCTATTTTTCATTGTGTAGAGGACGAGAAGATATGACAATGGCGAAAGAACGGAGTCATTCTGAGTTCGTATGAAGAAGTTATGAGCAAAACAAGAATTTAGAAGACTAAAAGGGTAAAATGGTCATTTTCCATGGGAAGTGGTATAGGTATCCCAACCGGATGATAAGGGACACCTTCCTGTTAAGGGGTAGTCAAGTTCAAGGGAAGTGCTAAAGGGAGTTCAGTCTTTTACTTAAGGGGCTGCCAAGATTCAAAGACTGATTGAGGCAGACGCCAAATTACTCAGGGCACCTCTTCCTCTTCCTTAATATGAACATGAAGAACATGAGTTGTTCTTAATGGTGGTCATCATGATGATCATGTTTGCGATGAATTTCAGAAGAAGGGTTTTTGGATTCCAATGGAACCATTGGGTTTCTATGGATGATAGAAAGCATGGGTATTAACCTGATTTCGATAAATCAGTCATATTCGAGTTTGGCAGAGGATTAATGGTTTGCTGCCAATGTCGTGATTAATGGTGACACTGCCATTGAAGGTGATTCTTGAGTTAGCAGCTGTTGGCAGAGTCGATGGAGTTGATGGAACTGCTAGCTCGGATGACGGCATTAAAGGCAAAGAAGACGCAGAGAAGAGTACCGAGCTTGGTGAAGGTCAAGGGATTCGAGTCAGCAAAGCTCGAGTATTAGTTGATGCCGTGGCTCGACAGGAAACTAATGATGGCAATGGAAGATAATGGAGTTTGTTGTTGCCATCATGGATGGTCGTGGTGAAGAGCTCGAGCTTGGCAGTGAACTGGAAGTAATAACAGGGGAGATGGCCGCTATTACGGTAGTTATCATGATGATCAGGTGGAGCTCGAGACGCTGGACATGCAGTTGAGAACGAAGGAGAGGTATTGGCAGTGATGAAGTTTAGCTCGCTGTGGTTGTTGCTGGTAAAGATCATGATGGTGATAATGAAACAGAGTTGGAGATTTTGGTTGGAGGAGCTACGGAGCTTGGGAGAATGAATGGTGATGGACTTGGGCTATTGCTAGAGCTTCATAGTTGTTGCTACCATTGGAGTGACAAGTTTGAAGGAAACAGAGCATGGCAGTGAGATTTGCTGCCATTGTAAATGGAGCTCGAGTGAACAGGGAGAGAGTTCGGTTAAGGCAGCTATGGCGATATGGAAGGTGATTGACTGAATGATGATAGACGTTGTTATGGTGATGGTTTATCGGTATCGGTGATGGTAATGGAGTTATACGGTGGTTGTTGGTTGAGAAGAGATGGAGAAGCAGAGTTGCAGTCGATGTTTAATGACAGCCGGAGATTGACCGGTGGTAGGGAAGTGACGGTATAGATGGAAGTCCAATAGTTGTACAAATTGAAAAAAAAAAGAAAAAAGAAAAAGGCGAGCACGTGAAGATGTGAGGTGGGGCCTGGCTGCAGTATTTTTTGCAGAGCTCTGACGCGTAGAGAGGAAGGTGATTATTGTGTGTACTGCGGAGCATCGAGGTTATATAGATTGATGGTGCAGATGAAGCTAAAAAGGTTCCTCAAAGGATCGAACGGATCAGAAGCCGTGTATATGCTAATAAAACGCGGTCCGCTACACTTGATTATCAACATCTATTTTGGGATAAACTCCACCGACTTTGAAACCTTTATCTTGTGCGACTTTGGTGGATCGGAGAAGGGTTTTGGGTGCTATAAATAGCAAAGAGAAAATTCATTATTGTTAACTTCTTCTTTTATTATTCCTTTTGTAACTAGAGACAAAAACAGAGAGAGAAATAAAGTTTTGCTCCCTGGATTTTCTTGTGAATTTTTATTTTTATTTTAATTTCTTTCTTTCTTATTTGTTTAATTATTATTACTTTTTAGCTATGAGTAGCTAAACTTGTTTTTGATTAGGGATGATTTCAAAGTCCTGAACAATGAAGCTTTAATTTATTAGACCAAGTTTATTTCAAGTTTTATTTTATTGTTGATTATCTTTATTATTTTTAATGTTTAAGAATATTGAGGGGTTATTTAAAGTGATCAATTAAATTAACCAATCAATAATTATTCTACTAGTATTGGGGTTGGTGATACGTGTAATTGTCACTCAATTCTTTACACAAGTAGTAAATCGCAAGATCTGATAGAGGGATTCTGTTAAGCAATTGTGTATAAAGATAACACTAGTAAGCAGGCCGAGCCTATGTGTCTGATGCTAGGATCAACCTGATTCACAGAGTGTAAAGCATTCGTTAATCTACACCTTGAGAGCTTATTTTTGGTGGGTTAGTTGGATATAAACTGGTAGTCGAGCGCTTTCGTATCCAGTGACAACAGGAATCCGGGGGATAGCAGAGCTTATTGCTATTCTACGGTTGGTAACAATATAAATTCAACAATAGATAAACTTGTATTCAATTAAGTTTCAGTTCAGTGACGGAGAAGGATTCCCTAGTCATCTTTCTTCTTATAGTTTACAAAAAATCTTTTATATTTTATTTTGTCAATTATTTTGATTTAAAATCTAAAAACCCCCTTTTCGGTTACTTTATAACATCTAAAACTCCCTGCTCTTCGTGGGAACGAACTCCTTGCCATTATATTACCAGTTAATAGTGTGGAAAGAAGTAAATTAATTTTCTGTGTAAACGACGCGCATCAGTGTGTTGATATTAGTCTAGACCAGTATCTCAGTCCATTAGCATAGGTTCACCTTAGTCAACATCATCTACATTTTTTCTACATCCATCTTCTTAATCTATCCATGTGATTGGTTGACTCTAGTTTATGATGTCTAGAAACTATCTAAATAGAGCTCTGTCACTTTATATGAATTTTAGTATGCTTGAGTGCAAACTCGTGTACATCAATTGGAATTTCGCATCAGGGTACTTCCTCCTGTAGTCAATGATTGTATGCCAACCAAGGAGATTCTTTAGTGCCTTCCAAGGTTCCGCGTAGATAGCTAGGGTCTGGAGTAAAGGTTTTGTGGGTACACCTCTGGTAAACCCTCCCGAGACTAAATCGGTCACTGGGGCCACCTAGTGAGTTAGAATTTTATT
The DNA here is from genome assembly GCA_023531295.1 of Papaver armeniacum. NCBI lineage: Eukaryota > Viridiplantae > Streptophyta > Magnoliopsida > Ranunculales > Papaveraceae > Papaver > Papaver armeniacum. Next base: position 923,176 of record JAJJWW010014413.1, read on the forward strand.
TTCTATATTAGATTTGCTCGAGGACTAGCAAATATTTAGTTTGGGGGTATTTGATAGACACATTTTTGTGTATGAATTTTCCTCATTGTCTCTATTGTTAGTGCTTGATTTTGTACTTATTTTGGTGTTTTTATGTTTGTGTAGGTGTTTTTGGAGATACACTTGTGTGGAAAAAGTTTCTCAAAAAGTGTTGTTTGGACCCCAGGAGAAAAGAACTAAAGGCACCCACATTTTGGACGTACCCCCATGGCTATTCGCACCCCTACTCTGGATAGGGGCTACCTTTCTTCCTCACGTACAAATAGAAAATGGCGAGAAATTTGGTTTCAACAGTAAATGATTTATTATCTTTAACATAAGAATATCTTCTTTCCTTATAAACATGAAGTTTTGAAGAAAAAGGAAGTTATCTTGTATTAAACAAGAAAGATATCCTTAGAAGATTTTATCTTGGATTTTATTCTGCGAATTAAAGAAGATATGTGTTTAGTAAAGAAATATAGAGAATAAAGAGAAAGAAAAATTCATGAAGATATTTTAATTAAAAAGAAGAAGCTTTTGGAGTTATGGAAGAATATATTTGAGTAATGTGTATTTGTGTGTATAAATAGAGAGCTAGAGAGCACATTTGAGGGGGGAGTATTGGAGAGAAAAGAAAATCACTGCTTTAATAATTTTCTCTCATTTTCATCATTTGTAAATACTTTGAGCAATAAAATTATATTTTGAGCGTGTTTCCATGATGAGGAGCTAAACCCATCACTGGGGCGACGGAGGAAGCTGTATTTCATCCTTGGGTAATTTAATTATTTCTTTATTTACTTTTTGCACCGATTTTAAATGATTTATGATTTCTATTAATCAATTGTTATCTTATTTGATAGTGTATGCTTAGTCTTAGGTGCTTTTGATATACTATGCTTGTAATTTACAATTGATGTTTTACGAAATCTATTTTGGCAAAGAATAGAGTTAATATTTATTTTGTTTTGAGATATAATTGCATGGGATTAATTTCTGAACCACTTGAATAGAAAACAGTAAAATCTGAGTCCCAGTGAATTCTTCATCCCGTGACATATTTTGTATATATTTTTTCTTATTTTTTTTTTCCATTATTTAAGCCTAAAATCAATTTCAACAAAGTCCGAGTGAACGACAACCTTTCTTACCACTATCTAAAATACCATCAGGTATGACCAACTATAGACATTGGGGAACCGATCCTAGTAAGAGGTGCAACCGATCACAAGTATGTGGAAGCGATCCTTGTAAGAGGTACAACAAGTCTTAGTAATTGGTAACCGATCCTATGACTTGTGCAACCGATTGCACGCAAATACCATAATTATGTGGTAACCGATCCTAGTACCTAGTCAACCAATTTTTGGAAAGCTAGTGTGACTGATCCTAGTACCCACATGGAGGTACAACCGAAGCTTTGTGTTTTTGTAGAACCGTGAAACCCATTAATGGTGATTTGATAGGATAATCAATCACATAGTTCTTGGAAGTCAGATGAACCAATTCTAACTCGTTTGGAAGTGTGGCAAATCGGTTCCAAGATTGTAAATATGAAAAAGGATTTACAAAGTAAAGATGTCGACATACTTTGAACATGTGCAGTAATTCTTATCTTTTATTGTTCAAAGATATTCCTTAATAACTAAAGGAGAATCCCGGATCGAAATAAATTGAGAATCTTTTAATTAAAGTTTTTAGTTTTATATGCTTTTAATTTCCTGCAATTAAAAAGCATATCTTTAGAAAATAAAAATTGGTAATGTGCATTTACTAATTGGAGATTTTCTACTGAGATTTCGGTCAATATTTGGACAGAGCATTTCCAGGAATTATGAAAACCGAATTTGGAAATATATTGCATATCTTGAGAATATTTTCGATTTTGGAAATTCCTCGGTGTCCAAACTTCCTTGGTCTACAAATATTGAAGTTTGCATTTCAAGCAAACTAATCCTCAAAGCCAGCAAAACTACCTAGTTGTGTTGTTACTGGTGGATCCGCCTATACGGAGAGGAAAGTAACCTAATTAGGTGAAATCTCTTACGGCCGCTCGGTTTAAAGACTTCTTTGGGATTGAGAAGCTCTATTAGTACCGTTGGTGGGAAACTAAATAATTGCGATTTATTATTAGTTTTCGATTGATTTGATTGACTAACGGTTGTTGAACTTGATTTCACCTAGTTTGTTTATGCTTGAGAATCTTCTCTTATGATATAAGATTCACTCAAACTAGATCGAAGTTTCGATGGGGATCTTTAGACTGTTTGTAGATCTAAAGACGTCTTGTGATAATCCATTGTTAACGGACTACACTACGTGTGTGATTGATCACAAGAAATTCAAGTTGATTGTGTGCAGGTGTTTATTGAAGATCTAAGAAGATTTGAAGACAAAGAAGACTTTGAAGATTTCTGATTTGGGTTCATAATCTTTGGTGGGCACAATATTTGTTTCGGGTAAAGAGGATCCAACTATAATCGGTTTATCCTTGTGGTAGATTGGATTGATTACTTGAGTAGATCATCATCAATATAATTCTTTGTGATTAAAAGTACTGATTGCAAAATCTTGACAATTACTTTGGTAGTTGTTATTAGATAGATCTAAGGACCTGACAAAGGATTTTATTGGGATAAACGGAAGAGCCTTTTGCTGAACTCATATCACTTTGTTGAAAAGAGTTGTTACCGAACAATTTTTTTGTTCCTTTACTGTTTGGAATACGAACCAAAGGAATTGTTCCAAGTGCGTGACTTATTGCAAGTTGGAGGCGCAGGGATACAAATGGAACTAGGTGAACTATAGGTTTAGTTGCTTGGTCTCAACTATACGAAGTTGGTTTGATTTTGTATAACAGCTTAATCCTGAGAGTATTCAATTCGGGACAAGGTTCCGTAATTATAATTGTTTTTATTATAATTAGAAGTAAAATACACAAACGTTTTAAATCCTATTTACTTGATAGTAATCCTATTGTGTTTGGTTAAGTTCGAACCTTTTATCAAGTAAACATACTTCGTTGTTATATTGTCTCGATCTTGTATCCATAGTCAATCACACAAGTTATCTTATTGTCGTATTGTCTCGATCTCGTATCCATAGACGATCACACGAAGTGTGAAACGATTAGTTGTATTGTCTCGACTCGGTCTATAGACAATCACTTTCGGAGAAAGGACTTATAGGTGGAAAACTTTTAGATTGAGGTATATTTGGGTACCCTAGTCTTTTCAATAACGACTTGAAGACTTCATTTGGGATTCGCGAAGCCAGATCCAACTATTTTCTCTGTAGTTTCATATTCTAATTTTAATTGTTCTATCGTATTGAGTTTTATTTTCTCTAAGATTTGCTCGAGATGTATCTCCGATAGCTAAAATATAAAAAGTACTCATAACAGTTCTTCGACTCAGACTCTTGGGATTCCGCAATAACTTTATTTGTTAATCAGTTAGGTTATTGTGAGGTGACTGATATTTCTAGGATGCACTTCGGGAGTATAAGTCTGGGTATTAGTTGGTTCATGTTCACCTTGATCTTTGTATCAAAATACGGAACAAAAACAATAAAGGATAGACAGATTTGTGGGAGACATATTTGTTTATAAGTCTTTGAATTTGGATCGTAATAACTCTTAGTTGCGGGTGAGATCAACTAAGGGAATCAAGTGTGCAGAATCCGGCGTGTATCCAAACGCGTAAGGAACTCGACTGTACCTTAATCGGTGTGAGATTTGTTAGGGTCAACTACATTCTAGTCTGAAGTTAACTTGCAGTAGGCTAGTGTTTGTAGCGACTTAATATAGTGTAGTGTCCAAATCTGGACTAGGTCCCGGGATTTTTTTACATTTGCGGTTTCCTCATTAATAAAATATCTGGTGTCTGTGTTATTTCTTTTCCGCATTATATGTATTTATATAATTTAAATATCACAGGTTGTGCGTAGTTTAATCAGTTGTTAAATCCGACCTTGAGTGTTGGATATAACTTGATTGACACTTGGGCATTGGTTTTTGGTACCGTCCAAGTTATTTCTCATACCAATCAGGCTCACGTATTTCTATCTGTTCGATTTGCTGATTGTATTGAAAAAGAGAGATAAAGCTCTTTGATATATTACTTGATTGAGTCTTACTTTTAAGTTGGTTATCTTGGAATTATATTGGAGTTTAGTCCATACAGATTAACGAACGAATTATTGGGTGTGGTTGTTGTACCCCCGCTTTTTCAGCACTTATCTAAGTACTTATTACGCTTGTGAGTGACTACATAAGAAATGGCTTGGCCTGGTATAAAAGAAGTGGTTCGGGCACTAGTGAACTGAGAAGCACCCGTGACATCAAAACAAACATCCCAAGGTTGAAGATTGTATGAGGATGGGCCATTACTGTTTGGGATACAATTTTATACAAATTTCAACAAAGACTTAGCACTTGGCAGAGAGGATATCTCACAAAAGGTGGAAGACTGATGCTCATTCAAGGTGAGTTGTCTAGGTTACCAATTTACTATTTATCACTTTTTAAAATGTCTCAGATCCGTGGAAAAATAAATGGTTGCTACTATGAGGAAATTTCTTTGGGGTTCATCTGACTTTATCAAAAAAAAAAAAAAAAGTTGGGTGGGTAGGAAAAGGATTAGTTTACTAAAAGAAAGAGACTGTGTGGGCATTAAAAAGTTGAGACTCATGAACAGAGCTCTGCATGCTAAGTGGGTTTGGAGGTATGGAAAGGAAAAAAAGACTCTATGAAGGTTTATTGTGCATCAAAAGTTTGGTGGTCATGTAGATGCTCTGTTGCCTAATGATTGTACAAGGCCGGTAGGGAAAAGCTTATGGTCTGACATTTTAAAATCAAAACCAATCATTCAGCAGAACTCAACAGTTATTTTTCCAGTGCCAATAAAGTATTATTCTGGCAGGAAAAATGGAAGGGGATATACACTCTGGCTTATCTATATCCTACTCTATACAGGCTGTCTAGTAATAAGTATGCTACCATAGGTGAAATTGTGGTGATCACATATGGCATAGCAGCTTGGAATTTTAACTTCTCAAGAATTCTGAGAGCGTTGAAAGCGGAAATGGTGATAAGCCTTTTGCAGCTTATAAATAATCCTGAATTGGCTGAAGATGGTAATAACTCTCTGACTTGGAATCCCGATAATACTTTTTCAGTTAAGTCTTGTTACCTAGCCTTAGAAGATGAAGGCTTTCTCATATTTGCATACAAGAGTATTTGGAATCCGAATATCCCAATGAAGGTAATATTTTTCACATGGTGCTTATGTTATAATGCAACACCCACTTTAGACTCGCTCAGGTATTCTATTGTGATAAATGGTTATATTATGTGCAAAAAAGTTGTAGAATCAAATATTCATTTATTTTTGCATTGTGAAGAAACTAGTAAGCTTTGGAATTTTTTCTTCAAAAGTTTCAAGATGCTGTGGGTATTTACAGAGGACGTTAAATCAAATATTTGGGAATGACGTAGAAGAAAAGGAAATGCATTGCAAAGAAGGCTTTGGGTATGATCCCTTTTGCTATTTGGTGGACGGTTTGGAATGAAAGAAACATAAGACACTTTCAAGGAATTTACAAGAGCTCAGATTTACTGCTGCAAGAGGTGAAGTTTCTGCTTTATAATTGGTCCATGGGTACAAAAATGTGTGAGAACATTTCTCTCAATATGGTTCTTTACAACTGGGGTAGTGTCTTAGGATCTTAGTAATTTGATTTCCTTTTGTTTTGTTGTTTTTTCTTTTGTACAATGATCCAGTCTTCTTGACTGAGCTGTAGCTACTTGATAGCATCTCGTTTTCTCTACAGTTTTACCACTATTTTGTGGTAACTCTGTCTCTTTTATATATTTGCCCCTTTTTCGAGTAAAAAATAATAATATTCACCAAGAGTTAATATGTGTTTAAAACCCAAAAACAATCATGAAGTCATTAAAAACATATATCATTAATCTTAGATTTAGCAAATTATGTTTCAAAAAAAGAAAAATTAATCTCTCTTACAGGGCCTACGGCCCAACTAAAGTAGTTCGGGTTTACCCAGTAGTTATATATACAACATAGTATTCTAGGTAATACGGTTGTTGATATCAATACAATCTCTCTTGTCGTTTCTCATATTCTTTGTCTTCTCCTATTTTCCCCTTAAACACGTTATCAGCACGAAGCTATACGGTAGAGCTTGATTGGATCGGTTGGTTTATTTTCTTCTATATGGATGATTAGTCGAGGAATAATTTTAATTTGAAATTGAAGCTGTGTTGTACTCTTTTTTCCTTCGATCGAGAATAGTTTTTCCATAAGGGTTTTGTTACTCGACAAGGTTTTTAGCGAGACCACACTAAAAACATCAAGTATGTTGAACGTTGAAAACATAAAGACCGCATTGATATTACTGAAAATATATGAATCAAAGAAATGAAACACGATAGTCTGTTAAGAAACGTAACTTCCAGAATCAACAACATGGTCTTATAAACATTCAAGTCACCAAAGTAAAGTGTGATAAACTCCTTTTGACTGCATTAGACTAATGAAAATTGTCTGACATCAGGGGGAACATCTAATAGTGTGTGGAACTATTTTCCTTCTCCGAGGTTGCTTTTTTCCACAGGGTTTTGTTACTCGGCAAGGTTTTTAATGAGACAACAACAAACACCGGGAATGTAATTTCCCAGCTAAGGCTATTTGTCTTTCCCACGAGGATTTTCTGCCTTAGGAGTTTTGAAGCAACTAGTCAACGGAGCAAAGTGATCATCTGCAACAGATCAACTTTACTTACATCTGTCACGTTGTACTCTTTTCCCTTTGTCAAGGTTTTAATGAGGAAACGTATTCGATTCCAACTATGTTCTAAGTTTGCTTTTATATTGTACTCTTTTTCTTTAGTTCAGGTTTTGTCCCTCTAGGTTCCCTAACGAAGTTTTTAACGAGGCAATTAACTTAGACTCGTCTGTCTTTGAAGATCGTATTGCATGTGATGAACTATATGTAAAGTACGAGACAACATGCGAAGTACTACATGTGAAGAGTTGTACCAAGATTTTGTCCCACTGAGATTTTTCTTGTCAAAGTTTTAATGAGGAAATTGATTTCGGCACAAGTCATCAAGGAAAACCTACATTTGAAGACCTACATTTGAAGCACTATATGTTAAGCACTAAATACGAAGTTCTATTGGACCGCACAAGAAGGAGTGTTATAGAGCCTACGACTCATGAATGTGCGGCCCAACTAGAGTAGTTAGGGTTTTCCCGATGGCCGTATATAAAGCTGTTTATGGGTAAAAATCGTTTCTGCCGATTTCGGTAAATTCGGTAAGTGAGTGAGAAACTGGTTCAAACCCTAAACAAATGTGCTGCACGTGAGCACTTTATAGATTCGAGAGATCAATCTGTACAAGTCCGGCCTAAACCAAGAAATGGCCGTTCCAGACTTGCTTCGGTCACAAAGTGGAGGAGAAGGGTTGATTTGGGGAGGGAAGCAAAGAAAGGTGTTGAGGCGGAACTCGGGAGAGTAGTGTCTCGACTTATATCAGAAAGTGGAAGCTTCGTAAGCTTGCAAGAGATGAAAGCTTTTTGGAGAGCTTGCAAAGTTGACTTTTCTGAGAGTGTAGTATTTTTCTCCTGACCGAGACTAGTTGTCTGGTGGAAATAGGTGAGACCTATTTATACAAGTCGAGATTGAAACGTACCCTGGCCTCATGAAGGAAGAGAGTAAAGGGTGAAATAATGGGAGGAGGTGGTAACCGCATGGCGTTAATGGGTGAAAACGTTTTCACCATTATTTCCTCTTTTATTTGACCGCTTTATTCCTTTTCACGCTTTCTTAATGTGAGCGTAGTGTACGCTGCATGCTGTGACCGCCAAACCAAAACCCTAGAAAGCATCCCCCAGTTTGTGTTGACGTCTCGAGTGTTGGTTGCATCTTGAGTGCAAGTGGTGCTGCTAGGGGCGCATGTGGCATGTGCCAATGGCATGTGCGGAATGCCTTTGTTGCGAGTTGCACCTCGAGCGCAAGGGGCAATGCCAGAGCTGCTAGTGGCGTGTGTGGCATGTGCCAATGGCGTGTGTGGAACGCCTTGGTGGTAGGTTGCACGGTTTGCAAGTTAGGCTACCAGCGTGTGTGTTTGGCATGTGCCAATGGCATGCGTGGCCGTTAGGCCGTGGCCTTGGTGGTAGGTTGCACGGTTTGCAAGTTAGGCTACCGTAGGCGTGTGTGTGTGTTTGGCATGTGCCAATGGCACGTACGGCCATGTTGACCTAGTTGCAAGTCTTGCAAACCTAGGGCGCTATATTTGGCGCGTGCTAATGGCATAGCGACTTGGAAATATGGCTTGCGGTACGTGTTGGCATGTGCCAATGGCACGTACAGCCATGTTGACCTAGTTGCAAGTCTTGCAAGCCTAGGGCGCTATATTTGGCATGTGCCAATGGCATAGCGGCTTGGAAATATGGCTTGCGGTACGTGTTGGCATGTGCCAATGGAACGTACGGCCATGTTGACCTAGTTGCAAGTCTTGCAAGCCTAGGGCGCTATATTTGGCGTGTGCCAATGGCATAGCGGCTTAGAAATATGGCTTGCGGTACGTGTTGGCATGTGCCAATGGCACGTACGGCCATGTTGACCTAGTTGCAAGTCTTGCAAGCCTAGGGCGCTATATTTGGCGTGTGCCAATGGCATAGCGGCTTGGAAATATGGCTTGCGGACGTGTTGGCATGTGCCAATGGCACGACGGCCATGTTGACCTAGTTGCAAGTCTTGCAAGCCTAGGGCGCTATATTTGGCATGTGCCAATGGCATAGCGGCTTGGAAATATGGCTTGCGGTACGTGTTGGCATGTGCCAATGGCACATACGGCCATGTTGACCTAGTTGCAAGTCTTGCAAGCCTAGGGCGCTATATTTGGCGTGTGCCAATGGCATAGCGGCTTGGTTTTGGCGTTGTTGCCATGGTGCGCAGTGTGCGGCTTGGTTTGGCATTGTTGCCATGGTGCGCATGCATGTGCGGCTTGGTTTGGCATTGTTGCCATGGGCGTGAGATGCGGCTTGATTTGGCATTGTTGCCATGGTGCGCAGTATGCGGCTTGGTTTGGCATTGTTGCCATGGTGCGCAGTGTGCGGCTTGGTTTGGCATCGTTGCCATGGTGCGCAGTGTGCGGCTTGGTTTGGCATCGTTGCCATGGTGCGCAGTGTGCGGCTTGGTTTTGGCGTCGTTGCCATGGTGCGCAGAATGCGGCTTGGTTTGGCATCGTTGCCATGGTGCGCAGTGTGCGGCTTGGTTTGGCATTGTTGCCATGGTGCGCAGAATACGGCTTGGTTTGGCATTGTTGCCATGGTGCGCAGTGTGCGACTTGGTTTGGCATTGTTGCCATGGTGCGCGATATGCGGCTTGGTTTTGGAATTAGGGTTACGTGTTGAAAACCCTAATCTGGTATTTTGAAAAAATACCCCTATTAATTATTTACACTGAGTTAAATGCTCTTAGTTAATGTGTTGCGGGTAACACTAGGTCATGGGGTTTTACGATTTTACCCCTTGTTTAAAAACCACCATCAACATTAAGTCCCCGCTTAGCTCGGAACAGGGGGCTTTGTTGCGAGGTAAGCATAAGATGGTGACAAACTATTAACAAGAACCGTAAAGAAAATTGAAGGAGACTTGTCGACCTTCTATAAATAGGATTTGGAATCCTTGCCTTTGGTAGTTTTGCACAAATCGGGAGAGGCCGGCACAATTGGTGGGCCCGCGCAACTTGGCCGACGTTGGGAAGTTGGCATGAGTTGGGAACCGAGTGTGCTAGCTGGTGGGACCGCGCAAAGTGTAGAAGCCGTGCGTGCTTGCAGGTCGGCGCAATTGGTGGGGCCGGTGCAGCTTGGGAGACGTTGGGAAGTTGGCGTGAGTTGGGAAACTGAGTGTGCTAGCTGGTGGGACCGGCGCAAAGTGTAGAAGCCGTGCATGCTTGCAGGTCGGCGCAATTGGTGGGGCCGGTGCAGCTTGGGCGACGTTGGGAAGTTGACGTGAGTTGGGAAACTGAGTGTGCTAGCTGGTGGGACCGGCGCAAAGTGTGCGTGCTTGCAGGTCGGCGCAATTGGTGGGGCCGGTGCAGCTTGGAAACCGTGCTTGCAGGCGTGACTTGGGCGACATTGGGAAGTCGCACCCTTTGTGGGCCCGTTTCTTACACGCGTGATTTTGGTAAAAGGGAAATCCTTCCCTATTTCAAAGTCTTCACGCATATATATATATAAAGCCCCTTTCTCCCCATCCTTCGCTTTATTCTTTCCTCTTTTCATGCTAGCGGCAAAGAGAAACCGGCTTCCAGGTATGTCTTCGAGTACTTTTCTTTTTTTCTTTTTCTTTTCACGTAGGTGTAAACCTTAAGAGTAGGCGCTTCCACAATCCTTGCATATGATTTCTTGGCATGCCTCTTGTAGAAAATATTGTATGTATGCAACCAAGGGAAATACTGCATATATTGTTTGAACCCGTAGGAAATATTGCATATATGAATTTTCGGTCTTGAAAGAAATATTTGAACCCTGAAGAAAATACTGCGTGTGTATTTTGAACCCGTAGAGGATGCTCCGTATATAATTCTGAACCCGAAGAAAGATGATGTAGACACACTTGTACCCGTATAGAATGCCGCGTATATAGTCTCGAACCCGAAGAAAATATTTTGCGTATATAGTCTTGAACCCGAATAAAATATGTGTATATAGTCTTGAACCCGAATAAAATACGTCCTCCTTCCTTTTTTTTTTTTTTTTTTTTTTTTGGGTACGATTATGTGTCAGGGAGATAACTTCGTCTTTCTCCGTTTGTTTTGTGCAGATATCTTATTACCAAATTGTTATGAAGGAATTCGATAAGATGTTACCTGAATCAAATTTCACCTCGTCGAAGGATGCTCATAATTCCAAACCGAACACAGATGATGAATTCTTCACTAGAGCCCTCGCCCCTGCTCGGAAGAATCACCCAGGTTTCGTGCCAATTTTGCTAACCGGTGGTGAGGATGAAAGGAAGACACGTTCGGTTTGCCCAGAGAGCACCATTCGGTTTTGTCTTCATAAAGGGGTATATTCTTCTTCCAACATTGACTTCAGGATGTGTCAAATCCCATTGCGTTCTTTTGATAGATGGGTTGAGTTCATGGTGAGCAAGGAGCATATAAATACCAACTTGACTCGAGCGCAGTCATTGATGCTATCCAAGACTTCAATAAATCTCCAGATTAGGAAGGATATCCCAGGCTTGGTTGCTTTCATCTCCAGATGGTGTTCGGACACCCATACAATCATATGTAGATGGGGCGAGATAACTTTCTCCTTGGAGAGTGTGGCTCTCTTCTTTGAATCTTCCCAGACTGGGAATCTTAAAATCCAATTATCCGAAAGTGAGGTGAAGATGCGGGATGACCTGGCCGCTAAGTTGGGGGATTTTGCTCGGAAAGACTCCATTGCGAAGTCGAAGGATTCTGCCCGGAAAGAGGATGAAAGGTGCCCTTACGGTTGGTGGATATCTCAATGGTTTCGGACGAGTTGGAGCACGAGCAAAGCGGTGATCTTCATGTCGCAGCATTTTTGGCTCTCTGGTTGTCCGGAGACATTTTTGATGACGGTTACGGCAAGAAAGGAATAAGACCAGGAGTTGTTAGCGATTCTTTGTGAAGTTGGCAAAGGGTGAAGTTCTTCCCATTGGCAAGTTGTTCCTTGGTTCCCCGTATGTGCATCCTGGATCACCTAGTTGCGAACATGCAAGTTTCGAATGGTTTCATGAAAGTGGATTCATATGTGCACGTTGCTTTTCCGCAAGTCCGGCTATGGGAGCACTTCGAGAAGTATGCTCCGAAACCATTTGTCTTCGCTTCCCGTGAGTGGGGGGCTCTCGAATTCTTCGATGGGTGAACAGGCGTCCAAGAGTTGGCGTGAGCTTGGTTAGTTTTCTTGATAAGTTGCACGAAATCAATTTTCGTCCATGGGGGCCGGCCCATAGGTCAGTGACTCAAATTGACACCTTTGCTTCTGCTCCGCTCATGTCTTTGTATTCTGATGACGATTTGAGCGTTGGTGAAAACCTGTTCATTCAAAGCCGCTTGCCGGTTATATACCGTCTTTCTTCGTGGGGTCTTTCCAGATAGCGCCACAATATTGACCGTGCTGCTCGTCACATGGGTTTCGATAAAGGGGTTCCTCTTGTTTACCGCCGGTGATCCCTAAGGATTCATTGCGTGTCGCCCTTGACCTTGATGCCCTTAAGCCGGGTATCCGTCTTCCCTTCTTTCAAATGGGAAGAGTAACTTCGACGATCTTTGGCTATAATGAGTTTTGGTGTGACGAGTTTATTATGATCCGAGATTTTGTGAATAACGTGGTGGAAAACGTTCGTTGCAAACCTTCCCAGCCAGTTTTTTTGAAGGAGTATCCAATGTTGAGAGATCCCAAGCGAAAGTTGCCTAGCAATTCGGAAAGCCCCCAGGCCAAGGAACGGAGAACGAAGAATCGTGCTGGCGGGTTCCGGACGGTTTCACAAGATCCTCCCACGGCTCTTGTGTCTTTCGATTCTTCCAATAACCGGTATGTGTCGCCTCTTCATTGGTTTGTCTCAAAACACGTGAATTTCGGTGAGAACATGTGTCTTGTTTCCTTGAGCTTCGGTAGTGTTAATGCTTTATTGCTCTTGCACGTTGCCAGGAGACGGCAATTTCTTCAAAGAACTCCAAGAACATTGAGCCTTCTCATAGCGATGATGAGTCGAGAGAGAGAAGAAGGTTCAACAAGTGAGAGTGATTCCTCAGCAACCTTTGGTTGTTTCGGGAAGTGGTTCGGTGAGTTTCGCACTTCTTTTCTTTCTTCTTTTGTTTCCTCTTTTGGGAAATATCCGACTCAAGTTCGCGGGGAGGAATCCGGTTCGGAGGATGATTAAGGGTAGAGCCGCACGACAACTTGCCTTTGGTGACCACCGTTGGTGACTTGGAGATGGGCGTTAGCCAATGTCCGGGCACGGATGTGGTTCAAACGGTGGATGATTCTCGATGGTTCTTTGTCGTAGACATGGAAGAAGACCCTCTGCGAGTAGTGAGGCCCAGTGCGGCGCCATTTTTGATCCCCCGTACTTGGTTCCTTATCCAGGTCATGTCTTTGGTTGGCGGCTTCAGCGTGCCGACTAAGCATGAGGCGTTGTACACGAGAATCCGGGAGAAGCACGGACATATGGCTACAACCAAGAAAGTCACTAGTCGATTTGCGCTGGTTAAGCATGTGGAAGAGGCTTTATCTTCCATCGAGGACATGCGTGAGGTGATTTGGTCACACCGTTTCGAAGACGTCATTGCCGACTGGGAGCACCATCGCGACGTGTGCGTAGAAAAGGAGTTCAACACTTCATGGTTTGTCGAAGGCCTTGCCGAGATCCAAAAGTTGAAAGATGCAGCAATCGAAAGCCTTTCCGATGAGGAGATTGCACGACAGGAGATGGAACTCGAAAAGCTTTCCAAGATGTTGACTATGAAGAGAGCGGCTCTTGAAGATGCGAAGTTGACTTTCTCCAAGAAGAGCAGACTTCTGTTGGATGATTTTCCTTGAACGTTTCTCCGTTAAACTTTCATTTAGGTTTTTTTTTTTGAAAAACATATTGGATGTCTGGTTCAAAACTTGACCTTTGATAGACAGCTGGTAGCTTTTTAGGGTATTGGATTATTTCTGGGATGAATGGTTTTGATAATATGACTCTGATTATGTTTTGGGAAAGGAATATTGCTTTTATGAAAGTGTGTGCTAGCAATAGGCACAAGACTCAGTAGTATGACGGTTTTACTAAGAACCTAAAAATAGATTGTATATCTTGCCCAATCTGAATTTACTCACTTCATAGGTTTTGCGAACACGCCCCTCTCCATGTAAAAAAGGCGGTTTTTTGCTGGCGGCTTTGCTGGTAGCATCGTCAGCAAGTCCCCAATCGCTGGTAGCATCTTTGGCGAGTCCCCAGGATTGAGTAATAGCATCTTCAGCAAGTCCCCAGTTTCCTTGTGTAGTTTTTACAACTATTAACAAGGTCGTCACGGTAGTTGAGTCGGATTGAGTCGCCTTCCCCTACCATCTTGACATCTGGGTCGAAGAACGAGATCGACAGTCGATATTGTAGCCGATAGATCGATCCTCCCATTTTGTGGTCGCCAATTGTTTATGGGTAAAAATCGTTTCGCCGATTTCGGTAAATTCGGTAAGTGAGTGAGAAACTGGTTCAAACCCTAAACAAATGTCTTTGCACGTGAGCACTTTATAGATTCGAGAGATCAATCTGTACAAGTCCGGCCTAAACCAAGAAATGGCCGTTCCGGACTTGCCGGTCACAAAGTGGAGGAGAAGGGTTGATTTGGGGAGGGAAGCAAAGAAAGGTGTTGAGGCGAGAATAGTGCAGGGGAGAGTAGTGTCTCGACTTGTATCGAAAGTGGAAGCTTCGTAAGCTTGCAAGAGATGAAAGCTTTTTGGAGAGCTTGCAAAGTTGCCTTTTACGAGAGTGTAGTATTTTCTCTGGCCGACCGAGACTTGTTGTCCGGTGGAAATAGGTGAGACCTATTTATACAAGTCGAGATTGAAATGTACCTGGCCTCATGAAGGAAGAGAGTAAAGGGTGAAATAATGGGAGGAGGTGGTAACCGCATGGCGTTAATGGGTGAAAACGTTTTCACCATTATTTCCTCTTTCATTTGACCGCTTTATTCCTTTTCACGCTTTCTTAATGTGAGCGTAGTGTACGCTGCATCTTTGTGACCGCCAAACCAAAACCCTGAAAGCATCCCCGGTTTGTGTTGACGTCTCGAGTGTTGGTTGCATCTTGAGTGCAAGTGGTGCTGCTAGGGGCGCATGTGGCATGTGCCAATGGCATGTGCGGAATGCCTTTGTTGCGAGTTGCACCTCGAGCGCAAGGGGCAATGCCAGAGCTGCTAGTGGCGTGTGTGGCATGTGCCAATGGTGTGTGTGGAACGCCTTGGTGGTAGGTTGCACGGTTTGCAAGTTAGGCTACCAGCGTGTGTGTTTGGCATGTGCCAATGGCATGCGTGGCCGTTAGGGCCGTGGCCTTGGTGGTAGGTTGCACGGTTTGCAAGTTAGGCTACCAGCGTGTGTGTTTGGCATGTGCCAATGGCACATACGGCCATGTTGACCTAGTTGCAAGTCTTGCAAACCTAGGGCGCTATATTTGGCGCGTGTTAATGGCATAACGACTTGGAAATATGGCTTGCGGTACGTGTTGGCATGTGCCAATGGCACGTACTGGCCATGTTGACCTAGTTGCAAGTCTTGCAAGCCTAGGGCGCTATATTTGGCATGTGCCAATGGCTTAGCGGCTTGGAAATATGGCTTGCGGTACGTGTTGGCATGTGCCAATGGCACGTACGGCCATGTTGACCTAGTTGCAAGTCTTGCAAGCCTAGGGCGCTATATTTGGCGTGTGCCAATGGCATAGCGGCTTGGAAATATGGCTTGCGGTACGTGTTGGCATGTGCCAATGGCACGTACGGCCATGTTGACCTAGTTGCAAGTCTTGCAAGCCTAGGGCGCTATATTTGGCGTGTGCCAATGGCATAGCGGCTTGGAAATATGGCTTGCGGTACGTGTTGGCATGTGCCAATGGCACGTACGGCCATATTGACCTAGTTGCAAGTCTTGCAAGCCTAGGGCGCTATATTTGGCATGTGCCAATGGCATAGCGGCTTGGAAATATGGCTTGCGGTACGTGTTGGCATGTGCCAATGACACGTACGGCCATGTTGACCTAGTTGCAAGTCTTGCAAGCCTAGGGCGCTATATTTGGCGTGTGCCAATGGCATAGCGGCTTGGTTTTGGCGTTGTTGCCATGGTGCGCAGTGTGCGGCTTGGTTTGGCATTGTTGCCATGGTGCGCAGTATGCGGCTTGGTTTGGCATTGTTGCCATGGTGCGCAGTATGCGGCTTGATTTGGCATTGTTGCCATGGTGCGAAGTATGCGGCTTGGTTTGGCATTGTTGCCATGGTGCGCAGTGTGCGGCTTGGTTTGGCATTGTTGCCATGGTGCGCAGTGTGCGGCTTGGTTTTGGCGTCGTTGCCATGGTGCGCAGTGATGCGGCTTGGTTTGGCATCGTTGCCATGGTGCGCGATGTGCGGCTTGGTTTGGCATCGTTGCCATGGTGCGCGAGTATGCGGCTTGGTTTGGCATTGTTGCCATGGTGCGCGGTGTGCGGCTTGGTTTGGCATTGTTGCCATGGTGCGCGATATGCGGCTTGGTTTTGGAATTAGGGTTACGTATTTGAAAACCTAATGCGGTATTTTGAAAAAAATACCCCTATTAATTATTTACACCTGAGTTAAATGCTCTTAGTTAATGTGTTGCGGGTAACACTAGGTCATGGGGTTTTACGATTTTACCCCTTGTTTAAAAACCACCATCAACAAAAGCATACTATGCTATATAAAGCTCCGTTGCCGTTGCTCCTATTCTTTGTCTTCTCCTATTTTCCCCTTGAACAATCTCAAATTTCTCAAATTCTCATCAATCTCTCGGAAGATATGATACAGTCGTTTTTTCTAAAATTTATCAAAAATCTCCTTAATATAAATCACTGTAACAGTACCAATAGTACGTCCCAAATCCCAACCTCGTATATATAATCGAAAAGTAAGTTTTGTGAGGAAGGTAGAAAATAGAAACAGTGACAAACCTTAATTTGAGCAGCCCTTGATAAGGAAAATCTTAATTTGAGCAGCCCTCGAGAATGGTTTCTAGGGTTCGACCGTCTGAGAACGCAATTAAGAATGTGATGTTGGACTGTTTTTAGAAGGCTACATGTTTCCTTTTTCAACTTGGATTCCAGAAAAGGAAATGTCTAAATAATGTGAACGTAGTCGCCTATAAATACAAACCCAAGCTCAGGCTATAACATCATAAATAAATTATAGAGAAGCAGAAGAAACTTTTGAATTGGCTACTATATCGAGAGACAAAGAATCATGGAAGCAGTATCGAAAAGGCAAAAACTAGCAGTGAACAACAATTGCGGGGGTAGAATCGGTATCAGTCCTGGTGACTATACAGACTATGGTTGTTTTGGAGCTTCTGGTGGTGGCAATGATCTTATTTTGTCCGAAATACTAAGTAGATTTCCTGTGGAATCACTCATGAGATTCAAGTCTGTATGTAAACATTGGAGTGCACTAATCACACAAGATCGGTACTTTATTGATTTATACAATGCACGATCAGAAGCACGTCAGTATAATGATGACAATACCAACCACACCACTGCTACCCTATTTATATCTCCAGTTAGGCCTTGTGGTTCCTTAGACACAGACTGTAGTGCCACCTTGAAATCACCAACTGAAATTCGAACACTTGACATTGTCGCAGAGGAAGAAGCTGGAACAGAAACCAAGATGATATTGTTCTCACATGATCATCAGGGTGGATCATCAGGCGCAGCTGCTGTTCATTCTTTCAATAGCAATATAATTCTACCAATTAGCCACATGAAAAGCCCACTTGAGCTGGTCTCTTTCCGTCACACATCAACCCTCGAACCTATATACGGTTTAGTTTGTTTTGTGAATCTTGATAATTATGGTTCCGTTCTTATCTACAACCCAAGCACCCGAGAGAAGACTTCATGGATTAGAACAAGAACAAGTATGTTACTCGAAGATATTTTTCTGGACCAGAAACTAGATAAATCATTATATAATAAGAGAACCACCTACTCCTGTATGTTTGGTTTCGGGTTCAATACAGCTACTAGGGAGCACAAAGTGTTATGCATTTATCAGATTAATACACGCGAACCTACTTATGTTAGCTGTGAGGGCAGAAGTGTGTATGATGAGTATCGTGAAACTTGTTGCGAGGTCATGACAGTAGGCGAAAATATCTGGAGAAAGATCGATGATGATATAGTCCCGCAGAACATAAAAGTTGGTGAAAAATCTATGCATGTGAATGGTTCTATATACTGGATGTGCTACAAGATTAATTGCTGTAAGTACTGGACTGATGTCATAATGGCATTTGATATCCGAAGCGAGACATTTAGAGTGATCGAAATCCCCACCTTTATCCTTCGTGATCTTTGGCATATGGGTTTGTTTCAGAGGACAGAAAAATGGACTAATGAATTAGTAGATGTTGATGGACATCTAGCTATATTGGACTTCAAAGAAAATGGGAATGAAAATCGTTGGATCAACTTATGGATTTTAGACGAGGAGGCAAAGATCAGCTCCACTTGTAGTACTGGCAATGTTAATGTTGCTGGTGATGGTGCTAAATGGACAAAAGAGGGGCTTGAAATTCCCTACCATTGGGAGGAGCTACAATATTTAGCTTTCAAAGCTATTACAAGAACAAACCTGATAATCTTTAGATATTTCCTGAAAAATAGTCCTCCTCATGAGCATGAATATCTCCATTATTACGATCGTAAGGAGAGGCGATGGTACACAAAGCAGGTTGATATGATTTCAAACCATACTCGTCCGTACGACATCACGACTTTCTTCGAGACTCTTACGCCTGTTCAGACTGAATAACAGAGCACCACCAGACCATTCAGTTGGTAAACAAATTATCTTCGATTTGGATCACTATTAATGTAGTACAAGCAGTACAAATTGAGCTTAACTTTTTATTTATTTATTTATTTTTATTTTAGACCTCACCGAGTTTGCACCAAATTTCGCATGGCTCATCCTCATACAAGACATTGGCCACATTTATACTAGTCAAATTTTAAACCCTCTGATATCTACTGTAGGTATTCTAAAGTCAATAATATCCCGTAAGGTGCCAAGGAAATCAATTGCATTGCCACGATGTTCCCAACAACTACCAATCCACTATTTGAGTTGTTCCGCGAATTTCACAATATTCAAATCAAAAGATAAAACCAATCAAAAAGTGAATTTCGTTCTGCTTTTTCTTTTTTGGTCGTCATGTTGACCACTGAAATTCGCGAACAAATTTGTACGAGTAACTTAATATCCTGACACTTTTAGGGGTGACCCCAAACGAATTAGGGGCGACACTAAAAGACAAAAAAGGTCACCCAAACGTAAATTTAAGCTACCCCTTATCTTCGATTTTTCGAAACACAAAATTGGTCAAAAAGACCAAAATCAATAATTTCTGGGTGAAAAAGACACTTAGGTTTTGATACTGTTTAAATAGCCAAAAATTAAAAAGATACTGTTTAAATGGACAAAAATTTAAAAATAGGCGGGATGTAACCAGTTTCATCCTGTCCATTTTCAAATATTTTTTTCTTATTTTTATTTTACACGGGATGCATCCGGTTTCATCCTTGCTATTTTTTAAGTATAAGCCAGGATGAAATCCAGTTTCATCCTTTGCTATTTTTTTTTGGCTATTTCACCCGTACTTTTTTTTACTTGTCCATTTGAACCGTTTTCAAAATTTTTTTGGACAAATGACCCATTTTCTCTTTTCGAAATGGCCAATATGCCCTTATATAACCGGTAGCCAACACCATAATCAGTAGGTTAAAGGTGAATCAGTAGGTTAAATTGAAACTATACCTACCGATTATTGTGTAGATACTTCGGCTAATAATCCCTTTTATAATCGGTAGTTTATCCATCTTGTAAGACTACCGATTATAAGGAGCCCCATGTCCAACCTTGGCCAAATTCCATAGGTTTTGAGGGGTGCAGAGCGAACCATAACCACTTGGCTTGAGCTGTGGATGCAGCCATAATCGGAAGCCGAATAGGTTACATACACTACCGATTATAAGTTGCCCCAAAATGAGTTTTTTCTAAAATCCTTCACGTAATGAATTTTGAAATCTACCATAATCGGTAGGGTATATAATTATATAACCCACCGATTATAACGAGCCCCGGATCCAACCTTTGCCATATTTCATGGGTTTTGAGTACACACAGCCATCCATAACCATGTGGTTTGTTAAGTTGGATGTAGCCATAATCGTAAGCCAAAAATGTTCCAAAACCTACCGATTATACAGTTGCCCCAAAATGAGTTTTTTCTAAAATCCTTCTTGTGATGAATTTTGAAATCTACCATAATCGGTAGAGTTAACAACTTAACAACCTACCGATTATAAGGAGCCCCAGATCGAACCCTTGCCAAATTTCATAGGTTTTGAGTGTACAGAGCCAGGCATAACCATGTGGTTCGTGATTTGGATGTAGCCATAATCGTAAGCCAAATATGTTCCACAACCTACCGATTATAGGTTGCCCCAAATTTAGTTTTTTCTAAAATCCTTCATGTGATGAATTTTGAAATCTACCATAATCGGTAGTCTACTCAACTTAATAACCTACCGATTGTAAGGAGCCCCAGATCGAGCCCTTGCCAACTTCCATAGGTTTTGAGTGTACAGAGCCAGGCATAACCATGTGGTTCGTGGTTTGGATGTAGCCATAATCGTAAGCCAAATAGGTTCCACAACCTACCGATTATAGGTTGCCCCAAAATGAGTTTTTTCTAAAATCCTTCATGTGATGAATTTTGAAATCTACTATAATCGGTAGTCTACTCAACTTAATAACCTACCGATTGTAAGGAGCCCCAGATCGAGCCCTTGCCAAATTCCATAGGTTATGTAACCTACTTGACGTCCGATTATGGCTACATCCAAATCACGAACCACATGGTTCGTGATTTGGATGTAGCCATAATCGGACGTCAAGTAGGTTACATAACCTACCGATTATAGGTTGCCCCAAAATCAAATTTTGAAAGCTACCATAATCGGTAGATATTCTAACTCAAATACCTACTGATTAGCCTGGCATTTCAAACCAAATTTCAGAAATAGCCGTTGGAGTTTTTGGGGAAAAGAAAAAGAGCCGTTGGAACCTAAACCTATATAAAGAAACTCATATCTATCACCCCAATTGCACCAAACTCTTTCTTCTCTTCAGTTCTAATTTTGAAAACCAAAAACATGGATATTGCTTTTGCCGAAGAAGAAGATTGTGCTATTTATAGAGCGTGGGTTGTGGTAATCGCTCATGATCGTGTTCATAATCTCCAAAAACGGGAATCCGAAGAGCGGTTATGGGAACCGTATTCTAATGGTATTTGAGGCGTTAGATGGTAATCGAATTCGAAGATCATCCAATGACATTAAGATGAGAAAGAAGGCGGTCGACAAGGAGATTGACAAACTTGAAGATGAAGAACGATTTGTTAGGGACGCTTTTTCTTGGTGGACGTATGAAAAACGAGTAAGTATCTTTATAACTCCGACTCACATTATGGTAGGCCTGGAAGATGTGTATAAATTACGGCCTACGGTGATACCGCAAGTGCACGGTGTCGTGATGTAGAACTGGGCACGTACGAGTCGATCCACAGAGACGAGGGGTGCTAATGTTGATCTAAGGCTTACTCGACTGAATTCAGGGAATGTAACAAGTGACAGAGCTAATATTTTTGTGCCGATACGGCAATTTTGGATTGAAATAAACCTAAACTAAGGTAAAAGGTAGTGACAAGGGGTTGCTAAGGTACTCAAATTCACCTCTAACTCCTCTTGTGTGCCCTGTGACTGATAAGGGCAGGGTGTCAAACCCACCACCTATCTAAGGGGTTTCTCCATGTAAAACTTCAATACACAGCTAAGGTGCTAACCCAGAGTATTAGTTATCTAATTAAGTATAACTAATCAAAGGAATTAGCCTATAACTCTAAGGAATGAGCTGCAGACATACTAAACATAAGTATAACCTAACTACAATGCATCCATGGCGTTGGTATGCATTGTGAGAGAAGAATGTTAGATGCTAGGATTGAAATTACTTTAATCTTTAAGCATACAAGAATAGTTCATCACGTTAACATCACAAAGTGGATTTAGGGTTTCATTGAAACCCTAGCACCAAACTAGAACACAAAATACAACTATTGACTGCCCCGGCTAATCCAGGCGTGCCTTCTACACAAACCCCTCACTGCTATTTATACATGCAATTCATTCAAAATTCCCAAACCCTAATTGAATTAAAAATAGGAATTAAATCATAAATCAATCAATACCCATACTCTGAATCTCGCCTCTGTCAATTCGTCGTGCTGCGCTCCATGCTTGGGACTGTGGAGAGGTAAACCCTAGCTTTAGCTTTTCTCTAAGTTAGCTTCTAGGGTGGAGAAGCTAAGAAAGAGAAAAACTAAATAGCTAGAGAGGAAGGAAGGTGGTTGCGGTAGGTGTGGAGGGTGATGGTGACAGAAGAGGGAGAGGAGTTGGTGGTGTCGGAGGTTGGTCGGGTGAAGAACAGAGCTCTGCTCTGGGTGTTGCAGAGGGGTTGTTGCAGAGAGGAAAGAGAAGGAAGAAGAGAAATGAGGAGATTAGGGTTTGCTCGAGTGGGGGTATAGGGTAGGGTTGATAGGGTGTTGAGCGGGCACGACGAAGTGTCGATGGGAGGGCTTCGGCGAGCGTAGGATGGAGTCGATGGAGATCGAACGGCCGAGGATGGTAGCCGGTTTTGATATGATCTGGTGTAGCACGGGAGCAAAGCAATCTTCGATGCACGTGGAAGCGGCGACCGTTGGATGAGGGAGAAAGAAATCTCAACGTCTCGGAAGAGACGGGCTCGGATCCGGTCGTGGGTAGCTCTAGCCCATGTCTTCCTTGTTGGTTTGTAACTAATTCGCGCGGGCTTTGGCTATCTACTCCATAGATGCTCGACTCCAATTCTTCGCTCTTTTGGCTCCTCGGATTCTCAGGACTTTATTTAGTACCTAAAAATACAAAATTAATTAAAACAAATATTTATTCTTAAAAACAAGGAAAATACGAGAATATGGGATAATATCTCGATTTATAAGCACAAAAGATGAGTAAAATGCCAATAAAAAGGTGTATAAATATGCACTATTTGGCACTCATCAAATACCCCCAAACCTGAATTTTACTTGTCCTCAAGTGAAACGAGAAATGAAGAAATCCTAACTATACCACTTGTCGTAGGTCTCTCGAATGCATTTAGCGTATGCACTAAGCCTTTAAACCCCCTAGGTGTCCCTAGTGGACGAGTTGTAGTCTCGTGAGGGTTTACAAGAGGTGTACCCACAAAACCTTCTCCAACTTCGAGTGTAAAAGAGTCTCAAGCCTCCAAGAAGCTATGAGGACATAGAGTTTCGCATGCTAGTAACGAAGTTAGAACTATCGAAGAACGCCTTCTCATCCTTAAGTCTTTGAGCGAGAAGTAACCATACCATATGAAAGAATTCGGATTCGATTGTGATCATAAGTCTCAACTTCGCCTCACCATTAGGGTTTTATGATAATTGCACTCAAAAAGATCGCTTTTTTAGTCTCTCATGTGTGCAGGCGGGAGTAAAGAGAGAAATCCCGCACACGTTGTAGGTAAGAAGGATAACCTTCCGAAATAAAATCGGAGATTCCACGAAATGTGGACAAAAAGAATCTTTTTCTGATGATCTCTAAGAAAGGAAATCAACCATTAGCAAGGGTGGGAGTACTCACTCACTTCTCACCCGATCGGCAACTAACATCAATCTCTCATAGGAACCATAGAAACGTCTTCATTCTTCGGTCTTCGGTCTTCACTTGTTTGATGACGAACTTCTAAACTTCACAAAACTTGACAATTTTTAACTTTTCTACTCAAATTCCTTGTTGTTTGGATTTTTCTTTTTACATTCTTCTTTACCATGGTGGTAGCAAAAATAAGAAAATAAACTACAATATTTTTTTATTTTTTTATTTTTTTTTTTTTTTTTTTTTTTTTTTATTGATAAGTGAAAATAAAAATACGAATACAAATAGTGAAACAACTAACTCCATGGACAAAGGACTTTATCACTCAATTTTTCCACAACTTGTATTGTCTTGATTTTATAAATTTTATTAATTCTCATCCTATTTTCTTTTCTTTTTCTTTGTTGCACATAAACCTTGGACTATATCAATTTTTCTTTCAATATTCTGATTCTGCTCCGGTTGCTGACGATGATGTGTTTCTATGGGTCTTGCTGATTGAGAGAGAATGATGCTAACTACAAATCGGTATTTAGAAGGAGTTTTCATCTTTAGACGTCACCCTCATGATTGACAAAAACTAGCACTCAAGAGATCAAAAGTAGTGTTGAAAATGGTGCGAAGTTGGGTAGCTCACCATTCCTACCCGGAATTTACGTAAGGTGACACACACTCTAACAGCTTTTCTAGAAAGTTGCAAAAAATTGAAGGTTGGTGCCTCACTTGATGTAAATTGGGTAGTCTCCACTATGGGTGATCACAATTCTACTACCGAATATCTAAACAGCACCTAATTCGCCCTCCGGTATGGTTAAATCCAACTTTAACGCTCTAATCAACTAAGGAACCCGATTGCGTTTTCCGGTACTTCCAAGTTCTGTTATTTCGGTCAGAATCTCTATGTAAACATAGCTAAAAGCATGCTAGTGACTCTAAAATCTCTAAAAGTTGGAGGTTTTTACAAAAAGAGTTTTGATTTTTTTTTTTTTTTTTTTTTTGAAAATAAAAGGTAAAATAAAAGACTAAAAACTCTAAATGCAAAATAAAAACTAAAAACTCTAAATGCAAATGCACCCCAAACCTAAATCAAACATTGTCCTCAATGTGTCACGAGATGGGAAAAATTTAAACAGGTCACATACCGAGAGAACTATGCGATAAGAGAAAAGGGAAGAGATTCTAGGATGTCGGCGGGAGCAAGGTTGAGCTTCATTCGTCAAGGCAAAATCCAACATTCTCAACGGAAATCATATCGGATTAGCACAATAAATGTACAAGAAGACTCAACCGATCAAGAAAAGAAAATTTAACAAGTCCTAAAAAGTTGAGGGTTAACCCAAAAAAAATAATGTACAGAAACATCAACATGAAAATGGGATTTGGTTTATGTGGGAATTTGGTTTATTTGGGAGACCCAGGTTGCTGTGGGCTCAATTTGGTTTGTTTGGGATTTGCTGTTTGAAGCCCAGGATTTGTGAACTGCACAGCCCAGATGTCTAGCTTATG
Organism: Papaver armeniacum; assembly: GCA_023531295.1. Classification (NCBI taxonomy): domain Eukaryota; kingdom Viridiplantae; phylum Streptophyta; class Magnoliopsida; order Ranunculales; family Papaveraceae; genus Papaver; species Papaver armeniacum. Next base: position 948,248 of record JAJJWW010014413.1, read on the forward strand.
TGGGCTGAAGGTTGTGTGGTTGCAGCCCAAGTGGTTGTGCAAAGCCTAGGTTGAGTTAGCCCAGTAGTGCGGGCTGAAAGTTTTGGTGTAAGCCCAAGTTAGGTTAACATGTGCAGCCCAGCTTGGGTTCAGTTGGGCTCAGTTTTGTGCAGACAGCCCAACAGCTCAGCTGATGTGGGCTGAATGTTGTTTGCAGCCCAGCAGTTGACAGCTCAGGCCAGGTGGGCTCCTTGTTTGAGTTATGCAGAGCCCAAATTTTATCAGCACAGGTCTGAGAGCAGCTCAGACCATGCTGTGGCTAGGTGCACAGATTGGTAGAGGTTGGCAAAAACTCGTACAACAATCAACACACCAATTCACAAAGCTTAGCACAAAAATTTCAGGGCAAATTGGGTCAACAAAGCACAGGTTGTCAGGCTGGGTTCAAGCATGCATTCAAGTAAGTTCGAGTTGTGCAGCTAGTCTGGCGATCAAAATTATAGCACAAGCTTAGCAGCTTCAGGGGACTGCACTAAGCACAAAGCAGACAATGGCTAAAAGGGGTTGCAAGGATATGCTCGGGGTTAGCAAGGCAAGGCAACACGGATAATAAATGCACAAATGCTGAGCAAAGCAAGTAAGCTCAAGGGCTCAGCAAGGCTGCGAGTTTCAGAGACCCTACACATACATGCAAGACTTGGCAGGGTTGACAGATTTTTCCAAGTCTGAGTTGATGTCAAACCTCTAAGCTCAGGGGTTTTGTGTACCACAGAATACAAGCCTACAATTGTTTAGATGAGAACTATCACAAGGTCTCACTTGAGTCTTCAGCCAACTAGGCTATCCAAATGGTGGTTTATAGCCTGCAGCTGCAGGGGCTTGCATGGTCTGTCCACACTTTGTTTCCCAAATGGTAGCTCCAACTTGCAGCTTCAGGGGGCTAGCAAGTTGGTAGCTGGCTTACAAGGTTTAAATTTCTTGAGTACACACCCGGGGAAAGCAATACAGGACTTAGCAGGGTTTACGATTGGCAAAGCAAGTATACTCAAATGCTTAGATGCAATGTAATGCTAGTTCACACAAGCTTATGCTCAGGTCTCAGGGTTACACACAACACAAGTCAACAGAGTCTCTACAAGGTTTGCAGCTGAGGCTCAACAGCTTCAGGGGGCTGGAGCTCAGGGTTTTCTCAAAGCACAGGGCAGACAATGGCTCAAAGGGGAAGTTTAGGCTTACCTCAAGAGCTGGGCTTTCCCTTGGGTTGGCTCAGCTCTGCCACTTGCACTTGTACAGCCAAGATGGTTGTCTTTAAGCTTCACAAAGAACACACATGCACTGTTCACTCAAGGAGATTTTTAGTTCTATTGCATGATTGAGCAAGAAAGTATTAATGCTTTGGCAAAATTCAGATTATGTCCATGGCAAAAATGAACCACAGGAGGATAACAGCTGATGCGGTGTACACAGGTTGCTAAGTGGTGACAGGAAGAGCAGCTGAGTGCAATGAAGATGCAAATAGTTAAGTGCAATGAAGATGTGATGAAAAAGGGAACAGACTATATACGGGGTTACATGCAATAATACAGGAGAGTAATGGAACTTTAAGCTACAGTTACAGTTACAATGGCAGGGAAATAAGAGATTGTCTAACACCTATATACAGGGTTACATGCAATAATACAAAGTAATTATATACAGGGTGATATGAACTCAGTAAAGGCAAGCCAAAGAACAACAGGGCACACGCCAAGTCCCCGGCAACGGCGCCAAAAACTTGGTAGGCCTGGAAGATGTGTATAAATTACGGCCTACGGTGATACCGCAAGTGCACGGTGTCGTGATGTAGAACTGGGCACGTACGAGTCGATCCACAGAGACGAGGGGTGCTAATGTTGATCTAAGTCTTACTCGACTGAATTCAGGGAATGTAACAAGTGACAGAGCTAATATTTTTGTGCCGATACGGCAATTTTGGATTGAAATAAACCTAAACTAAGGTAAAAGGTAGTGACAAGGGGTTGCTAAGGTACTCAAATTCACCTCTAACTCCTCTTGTGTGCTCACTGAGTTGAGGCATTCTTGCCCCTGTGATCGATAAGGGCGGGTGTCAAACCCACCACCTATCTAAGGGGTTTCTCCATGTAAAACTTCAATACACAGGCTAAGGTGCTAACCCCAGTATTAGTTATCTAATTAAGTATAACTAAACAAAGGAATTAGCCTATAACTCTAAGGAATGAGCTGCATGACATACTAAACATAAGTATAACCTAACTACAATGCATCCATGGCGTTGGTATGCATTGTGAGAGAAGAATGTTAGATGCTAGGATTGAAATTACTTTAATCTTTAAGCATACAAGAATAGTTCAACACAGTTAACATCACAAAGTGGATTTAGGGTTTCATTGAAACCCTAGCACCAAACTAGAACACAAAATACAACTATTGACTGCCCTGGCTAATCCAGGCGTGCCTTCTACACAAACCCCTCACTGCTATTTATACATGCAATTCATTCAAAATTCCCAAACCCTAATTGAATTAAAAATAGGAATTAAATCATAAATCAATCAATACCCATACTCTGAATCTCGCCTCTGTCAATTCGTCTGCTGCGCTCCATGCTTCGACTGTGGAGAGGTAAACCCTAGCTTTAGCTTTTCTCTAAGTTAGCTTCTAGGGTGGAGAAGCTAAGAAAGAGAAAGACTAAATAGCTAGAGAGGAAGGAAGGTGGTTGCGGTAGCTGTGGAGGGTGATGGTGACAGAAGAGGGAGAGGAGTTGGTGGTGTCGGAGGTTGGTCGGGTGAAGAACAGAGCTCTGCTCTGGGTGTTGCAGAGGGGTTGTTGCAGAGAGGAAAGAGAAGGAAGAAGAGAAATGAGGAGATTAGGGTTTGCTCGAGTGGGGGTATAGGGTAGGGTTGATAGGGTGTTGAGCGGGCACAGCGAAGTGTCGATGGGAGGGCTTCAGCGAGCGTAGGATGGAGCTGATGGAGATCTGAACGGCCGAGGATGGTAGCCGGTTTTGATATGATCTGGTGTAGCACGGGAGCATCAATCTTCGATGCACGTGGAAGCAGCGACCGTTGGATGAGGGAGAAAGAAATCTCAACGTCTCAGAAGAGACGGGCTCGGATCCGGGTCGTGGGTAGCTCTAGCCCATGTCTTCCTTGTTGGTTTGTAACTAATTCGCGCGCGGGCTTTGGCTATCTACTCCATAGATGCTCGACTCCAATTCTTCGCTCTTTTGGCTCCTCAGATTCTCCGGACTTTATTTAGTACCTAAAAATACAAAATTAATTAAAACAAATATTTATTCTTAAAAACAAGGAAAATACAGAATATGGGATAATATCTGATTTATAAGCACAAAAGATGAGTAAAATGCCAATAAAAAGGTGTATAAATATGCACTATTTGGCACTCATCACATTAACATAAGTTAGTACTAACTTGTTACTCATTCGTAATTTCAGAGAAATCTTGCTGATCGTCGGTATATGGACCTCTACGGGAAACGATTTGAACATGAAGGATGTTACAAGATCAAGAGGGACAATTTCTGTGGTGTTTGGACGTTATGATTATTTTTAATACTTTTATGGTCAATTAGGAGTATGGATTTAGGTGCTTTTGACGAAATTGTAAGGTTGAGGTCGTTTGAACTTTATGTAATGGATGTAGTCGGAGGATTATTAATATAAAAACTTTTCGATTATAAACAAACGGAAGCGTCATTTGTTAAACAAACAACCGATTAATATATTCGGTTACCTTATGTGTCAATTTTGTTTCCGATTATGGTGTTATTTGGTTCCAGGAAACATAAGTTCTTTCACAGAAAATAATCGGATATTAACAAAAACTAAACCTACCGATTCGTTTAATTCGGAAGTCAAGGTGAAACTTTACCTTCCGATTATGGTGTTGTTTGGTTCCAGAAACCATAGTTGTTTTTGGTAGAATAATCGGAAATTAACAAAACCTAAAACTACCGATTAATAATATGCGGAAGTCAAGGTGCACAATTACCTCCCGATTATGGTGTTGTTTGGTTCCAGAAAACAAGTTTTTTTACATAGAATAGTCGGAAGGAACATAACAAATAAACCTACCGATTATTATTATTCGAAAGTGAAGGTGCACAATTCCCTTCCGATTGTGGTGTTGTTTGGATTCAGAAGACAAGTTTTCTTTACACATGATAATCGGAAGGAAAAGTATATTAGCAATCTTCCGATTCTCGACAAAATATTTTGCAAAATCCTTAATCGGTAGGTTAATAACGTATAATGTTACCGATTCTGACTAAAAAAATGCAACATCCCCAGAATCGGTAGGTTCATATATAAACTTATCTTCCGATTGTGTTCCAAAATTCAACACTTTCATGTCTCTTCATGTGATTCGCTTGCGTTAAATGCATAAACATAGCAACATAACCATTCCTAATCCATAAACATAACGTAACAACTAATAATCCGACACAAACTTTGAAACTGACATAATCCGACATAATCCAACATAAACAAAATTATCCATAAAGTTAACGAAAAACATCGAGAGTTTACAACATCGAAAGTTTACTTGTTCCTTTTTGCTTGGATTTTGCGACCTTTACCACCTCTACGACTTGGACCAACATCCTCATTGGTTTCATCAACTTGAGTGCTCGATGACGCCCGAGTTTTTTTGGTCACCTTGGTTGTAGGTTTCTTTTGCACTTTTTCCCCGAACTGAGATGCATACTCCTCATTGTCAACGTTATCAATCAACTCTTGGTGTTTTTTTATCTTCTCAAGTGGCACAGGCTCTCCGGACTTTATGCAATCAGTGCACCATTTGGACAAACGCTTGAACCTGCTCATCTGTTTTAATGCATAGCATACCATCAAACGGTTATTACTCTATTTTGACCCATAATATTAAACTAAATTAACAAAACTATACGTACCAATCTATCAAAACCCACAGGCTTCTCTTTGAGGATACTCTTGTACTTAAGTCGGCTTTGCTTTAAGATCACGGATTACACGAATATGAGAAACATTGTGGTACCAATCCATATAGTTGGGAGCATTTTCAAAACCTTGGTTGGATGCCCTTCCTTGGTTGATCAAGTAATGCGCCCTTCTATCCCAATGGAATTTACAGGATGGTGAACCCTTGTGAACCACCGTGATAGAATCTTTATCAGACTTGCAGTGCTCCAGCTCCAAAGTGAAATTGTCATGGATTTGGTCCTTTGGTATACCTTGTACAAAACCGTGTTGTCGCATCACCCTTGAGGCATTGTACATCACATATCCTGTGGGGTGTCACAACGGTCCAAAATAAAGTGCCAAATCGGACCGACCCGCGATATGTCCAGCAGCTCGGTCTTCCTTGTATGGATCAAAGCATACGTCTTGGGCATTAAGTAAGTCCAAAATCTCCCTCAAACGAATCAGCTGCTGCTCCTTCGTCCTAGAATGGTTGTCATCGAAGACGTATTTTCTTCCTGTAGGGTCACCTTTCTCCCACGCCGGTTTTTCAATGGCCAATCCCAAGATAGGGAAGTGGTCGTAGATCCATGTCTATATTGTCATTTTTGCAAGTATTAGGAAATTGATTCTTCAATAGTATAAAAAAAAAAAAAAAAAAAAACCAAGTATGTGGAGTTAATAAACAATACCTGTAGTAGACTCACGTTCCCGGCCACTTGGCTAATTCCAACCCTCGACGCCTTTCTCAACTCTTCCATCAACCACGCATGGCATTCCGTGCCCCAAGAGTACTCATGCACTTTATCGAGAGGATCCAGAAGTTGTAAAAGGTTGGCGTCGACCCGATTGCCACTGGAATGACACATCCCAATACACATAGGAGATATGCGGTGGCCGCGTGGTTGACTTGCTCGTCCGTTAAAGTTCCTTTCTCTTCTTTATCCTTGGTGCCCTTGAACATATCCATCAGAGTACCCATGTTGAACTGTCTAGTTCTATACTTCATGCATCTTTTGAACTCAGTTGTTGATGTTTCTTCATCCCAACCCAAACACTTTTTAGTCAGATCATAAAGATTCCTCCATTCCAACTGCTTAGTGAACTCAGCCCTAACACCCTTGCCATGGACGGAGAGTTTAAGAATCTGCTCAACATCATCTGCGGTTATCGTCATCTCCCCAAACGGCATATGGAAGGTGTCGGTCTCAGGATAAAGTCTCTCTACAAACGCCGATATAGCCACCCGGTCATGTTCCAACATTGAGTTCTCCGCAGCATCAGCCAACCCTGAATTTGCAATAATGGTCTTGAACCTTTCACATTCACCCTCCAAAGGCCAATCTAGCATTTTTGTTGGTGCGGCGGTCGCTTTGAGTAAACGAACCGCATCGGAATGATACTATTAAACACATGACAAGTTAAAAAATAAAATTAAAATTACTTAAAACTTTAACCCTTAAAAGTATTACGAAGAAAAACATAATAGGTTAATAAAATGGATACGATCATTACCTCGGTTTCATATATTTCTCTGGCCCAGGATTCTTTGTATCCAAATAACAATTGTCCTCCATCCTCCGGCAGCCCAAGGATTACACCTTCTGGAATATCTTTCACCTTCAGTTCATCTGGGACAAGGTGTTTCACTTTCTTTCGATGAGGATTTTTCTTTTCGGCTTCTCCTTCTTCTTGAGTACCACTAGGTTGTCCTACTTCTGGTTGTGATGGTGGAGCACTTGGTTGAACAGATTCTTGAATCGGTTGTGATTGAGACGCACTTGTTTGAACACCTTCTTGGATTGGTTGTGATTGAGGGGCACTAGGTTGAACAGCTTCTTGGCTTGCTTGTTGAGTTCCATCTTGAGCACTTGAAGCGGCGTTAGCAGTCCTAGCTCTCCTTGCACTAGCTGTCAGGTTCTGACGCCTATCCTTCCTTGCACTAGCCGAGACAATTGCATCTTGGATGTTTTTACCTCGCCTATCCCTAAAAAACAAAAGAAAGTACAACAGGTTATTAATCTATATATTCGGTTGGTTGATTTAACCAATTGCCTCCGATTACTCTCAATCGTAAATATCAGTTCACCTAAAGCTACCGAATACATATAATCGGAAACAAAAGAAACATTTTGGTGTTCGAATATGTTTATCTACACACAATAATCGGAAGCTAAATTTAAACATAACCCCCCGAATACTAATAATCGAAAGTCATAAAAATTCCACCCTTCCGAATGCATCACAATCGGAAGCCTCACAAAACTAATTTCTACCGAATATGCATCACTTTGAGTCCAGAAATTACTCAAGTGGTTCAGCCTAAACAATCGGAAGGAAATTACAAAATATAGCACCCGATTATTGGGTCTCTAATACTTGTTCTTCACTAGTATATTCGGAAAGGAAAAACAAAATTAGCTTCCGATTATGATCGATTATTGGGTCTCTAATACTTGTTCTTCACTAGTATATTCGGAAGAAAAAAACACAATTAGCTTCCGATTATGATCAATTTAGGCCTCAGTAACGAAAAATGTTCTATAATCGGTAAGCAACCTAAATATTTAACACCCGAATATGAAAAATGTTCTCGTGAAATGAAGAATTCGGCCACAATTGGAAGTTTAAAACAATACCTAACCTACCGAATCTGGGTAATAACCGAAAACCCTAAAAAGAAAAACATGGATTCGTCGAATTGAAGCAATATAAACCTAATTAATGGTAGAATCTTACCTAATCGGCGCCATTTCAAGTTGCCTGAGAGTTTGGCTATCAGTATCACCTACATCAGGGACTTCATCTTCTTCGTGTTCTTCGGGTTCGTGAGTTAAAACCTCTTTATTACGGGCATGCAATCCAATATTCGGATCCTCACCGCGCACTACGTTTTTGGTTCGAGCTTTCTTACGTTCATTTTCTTTCATCTTTATAGATAATAATCGACGATGATTCGATTCGACAATTAACGATATATAGCGAGGAGAGGGGGGGAGTTTTCCGCTGTTGCAATCGGAAGGAAAGAGGAGAAGAGGAGTTGAAGTGGAAGTTGAAAAGAAAATGAAATAGAATGAATTTAGGTTGACATTCGTTTTATCTGTCAAACGGTTATTAATCGGTAGGTAATACCACCTAATTAGCTACCGATTGTTAAGTATCCCAAAATCGGTAGAGGGGTTTACTTATAACCTACCGATTATTGGAAGGCCCAAATTGAACCTTTGCCAAATTCCATAGTTTCGAAGGTACAGGGCCGACCATAACCACTTGGCTTGAGCTGTGGATGTCGCCATAATCGGAAGATTAATAGATTACTTAACCTTCCGCTAATAGGTTGCCCCAAAATGAGTTTTTTCTAAAATCCTTCATTGCAGGAAATTTGAAATCTACCATAATTGGTAGGAATGTTTACTTTTACCATCCCGATTATGGGAAGCCCATAATCGTTAGCTTAGACATTTTTTTATTCGTCCGATTATATAGGAGCCCCAAATTTCACCATTGCAAAATTCTTAAGATTTATTATTTCTATACTTTAACAATCGGTAGTCTCGTGAGGTTGTTTTTCATGCCGATTGTTATAGAAGCCAGATGCGAGTTTGGCACAAAATCGATATTAATCGGTAATATAATATCGTTGCTAAGATTCCGATTGCTTTATCATAATCGGGCACATTATAGCTTCCGATTATGTAAGGGAATTAACGTATTATCCGCGTTTTTGGACATACCTTAACGGTGTATATGGGTTGGGAATAAAAAAGTCACCCCTAATTCGTTTGGGGTCGCCCCTAAAAATGCCAGGCTTAATATAAAAGCAATTTTTTATTTTTTTTTGATGCAAATAAAGAATTTTATTAATGAACTGGTGAAATGTCTGACATAAGATAACCTTCAATGATACTAGGTGGATTTTCTAACCAAATACTAGTAATTCTGAATTTGTTGCTGAATTTAGCAAGCTTGTCAGCAACTTTATTACATTTTCTTGGGACAAAATGACATTCCAAATTTTGAATACTCTTAAGCTTATCTATTGTATCAAGCAGAATAGTTTCATTCTCCCATGCTATGGTTGGTGAATTATTGTTGATGTATCGATCAATCCCTTGGAGGTCTGTCTCCAAGACAACTTTCGTCAACTGCAACTCCAAGCTCCAATACACAGCATCTCTGAATGCAATACATTCTGCTAGCTCCGAATTTGCTATTCCTGCATAGCACTTTGCGAGCCCTCCTCTCCATTTGCCTGCATGGTCACATAAAACAAGAGCAACACTAGTTAATCCAAGTATATAGATCATAAGATGCATCACAATTTAGTTTAAAAAAATTTAAAGCTGGAGGTTGCCATGTGATGTATGATGCAACTCATGAATTTCTGCTGCATTGTTCACTTGTTTTTTAACAGTTAGGCTGTCCATATAACTGTTAAAACTGATTGCTTTTCTAGCTACTTCCCTTGGATCAGCCTTAGTACTCGGATGATGAACTTCACATCTAGTGTTCCATATCATCCACGAGACTGTCATTGCCATATGTAACCATCCTGTAAGACTTATTTGTTGTCCATTTGGTTGCCACCGGCTCTCAAACATGGTCTCAATGCTATTGTTGTTTCCTTCCAGAATTCCAGAACCACCAGGTACTAATAACCACACTGCTCTCGAGAAAGGACATGTGAATATCACATGCATGATATCCTCATCAAACTGGTTGCACAACGGGCATTTTTGATCACTAAATATGCAAACTCTAGCAGATCTTTCCTTTGTGGGTAGTATGTCCAGAAAACACTTCCAAAACAAATGTTTAACTCTTGGCCATACTTGGATACACCAGAAATCTTTCCACTTGATACTTGTGCCAGTAATGATTGTAGAATTGTGGAGATTGCCTCTACTGATTTCAAATAGCCTGTTGTAGGCTGATTTTAGTGTAAAATTGCCATTTTTCGTCAGAGTCCAAATGAATTTATCTTCTGCTGAAATGGGAACATTCATCTTTAATATTAATTCTGTTGTGTCAGGCTCGAACAGTCTCTGAACAAGATTGGTATTCCATTGCTTACTGTTTTGAACAATAAGTTCTTTAACCCATATGAAACTTTCTAAGTCTGCTGCATCACTTCTGGGTTCTGGTGGGTGATCTAAACCCAAAATCCATACATCAACCCAGATTTTGACTTGGTTACCTTGTCCAATTCTCCAGCGGCTATGCTGTTTTATGAAAGGTATTTGCTTTTGTAATCCATTCCATGCCAATGAGTAGTTCTTCTTATGTGTTGCATGAATTAAGCTTGTTCCAGAATAATACTTTGCTTGCATAACTTTCACTCATTCTGCCTCTCTATTAGTACACAGTCTCCATGCTGTTCGGACTAAAAGAGCTTGATTTAGAACTTTTAAATCTCGAAACCCTTGTCCTCCTTCATCTTTATGTAGATTAAAGTTTTTCCATGAAGTATAATAAGTACCTTTCTGTTCTTCATAACCCCACCAGAAATCTCTCTGTGCTGCTATTGATGGTGGTTTTTAGCTTAGGTTAAAATCGTAAAACCATAGTCAGACAGCGACGTCACAGAACTTGAGTAATAATGTCTCCACTAAGCGCACTGATTGAACCCTTTAATATGTCTGCGAGAAAATTACCAGGGTACTTTTTTTTTTACTAATTAGGGTTTCGATAGGCCAAACCCTAATTCCCACACCACATGTGCCAATGGCATGTCGTGCCAGCCACACCTCCGCGCCAAGGCATGCCAACCATGCCAGCCGCACCACCGTGCCAATGGAAAATCATGCCAACCACATCTCCGCGCCAAGGCATGCCAACCATGCCAGCCGCACCACTGTGCCAATGGCAAACCATGCCAGCCACATCTCCGCGCCAAGGCATGCCAACCATGCCAGCCGCACCACTGTGCCAATGGAAAACCATACCAGCCACATCTCGCGCCAAGGCATGCCAACCATGCCAGCCGCACCACTGTGCCAATGGAAAACCATGCCATCCACATCTCCGCGCCAAGGCATACCAACCATGCCATCCGCACCACTATGCCAATGGAAAACCATGCCAAGCCAACCACACCTTGCCTTGGCCCCACCATGCCAAGCCGTCCGTGCCAAACCTTTAGCCCCACTATGCCAAGCCAACCGCACCTTGCCTTGGCCCCACCATGCCAATCCGTCCATGCTAAACCCTTGGCTCCACTATGCCAAGCCATCCGCGCCATTTTTTGCCTTGGCCCCACCATGCTGGCCTTCCCCATGCGGCTACCAAAACGAAGGTGTGCGACGATCAACGACCACCCTTCCATAATAGATGCAAATCCTAGCCATCCAAGGTCTCCAAACAACGCATGGAAACCTTTGGCCCAAAACCCTAGTTTTGGCCACGCCAAACCGTGCCAAGGCATGCCATGCCACATGTGCCAATGGCATGCCAACCACCTTGCCACGTCCCACCATGCCGGCCTTCCATTTGCGGCTACCAAAACGAGGGCGTGCGATGATCAACGACCACCATTCCATCCTAGATGCAAATCTTAGCCGTCCAAGGTCGCCAAACAACGCATGGAAACCTTTGGCCCAAAACCTTAGTTTTGGCCACGCCAAACCGCGCCAAGGCATGCCATGCCACATGTGCCAATGGCATGCCAACCACCTTGACGCGTCCCACCATGCCGGCCTTCCCTATGCGGCTACCAAAACGAGGGCGTGCGACGATCAACGGCCACCCTTCCATCCTAGATACGAATCCTAGTCGTCCAAGGTTGCCAAACAATGCATGGTAACCTTAGAATTCTTCATGAGTTTTACTTTCGGGCTGTTTTCATCTCCCGAATGATCTCAAAACCGAAATATTCCCACAAAGGGAGATAGGAAATTCTTTACCGTACAGAATGAAGTGGTGGACCATCAAAATCCGAGTCCGTATGAGAATTCTATACCGATTCTAGTAAAGGGCACTAATTAGGGTTTTAACATACCAAACCCTAATTTAGACAAAGCCGCAAGCGCTTCCCATCCATGCCACACACTGCCAGTGGCTCCACTCCACGATAAAGCCATGCCGGCCATGCTTTCATGCCGCTGGCTACCAAACGAAGGGTTGCAATAATCAACGGCTGCCCTACCATCTGAGATGCAGATCTCAACCGTTCAAGTTTGCCAAATAACGCATGATAACTTCCGGCCCAAGGCCAAACATCACGGTTTATACTAAAACTCTAATTTCGGCCACACCTAAACTATGCCAAGCCATGCCGGCCCTAAACCATGCCGCTGGCTACCAAACAAAGGGTTGCAACAATCAACGGCCACCTTTCCATTTGAGATGCAGATCTCAGCCGTCCAAGGTTGCCAGCTAATGCATGGCCACCTTTGGCCCAACGCTAAAATCCTAGCTTGGCCACGCTTAACCACTTTAAAGACGTGCCGTCCATGCTTTCATGACGCTGGCTACCAAGCGAAGGGTTGCAAAAATTAACACGTTTTCCACGAAAACACTCGAGACATCAATGCATGTCACAAACTGGGAGATGCTCAATGGGTATTGGTTTGGAGGTGTACAGCGTGCGACGTACACTACGCCCGTTATAAGAAAGTGTCATAAGGATGAGGCGGTTAGTAAATACAGGGAATAATGGTGAAACGCTTTCTTTTATGGAACATCAATTCCAGGAGTTACCGGTTACCACCTCCTCCCATTTACTCACCCGTTTTCCATTTCTTAATGAGACCAGAGTACGTTTTACTTCGGCTTGTATAAATAGGCATTACCTATTTCCACCGAACAACAAGTTCAGGTCAGGAGCATACAACACTCAGAAAATATTTGCTAGCTCTTCATCTGTTAGCTTCCCACTTTCTGATACAAGTCGTAAAACAAATACTCTTCCAGAATCAATTATTTTGGTCTCAACACTTTCTTCGCTTCCCTCCCCAAAACCAACCCTTATCCTTCACTTTGTGACCGAAGCAAGTGTGGAACGGCCATTTCTTGGTTTAGGTTGGATTTGTACAGATTGATCTCTCGAATCTAAAGTACTCCCTTGCAGGACATTGTTTAGGGTTTAAATTCGTTTCTCACCAACACACCCGAAATTACCAAAATCAGCAGAAACCGTTTTCACCCTCAAGCAATTGGCGACCACAGTGGGAGATTGATCTTTCGGTTACAATGTCAATTTTCGACCGTCGATCTCATGCTTCGACCCATACATCAAGATGGTAGAAGCAGGCGGTCCGCTCAGGGATCGACGACTCAGTTACCAGACGACCCGATTATCAGTCTTGACATGACGAGGGATGACTGATAAGCACATAAATAGCATATTTTATACCCATATTTATATTAGCTAGTACTCGACATTTTTGCTAATATCACTATTTTAGTGCTTTTATAGAAAGTACAAGTGAATTTGATCGCCCGAAGGAGAAGCGGCTAAATGGGAACTAAAATGGCGGTTGCGATAAAATTCACCAAATGTGGTTGGCCTGGTGTTTCTATACATCATCAACCACTGAAGCTACTCAGGGCGCCTAATGGAGGTGCGCTGTCAGTTCACTCATCTAACATTACACCACAATCATTTTACTGCCAGAAGCACCACAATCATTTTACTGCCAGAAAATGGAACAAATGCATGTGTCTCTTCATTTTTCCAAGCACGTGAGTCCACCAAGAGAAACATATGCTGAGCATTAGGATGCCAAGTACTGTGCACTTAAAGGACTGACAGTGTTCAACCCCTTTGAGTGACACATGGCCTAATGGGGTTTATACTACCTAGTCGTACAAGAAGAATTCTTATTCTTTTCATCATTTGAGGCTTGATCAAAAAGAAGATACTAATAGTCTCAGGCACTGGTAGTGGCTGTGGCAGTGCACGGAGAAGTTACAGGAGCAATTTTGCATCCACTGAGTTTTGAAGTCTTTAACAGATGACAAGAGAAGCAAAGGAGCTGGATTATTCACTGGAGTTCGTTCCTTGTGTGAATACGGAGCTGTAATCGAATTCGAGTTGGGTTTCTGCTATCGGGAATGCAAGTCCTATGCTCGAGAAAATATGGCAATGAACACAGGTGAAGCTGGTTCTGAGATGGGCAGAGAGGAGCTGGTCTACTGGCGTTGCTGGAAGAACACAAGTAGAATGGGACATATGAACTTCTGCCGATCCATAGTGCAGCAGCGAAGATGAAGGATGTCAGCCGAAACAAGGAGATGATTGGAATTTGGATGGCAGTTGCCGTGAAGATACAGGTAATGAAGATGGTTTGAATTAATTGGATACGGTGACTGAGATGTTTTGCATAGGGTTGTGTATCGATCGAAGTGGTTTTGCTGGTAGAGATTGAAGTTGGGTTGGACTGGAAGCTTCTGAGATAGTTTGGACATGGATAAAAATGGAAAATCAATACTCTATCAATGATATATATTCCCGACAGAGTTGTGTGATTCAGTCAAATGGGATTTGTTTGGGTTGTTGATGTTTCACGGAGATGAAGTGGCCTTGTATCGGGTTGTACGACCAAGATGTGTTTGGTTTGCATTCAAACTGGCGTTAGTGGTGTTGTATCCGGAAGTGGTCAAGGTTCTGAGATGAAGATAACGGAGCTGTGTTTAAGGTGAAGAAGAACGGGGAAGATGTCCTACAGCAGCAACAGATGCAATTGGATAGTGAATTCGTACGCGAAAAATTGCTCGAGCTGTGCACTTGGTGGTGACGAAATTTAGACCGACATAGACGAACTTATGGTGCCAGTTGGAGATTGATGTGGTTTGAATGGGAGATTTCCTGCGATCTGTAGCCGATCAAGAAGAACAACAAGCCTATTTGCTACGTGCTAATGAGATGACTTGGCTGAGCCGGTGTTGTTGGAGTGGTGGTGACGCGATTAGGATGGTCAAGTAATAAGGAGGTTGCACGGACCAAGGCAACCAGTGGTGAAGATGTGGTTGGTTTGGGAAGGAGTTGGTGCTACGGCTGAGAAGAGATTTGGTATCGTGTCTCATATGGAATTTTAGTTCAAAGTATGGAAACAAAATCTCTTGATTTGAATGAGTACGAAATGGATTTTGAGTTCGGTGGTGTCATAAGGGATGATGTGGCACGCTCTCATTGGCTGCTGGTATATTCGAGACGTGAGGAAGAAAATAAATAAAAAGAACTCAAATCTTGAAGGGAGAGGGGAAGGAGGCGCGGCACAGAGCCGTGCTAGGGTTTGAGATTTCACTTTCACTTTCTCTTTTGATTAGCTAGAGTTTGATTGGAAGATGTTTATGGCTTTTGAGAAAGCCATGTCTAGCTAATCATGTTAGGGTTTAGGTAGAACCCAATTTTATTATGAAAACTCTACATTTATATGCTTAATAATGAGTTGATTGATTAGTAGTTTTTCTTCATATAGCTTGGTATTTAATTGCTCATGTGACTTTCTTGATTATTTATGCTTTTGAATTGATATTTCGTGCTTCGGTTAAATCCCTAGACGTGGTATGCAAGGATAGATAGGTAATGCTTTAGGATCACTACATAAGAAGCGAAGGAAATTACAGCGGAGAAACAATATTTAAAAATGCATGCAATATATTTTAAAAGATTAATAGAGTTTGCATAATTAATTGGTGGAAACCGAAAACCCTAATATCCCTATTCTCATTTGTTTATCATTAGAATTTTATATTATTTCATTTTGTCAGAATTTCTAAAAACTCTCAAAAAAACATCATATTGCGATTACTTAATTTTTGGTATTAGTTGGTAGAGTATTTCACACTCCCTATGGGAACGACCTGTACTTGCCATTGTCTACTAGTTAGACGATGTGCACTTGCGATATTATTATTGTAGGTTTTCGAGCCTACCAATGACTGGGACTGCCTAGAGATTAAAAGCGAATCATCCAACCAGGGATCGACGACTCGATTATCAGATGAGACGACTTGAGACTTTCCATAATCACAGCGGTGCTTCCCATAAAACTCGGTCTTACACCCGGAAGGTTCCCTTTTCATCAGGATGTCTGAAAAACCGAGTAAGTCTTACCTAGACAAGATACATGGTTTGCTATTTCAAGTTTTCACGGGAATGATAAAACCAATAGTCATGTTATGTTTCACCCCATGTCATCTACCAACACACGGTTCCATGGTTTTCCTGGCATATTTACGTCACTTGCAATCGTGGCCAAGACAACATCATTCCCAAAACAATCCATTCCAAAACATTCATTCCAAAAGAATAATCCAAAACCCTGAAGGTAACATTTGTCTATCAACCCAAGAAATCAAAACCATAAACTAGGCGTTTCATTTGCCTTTCAAAAAAAAAAAAAAAAAACCTAAAAAACAAGAAGTTCAGAAGACAGAAATGCATTCAAGGAAAGTTTTTCAAAAATGGCTTGCTCTTCTTAGCAAGAGCCTCCTTCGTGCTTTGAGAGCCGCCATTTTTAACTTCAGTTTCCTGGACAATTTTTCGACTTCCGCTTCCTCGCTTCTTCACCATATCCGCGAAGGACCTTCGACTGTTTCGACCAAAGAACTTTTCAACCTCAGAGAAACCTTCAACGAACCAAGGAATATTGAATTCGAAGTTTACACACATGTCACAATGGAACCTCCATCTCGAGATTACATCCTCAGAAACAGTATGAGCGGTCACGTTGCACATGTCGTCAATCGAAGACAAATCTTCCTCCGCGCCAAGGCATGCCAACCATGCCAGCCGCACCACTGTGCCAATGGAAAACCATGCCATCCACATCTCCGCACCAAGGCATGCCAACCATGCCAGCCGCACCACTGTGCCAATGGAAAACCATGCCGACCACATCTCCGCACCAAGGCATGCCAACCATGCCGCCCGCACCACCGTGCCAATGGCAAACCATACCAGCCACATCTCCGCGCCAAGGCATGCCAACTCAGGATCGAATATCGCGATATCAATACTTCGCGAGATCAATAAACGACGCATTGCGAAAGTGTCGCAAATGAGTAATATAAATGACGCAATGAATGACGACGCGCTAAAACACGAGAAAGATGTGAAGACCTAGCGAGATTTATGAGAGTTGCGAGATTATATATTTGTACACTTACGATATTTCGCAAGTCATTCCCTAAAAATAAAGGACAACTTAGCTGTCATCCATTGTGTAATACCCTATATAAGGAGTCGAGCAGGACTATTGAAGTGGGATCTTTTTCCGAGTGTTGAGTGAGTCGTTAAGAGAGAGAAAGTTTGTAGAGATTATAATTTCTTTAGCTCTTTTCTATCTTTACCTTGTAAACATTGAAGAAATTAATCAATAAAAGTTTTAATCTTTCATTTTCAATGGCTTAGTTGTGTGGATTCTTATGAGGGGTGTAGTGTAGGATTTCCTGCAACTACATATTGACGCTAGAAACAGGGACAGAGTAAGGATTGACATCGTGATTTGAAATAATTTGGAGTAGTAGGGAACGAATTTCATATAATTTTCAACAGTTTACCAAAATTAAGAAATTGCTAGAAGAAGAAATGCATCCGAGCAACCAACAATTGTTAGAAGAAGTAGGAGACTTCTTTGGAGAAGGGAGAAATGAAATGGGAGAATCCTCAAGAATGAACATAAGGAATAATAAAGAAAATCAAATTCAATCACCAATTCAACCAGTAGCGAATAGAACTGTGGATTATGATAGAGTAAGCGTGCATACTTGGAGATCAGACTCTGTGGACGAAAGGGGAGAAGAACAACAATTGGTAAACAATTGACAAGAGGAGAGAGGCCGAGAAGGGATTGGAGAAATAATTCATGGAAATGAAGAGATCGCAGCATTAGAGGCGTTGGGACAAACAATACATGAAGAAAGACGATTAGAGGCAGAGGAACGTGCAAATTTGACAAGACATAATCATGAGTTGAGGATGGAAAACATGAGATTACAAAACAGAAGGTCGAGAAGCACTACAAGGTCAAGTTCAAGATGGGTTAGAGAGGAAAGAAGGAGAATTTTACCTACGTAAAATGTCGATGAAGAAAACCAAGAAGAAGCGCAAAATCCAGGCATAGAACATTGCGAGAGAAGAGAAATGATGGAAGATCGTTATATCCCACGTCCCGAGACTCTTCAAAATGGGCAGAATGATGGAAATCAAGGAAATAGGCAGCGTCAGAGGCAGAATAATCCAGTTGAAGAAAATTAAGAAGAAGGAAGAAGAATATTGCATGGGAGAGAAGCACGGAGGAAGCAAAAAGAGATTGAAGATGAAATTGAAAGACATTATGTTGAACAAGCACGTCTAGCTTGCGAGAGAGAAAGATTGAGAGCAGAAATGGAAGAATAGGAGTTAGAAGAGGCAATTCGCCAGAATAATCATGATAATCGAGAAAGAAGGCGAGAACAAAATCGCAACAATGGTAATATCAATGAAGAATATAAAAGAGTACAAAGGAGAACCGATAGGCAACAAAGAAGAGAAATTGATAGATATAACGGTGTGCGAATTTGTGAAAGAAATGAAGGAGAAGATCGCAGAGAAAGACGAGAAGAGAATGATGAACAAGAAAGTCAAAGTAGACATGAACGCAGGATAAGAGAAGCGGAACTAAAAAGACCAATAGATTCAAATTCTGATGTAAATGAACAAATTTTGAGAGAATTGGCAGAAATGAGAGGAATGATGAACAAGAAAAGGGGAGGAGGAAAGAGACAGGTTGGATGAAGCCATAGAAGAAGCTGCGAAAACTCCGTTCACACAAGAGATACAATTAGGAGGAATACCACCGAAGTGCAACTTACCAACATTAACCAGCATTTTCGATGGAACAACTTGTGCGATACAGCATATCAAAGCTTATATGAGATGTTTGTTACAATGGGAGAATCATGATGCTATATTGTGCAAATATTTTGCATCAAGTTTGACAGGAGAAGCTTTGAAATGGTTTGAAGGACTACCGAAGAATACAATAACATCTTTCAATCACTTGCAGGCTATATTTTTAGGGGAATATATAAGTAATAATTCCTCGTGACCTGGTATTGAAGATGTATTTGGGTTAAAACAAAGGGTTGGTGAAAGTTTGAAGCATCTAACTGTGAGATGGAAGACAATGTGTAGCAAAATGGCAGGTCGTGTGGAGGAGAGATATCTCATCTTATCATTCATTAATGCTATGTTCGCGACAAATCTGTTATATATTAAAATTTTTAGAGTCAAAAATACAATCACAATGACAGAGTTGCGAGAGCTTCAGGAGGAGTATATTGCTTTAGAAGAAAAGCAAAATGAAATGGAATCATACCCTGTCGCGAATACAAGTTCAGGAGCTGCGAATGCAAGTTTGTTACCCAAATTGATAAATACTATGGCGAGTACCTCGCAATGTCAACAAGGAGTGATGATACCGGATGATGGTCAACAAAAGTTGGTAGCCATGGGAAGTCGCGATCAGGAAGAATTTGAAAGAGAAAGAAATTTCTACAACCGTGGCGGAAATAATAAAATTCAAAGGCTTGATCAACCGCAAGAAACCTATGGAGGTCAGAGGCATAATTATCATAGAGGGAAGCGAGGTCATAGGGTAGTATGGGAAGAAATCAAGATGCCCCCACTGAACGCTAGTGTAGAGAAAATATGGGAAGCTATAATCTTGATGGAAAACATACCTTCACCATGGAACATGGGGAATGAACCGCCTCCAGGTGACAAAAGTCATGAATTCTGTTCCTATCACCATTTTCATGGACACCTAACGAATGTTTGTAGGAATATAAAAAGAATCATCCTCAGAATGATAGACCAAGGGAAGCTAAATCATTTCTTAAAATGTGAAGATAAGATTCAACCATTACCAACACCTCCAGAAATTCACAAAGTAAATACAACAAAATGGAAAGAAACGTTTGTAGTAGAAGTTGGAGCGAAGGCCAAAAACTTGTTCTGCAACTCTATCGTACATTCGTACAAGACAATTGAAGATTTTCATGATAGTGTTCTAAGTAGGGTTTTCGCAAGAGATGCTGACAATAGAGAAGTAATGAACATCGCGAAGACATCGCCACTAAAAGAATGGCAAACGCAGATTATTTCTTTTACCGCGGAAGAGGTACCTGAGGGTGGCGAGATGCATGATAGTCCATTAGTGGTAAGATTGGAGATTAACCCAAAACCTGTTGATGATGAAGATGATGGGGCAGAAAATTCATGAGAAATAAATAGAATCTTAATTAATACTGGAAGCTCCGTAAACATCCTTTTTTACCACACTTACAAGACTATGGGAGGGAAAGACGAAGATTTGATACCTTCAACCTATAAGATTTATGGTTTTAATGGTACTGCCAATAAACCTAAAGGAGAAACTCGTATGCGAATACCACTGAAAGGATTATCAATTGAAATCTTGTTTTGCATAGTCGATGTGGAATCCCCCCTATAATGCATTAATTGGGCGACCTTGGTTACATGAGATCTTGGGTGTAGGATCGACTTACCACCGGCAGCATCAAATTTCCTCATCCCGGTGGTGTTGGAGTTATAAAAGGAGATTGGGCCGAGGGACAAAAGTGCTATGAAGTTGATGTGGAATCTTGCGAGGAAAGGGCTGCTCAAAAGAAGAACTGAAACGAGAACATTAAAGAAGCACAAATAAGGGATGATCGATGGTGGACGCAATAGAAGTGAGAGTCGAAGATACATTGCGAAACCAATGTCTCAAGACCGATTGAAATTTGCGGGAAGGAAATATCAGAAATTTAAATGAAGAAGCGTAGAGCAATGTAAGTAAGAAGTGTAAGAAATGAATAATTGACTTTAGATATGTGTAAAAAAAAAAAAAAAATTGAAGGAAAAAGACATGTCGAAAGTACAAAGAATATGACGATTGAAGAAGGAGTACGCGAAAGTCTCGCGAGATAGAATATATGAAAATCTGGTTAAATAATTAGAGCGAGATCGCAGAAAACGAAGCAAGACTGTGCGATAATTTCGCAAAGATAATGAGAAGAAATAATCAAAAATCAATGAATGATTGAAATAATTGTGAAAATGAAAGAATGAGTGAATGGGACGAACCTTTATGGCGTACACCCTAGTTCGCGAATGATATTTCGCAAGAGGCAAATGTAAGACCTAAAGTGCGTCATATAAGGGGGTATCTCTTGACATGGCTCAGGGAAAAGGTTACACCGCCCCTGGAACCTGAGTCATGAAAATTTGGGGTCAATAAAGCCCGTCCGGGAGAGATACCTTGGATTTCCAACTATATAAGGTTATACCCTGGTTGGACGACCGAGGGTCTCTTCCAAGGAGTCAGTGTATGACCAAGGCGCCGAGGTACACGGTTGAGCCAAGAGTGCCCGGGGCATTTGAAGTGTCTCGGCCATTCTTGGCAAGTCTTGGCACATGCCGCACCGGCCCAAGAAAACTCCACTTAGGGTGCGATCTCAGAACTATAAGCCTTATAGGTATAAGGGATAAGAGGTCACAAAAACAACCGGTTGTTGTTAAACCGGATGGGAGGAGCTAGTCTTGTATGGCCGATGTACGCCTCCTTGAAGGGGCAACTAGGGAGATGATAAGGGCGGCACCCTCCATTAGGGAGCTGATAAGTGTCTTAAGACGCAAATGTCATGAGGCTCTATTTTCGCAAGAAAATTTAGGCTTGTCATATTTGTGCGATGATCCTGAAGAGGCAATAATACTAACGTGAGGTTAAGACGAGATCAATGGGTCTTTACATGAAAGTGTAAAGACGTCCTGCGATTTCGTCGCAAGACGGCAATGTCATGGGGCTTTAAGTTCGAGAGAATTTTTTAGGCCTGTCATATTGTCGCAACAAAAACATCCTGCAGAGGCAACAATACTAAAGAAATGATAAGGCAAGATCAATGGGTCATTACATGAAAATGTAAAGACGTCCTGCGATTTTGTCGCAATGAGGGGTGGCAAAATAAGACCTTTAACTAGGAAGGCAAAATAAGACCACACAAGAAATTGAGTAAGCAAATAAGCTTGCGAAAATGTCTATATTTCTTCATTTATTTTTGAAGAGTTAGCAACAACAGTTGCGAAATTAAGAAGTATTATTATTTAAAGATTATCGATTTAATCTCTCATGTGAAAATAAATAACAAAGGCAAATATGAGAATGATTAGAGTAAAAACTTGTTATTTATTTTCATATGATAGATTTACAGTAAGAGATTACAAAAATGGAAGGCTAGAAGGATAAATGTACAAATATCACAAGAAGAGAAAAAGGAAAATGGAGCTATCTCTCAGTTCATTCTTCTTTTTCATCAGACTCTTTATCGGACTCCTCTTCTTCGCTAGCATCACTATCAGAGACATCCAAGGAAGGCATATTTTCAGGAACCTCATCAAGAAGACAAGGATATGAAGAAAGAGGAATACTATGGTCATCGCAAACTGTATTAATAGTTTGATTGTGAAAACGGACAGCATCATTATTGAAATTCGCTACAGTAGTTTGTAGTTGCTTCTTCAACTTGGAATACTTGTCGTTGCGAAGAGAGAGGTCCTTTGCAAGTTGTTCTTTTTCAGATTCAAGTTCTTCAATCCTTGTTTGATACCTCTTCTCGCCTTCTGCGAACGTATGATAATGGATTAGTAACTTAATAGCAATTTCACAAAAAGAAGCGATAAAATAAAGAAGAACCATTAACAACCTTCTCTCTTAAATCATGTCTTTAACCAAGGCGTAATGATCGGCGTGAAGGCTAACGTTAACACCTAAGTTATTTCTGGCATTATCTAGAACTTTCGCAACCCAAGCGAATTCATCGTCATTATTTATAAGAAGAAGAGAACGAATTTGTTTCTCTTTCGCTAAGAACAAAGATTTTGACGAATAGATTCATCATGCTCAATTTGAACTTCAAGAAGAGCTTTTGAAATTCTCGCTAATGCTTGAGCGCCTTGATTAGCAATGCGATCTTTATCATCTATAAGATCGCTAACTTTCTTCCTTAAAATACTAATTTTCTCTTGGGAACTAAGATGCAGTGTGCTTCATTTGGTTGGCTAAAATTAAGCTAGATCTATGATCTACTTCTAAGAGACGGAATCTGGATTGAAGTTCGTTCAAAGAAATATGTTTGATTCTGTCATTTGAAAAGCTATTTAGAGAATTATTGAGATGGGCAAGAAGAGCATCGTTATCCAAAGGCTCGGGAAATGAGTGAAGAAGAATAGCTTCTTCGTAAAGGTTATAAATGTCTCGAAAATGATAAGTCGAGATAAAGAAAAGTAAATGACAAAATAAGAATAAGAAAAGGAGAAGAATTTTATACCATAAAGTTGTTTATTAGCATTTTGAAGGCTAGATATTTTATCTTTCTGAGAAGAAGATTCAACTTCCAATTGTTTGATTTTTTCACGAAGAGCAGCAGTTTCATTTCCAAGTTCTTTATCTCTCTTGCGAAGAGAAACAGTTTTAGCCTCCAATTCTTTGTTCTTCTTCTTAAGCTGAAGGTTTTTCTGTTCAAGACTGTTGCGCCTTTTCTCGAGATCTGAGGCAACAACAAAGGAAGCTCTCCCAGACTATAAAGGAAAATAAAGAAATTGTTAAGATAAGATTTATAATTGAATCACACAGAAATAAAGAAATATGAACATACCAAGGCACTAAGTGCATTTAAGAAACTGGGAGTCATTGTTCTGGAAACTCCACGAAAAGAATCATTATCCTCTAGCAAAGGGGCGTCGCAGATATTCGCGAGAGCTTCGCAAATGGCAGAAAAACGATCATCTCCCATTCCTTGCATAGAATCAGAGAAAACACTAGATAGTTGCGCCATTGCAGATTCAACTGAATGATTCTCCTTCGCAAAAGAAGTGTCAACCTCATCATTATCTTCATCGGAATTCTCGCTGGTTTGGGAATTAGAATGAGAAGAGGAGTGGATTTTCCGTTTTTTAGAAGATGGAGCAGAAGATTTATTCTTGCGAAGTGGAATTCTACTCTTTCCTTTAGCTTTCACAATTTTAGAAATATCACCTTCTTCAACGCCAACCTTCGCACACGAATGAAGATAAGAAACAAAGGCAACAATATTGTTAAAAATAAAGAAGAAAAGTATTTCTTACTTCATCCGTGATCGAATGGAGTATCGCCAAAGTACTCACCTTTGGATTGCTTTCGTAACTTCTTCTCAATTTGGTGATCTAAAAAATTCCCAAACTTAGATATAAGAGGAAATAAAGATTGTAAAATAAGTAAAAGTTAGGAAGTATACCTCTTTTGCTTTCTCAGGCCAATTAAATACCCAAGGATGATAATTTGCGAGATTCGCAGGGAGTATATTGGAATCTGAAATGTAAGGTCCGTTCAAAAATAGCGGAAAGACACACCACTTGTCGTCTTTAGAGTAGCGAGGAACATTGTTCTTGCCAGAGTGCCAATCAATATCTAGCATGAGTATCTTGTCGCTGGGAATATTCTCTTTTCTTTTCAGACGAGCACCCCAGCGACATTTATCGTTCTTCATATTTATCACTTCATAATTTTCAAAAAAGTTTTCTACTGAATATTTTTCAGAAATTATCTCCAAGTTGGCGAATTTAGGATCTTTGACGTTATCGGGATACAGAGAACCCTTACCAGCGCCACGATTGGCGAACTCAAGCATTAGACGGATGCAATCTCCACTTAATTGATAAATAGCTCGCGAGAATTTCTCATGAGCAAGAATTTCATAGAACAAGGGCAGTTCGGGATTGTAGAGAGGAATGGGAAGGCTTGCGAGGAGTTGACCTAGCGAGATTATGATTTTTTGATCATCACAATGATGATCAGTAAACAATTTTGCAGAAAGAATAGATGAAGATTCTTGATTGGGAATAGTGGACAAGGTGAAACCCTTCTCTTGTAAATTCTTTTGAGTCTCACCCAAAAGAGTTTCATATTTACGGCCGGATGGAGCCATTCTCAGAGTATGGGAATGATTAGAAAGAGAAAGAAGAAAAGGAAGATTTACAGTAGCAGGAACGTGAATTGCGGAGGAGAAGAATTGAAGAAGATTTGCAGAGAGAAAGTAAAAAAGAAGAGGAGGAGGGTGAGAAAACTATATATAGAGGAGAATTCTCGAGAAGATACATGCATTTAATGCGAGAGGAGACGTAAATGGTCAAGAAAAAACGGTTGAAAGAGACGTGTCAAGAAAAGAGTGGAAGAAGAAACATGTGTAATAAATTATGTGTAAAAGTACGGGATCGTAACAGATAAATATGAACAGTTGCGGCATTTTAAAAATACTAGTTCTCATGACATTCTCTTCTTCGAAGAGAAGACATGAGAAGAGGCAAGATGTAGGATCAGAATATCGCGACATCAATACTTCGAGAGATCAATAAACGACAGCATTGCGAAAGTGTCGCAAATGAGTAATATAAATGACGCAATGAATGACGACAGCTAAAACACGAGAAAGATGTGAAGACCTAGCGAGATTTAGGAGAGTTGCGAGATTATATATTTGTACACTTGCGATATTTCGCAAGTCATTCCTGAAAATAAAGGACAGCTTAGCTGTCATCCATTGTGTAATACCCTATATACGGAGTCGAGCAGGACTATTGAAGGGGGATATTTTTCCGAGTGTTGAGTGAGTCGTTAAGAGAGAGAAATTTTGTAGAGATTATAATTTCTTTAGCTCTTTTCTATCTTTACCTTGTAAACATTTAAGAAATTAATCAATAAAAGTTTTAATCGTTCATTTTCAATGGCTTAGTTGTGTGGATTCTTGTGAGGGGTGTAGTGTAGGATTTCCTGCAACTACACCAACCATGCCAGCCGCACCACTGTGCCAATGGCAAACCATGCCAAGCCAACCACACCTTGCCTTGGCCCCACCATGCCAAACCTTTGGCCCCAGCATGCCATGCCAACCGCACCTTTCCTTGGCCCCACCATGCCAAGCCGTCCATGCTAAACCCTTGGCCCCACTATGCCAAGCCATCCGCGCCATTTTTCGCCTTGGCCCCACCATGCCGGCCTTCCCCATGCGGCTACCAAAACGAAGGCGTGCGACGATCAATGGCCACCCTTCCCTCCTAGATGCAAATCTTAGCCGTCCAAGGTCGCCAAACAACGAATGGTAACCTTTGACCCAAAACCCTAGTTTTTGGCCACGCCAAACCGCGCCAAGGCATGCCATGCCACATGTGCCAATGGCATGCCAACCACCTTGTCGCGTCCTACCATGCCAGCCTTCCCTATGCGGCTACCAAAACGAAGGCGTGCGACGATCAACGGCCACCCTTCCATCCTAGATGCAAATCCTAGCAGTCCAAGGTCGCCAAACAACGCATGGTAACCTTTGGCCCAAAACCCTAGTTTTGGCCACGCCAAACCGCGCCAAGGAATTCCATGCCACATGTGCCAATGACATGCCAACCACCTTGCCGCGTCCCACCATGTCGGTCTTCCCAATACGGCTACCAAAACGAGGGCGTGCGATGATCAACGGCCACCCTTCCATCCTAGATGCAAATCCTAGCCGTCCAAGGTCGCCAAACAACGCATGGTAACCTTTGGTCCAAAACCCATTTTTGGCCACGCCAAACCGCGCCAAGGCATGCCATGCCACATGTGCCAATGGCATGCCAACCACCTTGCCGCGTCCTACCATGCCGGCCTTCCCTATGCGGCTACCAAAACAATGGCGTGCGACGATTAACGGCCACCCTTCCATCCTAGATACGAATCCTAGCCGTCCAAGGTTGACAAACAACGCATGGTAACCTTAGAATTCTTCCTGAGTTTTACTTTAGCGCTGTTTTCATCTCTCGAACGAGCTCAAAACCTAAATATTCCCGCGTTAGGAGATAGAAATTTTTTTTTTTCGTATAGAATGGAGGTGCGGACCATCAACATCCGAGTTCGTATGAGAATTCTACACCGATTTTAGTAAAGGGCGCTAATTAGGGTTTCAACATACCAAACCCTAATTTAGACAAAGCCGCAAGCGCTTGCCATCTAAACCACACACTGCTAGTGGCTCCACTTCACGATAAAGCCATGCCGGCCATGCTTTCATGCTGCTGGCTACCAAACGAAGGGTTGCAATAATCAACGGCTGCCCTTCCATCTGAGATGCATATCTCAACCGTTCAAGTTTGCCACCTAACGCATGAAAACTTCCGGCCCAAGGCCAAACATCACAGTTTATACTAAAACTCTAATTTCGTCCACGCCTAAACTATGCCAAGCCATGCCGGCCCTAAACCATGTCGTCGGCTGCCAAACAAAGGGTTGCAACATTCAACGACCACCCTTCCATCCGAGATACAGATCTCGCAGTCCAAGGTTGCCAGCTAACGCATGGCCACCTTTGGCCCAACGCCAAAATCCTAGCTTGGCCACGCTTAACCACGTTAAAGCCGTGTCGTCCATGCTTTCATGACGCTGGCTACCAAGCGAAGGGTTGCAAAAATCAACGGCTATCTTTCCTCTTAAGATACAAAATCTCGACCGTCGAAGGTCACCACCGAGCCGGCAAGTCTCCCAAGCTCAACTTGCAAGACAAAAACAACGTGCTACACGTTTTCCATGAAAACACTCGAGACATCAACGCATGTCACAAACTGGGGTATGCTCATTGGGTATTGGTTTGGCGGTTTACAGCGTGCGGCGTACACTACGCCCATTATAAGAAAGTGTCATAAGGATGAGGCGGTTAGTAAATACAGGGAATAATGGTGAAACACTTTATTTTATGGAACATCAATTCCAAGGCGTTACGGTTACCACCTCCTCCCATTTACTCACCCGTTTTCCATTTCTTAATGAGACCAGAGTACGTTTCACTTCGCCTTGTATAAATAGGCATTACCTATTTCCACCGAACGACAAGTTCCAGTGTCGGAGCATACAACACTCGTAAAACATTTGCTAGCTCTCCATCCGTTAGCTTCCCACTTTCCGATACAAGTCGTAAAACAACTACTCTTCCGTAATCAATTATTCGGTTTCAACACTTTCTTCGCTTCCTCTCCAAAACCAACCCTTCTCCTTCACTTTGTGACCGAAGCAAGTCTGGAACGACCATTTCTTGGTTTAGGCCGGATTAGTACAGATTGATCTCTTAAATCTAAAGTACTCCCTTGCAGTACATTGTTTAGGGTTTAAATTCGTTTCTCACCCACACACCCGAAATTACCAAAATCAGCAGAAACCGTTTTCACCCTCAAATAGCTGCATTGATTTTCTTGATAATTTCAGCTGGTATTTGAAGACAACTCATTGAGTATGAAGGAATTGTATTTGTAGCAGTTCTTATCATCAGGGATTTGCCACATTGAGACATAGTCTTGCCATTCCATGCTGACATGCGATTTTGAACTCTGTCATACAGGTGATTAAAGCGCTGCACTTTGTTTTTTCCAATAATGAATGGTATTCCCAAATATCTTTCATTTGTACCCATTCTTGGCACTTTCAGACGTCTTGTTATTATTCTGCAGAAAAGCTGCGGAATATTTTTGCTATAATGCACACTGGATTTGTTGAAATTTACCAGTTGCCCGGAGGCCTTTCCGAAATCTTCAATTATCTGTAGAGCATTATTGACATTATGTAGGTCTGCATTGAAGAACAATAAGCAATCGTCGGCAAAAAATAAGTGTGATATGGAAGGTGCACCAAGCGCTATTTTAATACCCTCTAGCTTCTTCATCTGCTTAGCATGAAATAGTTGACGTGAAAAGCTTCCATAACAATAATAAATAGATAGGGTGAAAGTGGATCACCCTGTCGCAATCCTCGTATAGGCTGGTAAACTGCACATGGAGCTCCATTCAGAATTATTGATATTTTCGTGGTACTTATGCACTGCAGTATTAGATTCCGAAATGCTTCACAGAAACCCATCTGTTCCATCACATCTAGTAGAAAGGACCACTCCAGACAATCGAAAGCCTTAGACATATCCATCTTAAGCGCTAGATGTTTAGAATCTTCCTTTTTGATTTTCATGGTATGGACAATTTCCTAAGCCAATTGAATATTGTCTGAGATCTGACGTCCTGTCACATACGCTGCATTTAGAGGTGAAATAATTTTCTCCATTAACTTCTTCATCCTTAGAGAAAGGATTTTTGATATGAGCTTATAGCTTGTTTTGCATAAAGCAATAGGACGCAAGTCAGGTGGAAACTGTTTATTCTTCCTCTTTGGAACAAGAGTTATGTTGATGGAGTTTAAACACTTTAGCATGAACCCGGTACGAAAGAATTGTTGAATTGTATTCACCACATCCGGCCCAACTATCTCCCAATATGACTTTAAGAAACCTGGTGGAAAGCCGTCTGGTCCTGGCGTCTTCCAAGACTTCATACTCTTTAATGCTTTAAGGATTTCAACTTCATCTGGTATCTTCATAAGGTCATCATTTTCTTCAGCAGTTATAACACTAGGGATGCACTGGAGTATTTGTTCATCTCTTACTGGTGAACTAGTAGCATGCATCATTTTGTAATGATCTGTAAGTAAATTTTCCAAGTCAATTCTTGATGTACTAATGAGATTTTTAATTTGTTTGTTGTAGTAGTAAAAGGGTTGTCGTTCACTCGGACGTTGTTAAGATTAAATTAAAAGGTTTAACGAAAATAATAAAAGAGAGAGTCACTGGGTCTAGGATTTCACCGCACTCATATCAATAGGTTCAATTATTTATTCTTCAACAATTATAGCTCAATAAATAAAACAACAAGGACTCTTATTTTTGCCAAGGTAGATTCTCCAAACATTAGTTATAAATCGTAAGCATGGGACATCAAACATCTAAGCAAGCATGACCCATCTAATAAAATGATAACTATTTTTTTCAAATCATAATTCTATTTTAATTTGTGCAAAAGTCATATAAAGAATTAATTAAAATTACCCACGTATGAAATTCGGCTTCCTCCGTCGACCCAGTATAGGGGTCTAGCTTCTCATGATAAAAACACACTCAAAAATATAATTCATAGCTCAAATGGTGTTTTTATTAGAGAAAAATAATTATACAACGAGTTTGCAACGCTTGCTGGGTGTCACAGAGTCCACCGTTACAATGAAATTCAAATGAGTTGCTGGCGTCGCTGTTACAGAAAAACGGCAAATGGAAATCGTCAGAGACAAACGGTCGCTAAGATGTGAACATTCGACCGTTCATAAACGATGCACTGTAAGTGTTGTCTCGCTTCTTCTTCTTCTTCTTCTTAAGTTGAAGCAGAGAAGTTGCTCGCAACTCTCTATTTTCTCCCCAAAACTCTTAATACCCTTCTATGTGATGCCATTAGCATATATATACCCACACAGGCCTTCGAAAATCACCCAATTACTCCAAATAATCTGCATAACTCCGGCAGTAAAGTAAAATATTCTCGGAATATTTTCTATCCTTTCTTTTCTCTTCAGCTGCAAAGCACGGGATTAATTTCCTTTTTTTTAAATCCTTCACGCTTTAACTAGAATCCCCAACTCAGCAAACATATGCGGGACTCGTGAAAATCACAGAATATCCCGTGAAAAACTCACTAACCCCCGTTTTATCCAATCCACGTACACCTTCTTATATTCTCGATTCTGAACACAATACCTTCCCTGTTTGGATAAACCAGGCCCAAATCAAACAAAATACGAGAGAAAGTCGAACAAAAACTCTCCCAAAATCTTGCCATAAATCTTTGCAGGTGAAGGCTAACTTTCCCTGTTTTCCTTGTTTCTTTTCTAACCGATTATCCTACTGTTTAAATGATTGGTGGACCTTATAACTCTGTTTAGCATTATCGAACCCATCCCAACATGATTTAGTGATTGAGTCTCCGCCTAAACATCTCAAAAATCCCGAGAAAGAACAAAAAACGATCCTTCCCTGTTTCGTTTCAATCTAATGTTCTAGCCAATTCCAACTCGATCCAAATGAGCATACCAAGCTTGTTTATCCCTAATGAGTCCTCTCCAATAGAAATTTTCGATTGAATCTTCCCCCAAACACTTCTTAAATACGAACCCTAATTCTCGCCATTAAACTTCAAAATTTCCGCCATTTTCCAAATTCAAAAGGAAGAAGATGACCTCCCCTTATCCCGCTCTCGGTGTCCCTTTAGCACTTGCCTTTTGGGGTGTAAATAGTAAGGAAGGTGTCCCTTATCCGTTGAGGTGCTCCTTAGTAATTGAGGTGTCCCTTAACCAACATTGAGAGTCCGTCCGAATAACACGTGTCCTCCGGGGTACAAAAACCACTTTTCGAGCAACTTTCTCCATAAGAGCTTATTTCACAAAAACTCCTACAAACAAGTTTATTAGTGATAAAATGAGTCCCAGCTAATGTATTTATGGGTTAAAATGCGTCGCACTTTCGTGCTCATCAGATTCCCCGACACTTACATTTTGCTAGTCCTCGAGCAAAACAGAAAATTGACCCGCTACAAAGCTGGTCATAGAATAAAAGAGAGTTAGACCCGCTACACTGCTGGTCATGACAAAAGCCATACATAAGAAGTGATTTTTGTTTTTTATTTTAAGACCCGCTACACAGCTGGTCATAATAAGGAAATACATAAAAATAGACCCGCTACACAGCTGGTCATAAGCTTAACAACTATAATAATAAAAATTTTTTTTTAGACCCGCTACACACTGGTCATAATATTTATATTTTTATTATCTTTTTAGACCCGCCAAGAGTGGTCATAATACGCAAGGAAATTCCTGAAAAGGAATAAAAGAAAAGTTAATACCCACTCCCCCACACTTAAATATTACATTGTCCTCAATGTAATTGAGTCATCCAACGTAAAAATTAAGATGGGAAATTCAAAAATAAAAATAAAATAAACAAAAATAAATAAATAATTATACCTACTGGAATGTACAAAAACGGATCCCCATACACTAATAACCTGAAAACTTGGGGATCGACCCAAAATACAATATTTACAAACGACAGCTTCACAATTATTTTATGAAAAAATGGGGACATCGAAACCGTCGTAAAACAAAATTTACCCCTAAACCAAGTTTTTTTTACTGCACATGGAAGTGCGTAAAGAACAAAATATTGGGATTCTATTGAGACTGGGGAAATATCAATTGATTCATGCATGATATCAGGAATAGGCAAGTCCTCTGGGTACTTAGATGAAAAGTAATCCAACACCACTTTAGAAGCACACAATTCTAACCCTAAATTAGGCAACTTTTGGAAGTCCAAGGGTATAGAAACAACCTCTAAGTCGGGTGAATGATCTTGTGAGGTAGATTCATCTAGTTCCATAGATGAATCATCCACACAATCATCCACATGGTCATCTATATGTTCTGTTTGGAAAAGAGAGTCACTACCAGATTCATCATCATCGGCAAATAATCTTTGACATTCAAGAACTCTCAATCTTTGTTCCAAACTAGGCGGTGTGTGTTTGTAATACTTCTCATATATAGTTTCATGTGATTCTTCACTTACCTCATGTGGAGTAGAAACTCCATACCATTGCCTACGCATATATTCAGCAAGCGTCATCTCAGATGAGATTTCCTGATAATTTGACTTTCTACGCTTATATTCCGCCAGCGTCATCGTAGGTGACGTCTCCTCAGAAGAAGTCATCATCCTCAAAAATTCCCTGAAAAGAAATACAAAAATAAATGCATAAAAAGGAAAAAGAAAATACTGTACAAAATAAACCTAAAAATTAATCTAAAAACAAATCCGCGTCGGCGGCGCCAAAATTAATGAGATTTTTAATTTGTTTGTTGTGGTAGTAAAAGGATTGTCGTTCACTCGGACGTTGTTAAGATTAAATTAAAAGGTTTAACGAAAATAATAAAAGAGAGAGTCACTGGGTCTAGGATTTCACCGCACTCATATCAATAGGTTCAATTATTTATTCTTCAACAATTATAGCTCAATAAATAAAACAACAAGGACTCTTATTTTTTCCAAGGTAGATTCTCCAAACATTAGTTATAAATCGTAAGCATGGGACATCAAACATCTAAGCAAGCATGACCCATCTAATAAAATGATAACTATTTTTTTCAAATCATAATTCTATTTTAATTTGTGCAAAAGTCATATAAAGAATTAATTAAAATTACCCACGTATGAAATTCGGCTTCCTCCGTCGACCCAAAGATAGGGTCTAGCTTCTCATGATAAAAACACACTCAAAAATATAATTCATAGCTCAAATGGTGTTTTTATTAGAGAAAAATAATTATACAACGAGTTTGCAACGCTTTCTGGGTGTTACAGAGTCCACCGTTACAATGAAATTCAAATGAGTTGCTGGCGTCGTTTATACGTAAAACGGCAAATGGAAATCGTCGTAGACAAACGGTCGCTAAGATGTGAACATTCGACCGTTCATAAATGACAGACCAGAAGTGTTGTCTGCTCTTCTTCTTCTTCTCTGCAGCAGCAGAGAAGTTGCTCTGCAACTCTCTATTTTCTCCCCAAAACTCTTAATACCCTTCTATGTGATGCCATTAGCATATATATACCCACAAAGGCCTTCGAAAATCACCCAATTACTCCAAATAATCTGCATAACTCCGGTAGTAAAGTAAAATATTCTCGGAATATTTTCTATCCTTTCTTTTCTCTTCAGCTGTAAAACACGGGATTAATTTCCTTTTTTTTTTAAATCCTTCACGCTTTAACTAGAATCCCCAACTCAGCAAACATATGCAGGACTCGTGAAAATCACAGAATATCCCGTGAAAAACTCACTAACCCCTGTTTTATCCAATCCACGTACACCTTCTTATATTCTCGATTCTGAACACAATACCTTCCCTGTTTGGATAAACCAGGCCCAAATCAAACAAAATACGAGATAAATTCAAACAAAAACTCTCCCGAAATCTTGCCATAAATCTTCGCAGGTGAAGGCTAACTTTCCCTGTTTTCCTTGTTTCTTTTCTAACCGATTATATGGCCCTGTTTAAATGATTCTGGTGGACCTTATAACTCTGTTTAGCATTATCGAACCCAGCCCAACATGATTCAAAGTGATTGAGTCTCCGCCTAAACATCTCAAAATCCCGAGAAAGAACAAAAACGATCCTTCCTCGTTTTTTCGTTTCAATCTAATGTTCTAGCCAATTCCAACTCGATCCAAATGAGCATACCAAGCTTGTTTATCCCTAATGAGTCCTCTCCAATAGAAATTTTCGATTGAATCTTCCCCCAAACACTTCTTAAATACGAACCCTAATTCTGCCATTAAACTTCAAAATTTCCCGCCATTTTCCAAATTCAAAAGGAAGAAGATGACCTCCCCCTTATCCTATTCTGGTGTCCCTTTAGCACTTGCCTTTTGGGGTGTAAATAGTAAGGAAGGTGTCCCTTATCCGTTGAGGTGCTCCTTAGTAATTGAGGTGTCCCTTAACCAACATTGAGAGTCCGTCCGAATAACACGTGTCCTCCGGGGTACAAAAACCACTTTTTGAGCAACTTTCTCCATAAGAGCTTATTTCACAAAAACTCCTACAAACAAGTTTATTAGTGATAAAATGAGTCCCAGCTAATGTATTTATGGGTTAAATTGCGTCGCACTTTCGTGCTCATCATGTACACCTGTTTCCATTTTCATCCTTAAGAGCTACAATGTTGTTTTTTTATCTCCTTTTATTTGCATTGGCATGGTGGTACTTGGTATTGCGATCCATTTCTAGATAATACTCATCCCTTGCTTTATGTCCCCAATAGTCATTCTGTATTTGGTGCCAGTGCTCGATTTTGTTCTCTATTTGCTGAACTTGGTTTGTTGTATCTCCATATTGGGTACCTCCTTGTAATGCTTCGATTTGTTGATGCATAAGGAAGATATTGCTTTGGATATCTCCAAATTTCTCCCTGTTCCATATTGATACAAGCTTTCTTGCCACATTGAGTCTTCTTGAGAACTGGTAAGCTTGTGATCCAGTGAACTGATGGTTCCATGCAGAGACTATTTCATTATTTAGAGTCGCATCTCGTTCGTTACACTGGAAATATTTCCAGCTACGTTTTTTTGTCCCCAATTGATTATGTATTATCCAACATAATTGGACAATATATGGTCCGACCCCAGTTGCGGAAGGTGAAGAAGATTTGCGTAATTGATTATGGCTCTATCCAACCTCGACCTTCGAATTCCAGTGCCATGTACATTTGATGACCATGTAAAAGATCTACATGTGTATCCTAGATCTTCCAAACCGGCCTCATGGATTAAGTTGATGAAGTGCGAGTCTCTTGCGGAAGAATAATTATAAGAGATATTTGAGGAAGAACTCCCACTTGAATTTCTACCTTCATTTGGGAAAACCAAGTTCAGATCACCAATGATGACCCATGGCTGCTGAATATCCTGGATGAGATCCTTGATATATTTCCATTGTGTATCCTTGTGGTTTGGATAAGGGGATCCATACATACAAGTAAGGACCCATTCCGGTTTGCTAAGATCATCCTGCACTAAATAATTAATGATCCAAGACTCGGTATTTACTACCCTAAAGTGAAACCCATCTTTCCACATGAGTATTAAGCCACCTGCAAGACCTCTAGATGATACTAATTTGTAGTTTGGGAACTTATAAGGTCGAATAAATTTTCTCAATTTATCATCTCCTAGTTTCGCCTCTGATATAAAAATTATGTCAGGGTCATATTTGTGCATGATGTCTCTAAGATGATCCCTAGTTTTTTTCTTAGCAAACCCCTGACAATTCCAAGCTAAAACTCTCATAGTTCTAAGATGAAAAATATATGCAATCCTATCAATACGAAAATTACTATTAACTAAAGAATGCAAATAAGTTAAGTGCAATTATAAACCTGAGCAAAAAGAATTATAAAGATGGGAAAAAAATGATTACCACAGATGCATTGTCCCCTCGTTCTTGCATGTCCATCAGCTTTGTGTTGGTACTATTGGTCTTGCTCGCATCACTATCCATCATGTCCATAGTATCACCTTGAGTGCTTGGTGAAGCATAATTACGGTTTATACCCCCATGAGTAACCAGGATAGGTCCTACAATTGAAGGGTTATAGCCATTTGCTTCAATGGGTTGGTTTCTAGCTCTCTTGCTATTTCTAGAACTTTCATCTTCCATTTCCTGCTCGTTCTCAACATGAATATAATCAACATCTTGGTCATCTTCGACAGTATTTGCTTCTTTCTGAATATCTGCATTCTTTTCAGCACAATGCTCTTTATACTCTTCTTGAGTCATATCCCTTTATTTCAAGTACTCATCTACAGCTTCACAAGCTTCATCATCATGGTCAATCGTATAACACTGGTCACATATATTGTGGGGTTATTTGACACAATAATATCTGATCCACTTAGGATCACCAGAATTGGTATTTCACCACTCTCCTCTCTTCAAAGGCTTGTTGAGTTCCATTTCGATACGTGCAGTGATCATATTAGTGCCTCTAGGCCTGCAGTTTTTTGGTTCAGTCGAGATCTTCTTTCCCAGATCAGCAATTGCTTCATCAATCACAGCAACATGATGATGCTCCAAGAGTAGCCCTTTGAACTGCACGTTTCTTGTTTGAGAGGTAAACTTGTAGTCTTTATATGCAACAACAATAGTGTATACTTGCAGTGCTAACAAGCTCTTTAGAATATTCCATGGTGACTTTTTAAGCACCTCCTTCATGTCCTTATCAGAATTAAACTTGAAAATATAAAGATATTTTCCCACCACCTTTATTTCTCTTTTATTGTATTTCTTCCATAGGATATCCAGTTATTCTTTGACCTGCGAGGTTTCAATCTCATCATTTTCATCTTCCTCTGCTTTCTTTCTAACCATTAGCTTCCCTATAAAGCTGTTTGACCAAACATCTGCCGCTTCATTCAGGGTCTTCAACGAACCAATAGCACCTCTCCCTTTCCGAATGGAAGTAGCTTCCATCCTCTCAGTGATTATAGCAAGGTTGTTGTCGGTGTTGTTAGGCTACATAAAGAAAAAAGAACTTAGACTTCGGTTAAAGCTTAGGGTTTTAGAGTTTTGAAGATGTGTATTTGCTTGAGAGAGATGCTCTAGGGTTTTTATTCTATGGTTTTTGATCTTCAGGATATAATGTTTCCTAATAAACTGCCATTAATAATAGAATTTTGACAACAATATTATTCTGTTTAACTGCAGATGATAGAGGATCGTAATATTTTGTTGACTACACAATTCTCCGGGTGTTTTAGAAGGAAAGTATGTTTTTTGAATTTTGTGAATGTGAATCGGGGGAAAACTGGTAGACTCACCTGGTTACTCATGAACAACAAAACTTGATTGGGGAAACGATTATATATCTCATATTGAGAAAACTTCATAGTCGATATATTATCATTTCGCAATACTGCAGGTAGGGGATAGACTGTCGTTGGTAGCAATACCACAGTTGATAATACTATCAAAATGACGAAACAAGACCAAAATACAAAGATCCAATATAGGATATGATCCATGGCTGAACAAGGAGGACCCTGCACAAATTAGTTGGCCATTAGAAAACGGTAATAAAAGGTTGAAGGAGAAAGAATATAAGAATGATGTTGCAGGAAAACAAAGATCTAAAGAACTATCAGAATAAATGCAAGGAACATAGTAAAATAACTTGAAATAAGTCACTAAAACAAAGCAAATGCAACGAAAATCAACGATCAGGTCAAAGGAAATTGAATAATCATAAGATTATTACAGAAATCATGGAGAAAAGAAAAATTGAGAGGGATATAAAAGCAACTTCATAGATACATTTATTACATAGTGAGTTAAGGGATTTAAACGTTCCAACAACAATTTTGATCTCACCAGCCAAATAAGTCATTTTCTTTCTAAATTTCGATAGTACTAAATATTTGATGACTTTTCGATACCTGGCGTCATTAGGGTGACCCGGAAAGAACTAGGGGCGACATAATAAGACAAAATAGGTTGAAAATACTTATATATCCCTTCATAATCGGTAGTTTAGTTTTTTTTTATCTACCGATTGTGACTATGTTCTTCTCTTCTTTGAGAAATCCAAAATTCCATTGGTTTTGAAAAATTTGAACTTGGGGCTACTATCACAATCGGTAGATAAATAACAGCACGATATATAATAAACATCACGAAATTACCGATTGTGAAAATAGAGAAATTCAAAATTCCATTGGTTTTTGAAAATATCAAATTTGGAGCAACTACCACAATCGGTAGCTAAAAGAACATCACGAGACTACCGATTGTACAATCGGTAGATAATAAATATCAGGAAACTACCGATTGTGCAAATAGAGAAATTCAAAATTTCATTGGTTTTTGAAAATTTCGAATTTGGGGCAACTACCACAATCAGTAGATAAAAGAACATCACGAGACTACCGATTGTACAATCGGTAGATAATAAACATCATGAGTCTACCGATTGTGAAAATATAGAAACTCAAAATTCCATTGGTTTTTGAAAATTTCGAATTTGGGGCAACTACCACAATCGGTAGATAAAAGAACATCACGAGACTACCGATTGTACAATCGGTAGATAATAAACATCACGAAACTACCGACAGTGCAAATAGAGAAATTCAAAATTCCATTGGTTTTTGAAAAATTTGAATTTGGGCCTACTACCATAATCGGTAGAAAATTAACATCACGAAATTACCATTTTAACTACCGATTATAATTTTCGTAACACAAACCAACATACATTAATATAAGCTACCGATTGTAGTATTGTCTACCGATTATGGTAGTTCCCAAATTCGAAAAACTTGAGATTTTTCAAATATCAATTTTGGGGCAACTTCATAATCGGGCGACATGGTAAAGAAATACCTTCCGATTGTAGGTTTTTTTCAAAATAACAAAACTTTCAAACTACATATGTACACAATAACCTCCGATTATCCTAACATCTACCGATTACGTAAATAAACTACCGATTGTAGTTTTATCTACCGATTGTGAAGGGTATATTTTCCATTTCAAAAAGTCGGAGATAAGGGGTGGCTTTATTTTAGTTTTAGGTGACCCTATTTTGTCTTATATGTCGCCCCTAATTCTTTCCGGGTCGCCCCTAATGACGCCAGGTTTCGATACGACAGTTTTTCACTGAAGTGAGTAAATTGATCTTCTATCAAATATATGCATGGTGGGTTTGTTTGTAGAATTTCACAATTTCCAGGATTTATAATCCCATGGGATTACAAATTCTGGGATTCATGTGAATCCCTCATGTGTTTGGTAACTCAGTTAAAAATCCTAGGATTCATAAAATTATCTTGTTTTAAAGTCCATATACAGTTTGGCATTATTTTAGAATCTTAAAATTGTACATATATGGCATTTAGAGTTAAAAAACCTGGCGAGATTGGGGTATACCCAGATTAATTGGGGTATACCCAATTTCAAGGGGACATGGTGTGTCATTATTAAAAAGTGTGATTTTACTTTAATACCCTTGAACTAATTAAATCTTAAAAATAAACCCATTTCTTAATTTCATTAACCCTAAAATTAAAAAACTAACCAACTCTTAATCTTCTCTTCTTCTTCATCTCCATCTTCCATCAACCAAAGACATATAAAAATCTTCAACTTTGATTTTCCAAAAAAATTATTGACTCTACCAGCGAAAAGAAGACTATAAATGATGTTTAAACTCAAACCCATCATTGTGTTGTGTGATTTGATTGTTATATTAGGTTAGAAATCGAAAATTATGATTTCTGTGTTTTTGGTCGGCAAGGTCGTAACATGCATATCTTGCCGACTTTTCATAATAACAGCCATGGCGGCGATCAGTAAATTTTTCAACAAAGGCAGTAGGGTATTTTTTGAATACCTTGCCGGCCAAATACAGCCGGAAGGGTATTGTTTGAATACCTTGCCGGCCAAAAACAGCCGGAAGGGTATTTTTTGAATACCTTGCCGGCCAATAAATTTTTTATGTCATCTCCTGTATGTCAAAAAACAAAAGTCGGCAAGGTCGACAATGAAGATCTTGCCGGCCACTTTTTGACCGGCGAGGTCGACGATGAAGATCTTGCCGGCCACTTTTGGCCGCATGATCTTCATTAGTCGACCTTGCCGACTTTTCATACTTTCGTAATCGAAAGTGTTGATTTATTCTTTGATTTTGAGTATGATTTCATATAACAGATTTGCAATCCCTTTTTAGAAGTATTTCGGTTGTGTGCTTCATTTTTGTTGCAAGAGATATTCTTAAAAAAAAAAAAAAAAAATCATCAAAAATCATCCAACAAAAGTTCAATCAAAAACAAAATTTCATAACTTAAAACTCATAAGTTTTAATCTATTCAATCAATTTAATTAATTAATCTAATCAAAATTTTAGTGTTAATTAAACGAGGGCAATTTTGCCATTTTGAAAATATTTGGTTAAGGGGTGACCTCTTTTACTTCAAAATGACCCTATTTTGTCTCATTGGGTATACCCCAATTAGTTTGGGTATACCCCAATCAAGCCAGGTTAAAAAAAATGGGTCCACAAATCCCTCGAGAAGTTTCCCAGCAAATCTTAGGGGGGAGGGGTCGGACTCCATATGGAGGATTTGCTGGAAAAGTAATCCCAATGGGAAACATGATTTCAAGGATTTGGGCAACCAAACGTACAGAGGGAAACGTAATTCCACTAAATCCCCTAAACCCATAAATCCCACCTTTAAAATTCTAAATCCAAACTCACCAGTAGTGTTTTCGCAAAGCATCCCATTTCGAGCAGGATAAGTATGCAAGTTAGGAGTTTCATAGGAACGAGATTGATAAATGCCTTATTTCAGCATGGAACAGTACGATCAAGGTGGCCCAAGTGTACGTCACTGCCAAATTAAGCGAAGGGAAATGATAATTCACCGAAGAAAAACTACCGAGATTTAACCTTGCGAGATTGGGGACTCAAACTAATTGGGGTATACCCAATTTTAAAGGGACATTTTTTGTGGGTTTTAGGGGGAGTCCTAATGGATAAGTTACAAAACTACCCTTACCCATTAATAATCTTAATTACCCTAAATCAGTTTTTATTCTCTTCATTTCATCTTCTTCTTCTTCTTCTTCATCTCCATCTTCATCTTCATCTTCCATCAACCAAAGCCATATAAAAATCTTCAACTTTGATTTTTCAAAAAAATTGTTGACTCTACCAGCGAAAAGAAGACTATAAATGATGTTTAAACTCAAACCCATCATTGTGTTGTGTGATTT
The DNA here is from genome assembly GCA_023531295.1 of Papaver armeniacum. Lineage (NCBI taxonomy): Eukaryota > Viridiplantae > Streptophyta > Magnoliopsida > Ranunculales > Papaveraceae > Papaver > Papaver armeniacum. The sequence continues at coordinate 989,445 of JAJJWW010014413.1, forward strand.
GATTGTTATATTAGGTTAGAAATCGAAAATTATGATTTCGTGTTTTGGTCTAAGCAAGGTCGTAACATGCATATCTTGCCGACTTTTCATAACAGCCATGGCGGCGACTGTAAATTTTTCAACAGCCGGCAGGGTATTTTTTGAATACCTTGCCGGCCAAATACATCCGGAAGGGTATTTTTTGAATACCTTGCCGGCCAATAAATTTTTTATGTCATCACCTGTATGTCAAAAAACAAAAGTCGGCAAGGTCGACGATGAAGATCATGCCGACCACTTTTGGCCGGCGAGGTCGACGATGAAGACCTTGCCGGCCACTTTTAGCCGGCGAGGTCGACGATGAAGATCTTGTCGGCCACTTTGCCCTAAGATGATCTTCATTAGTCGACCTTTGCCGACTTTTCATACTTTCGTAACCGAAAGTGTTGATTTATTCTTTGATTTTGAGTATGATTTCATATAATGATTTGCAATCCCCTTTTTAGAAGTATTTCGGTTGTGTGCTTCATTTTCGTTGCAAGAGATATTCTCAAAAAAAAAAAAAAAAAAATCATCAAAAATCATCCCACAAAAGTTCAATCAAAAACAAAATTTCATAACTTAAAATTCATAAGTTTTAATCTATTCAATCAATTTAAACTTAATTAATTAATCTAATCAAAATTTTAGTGTTAATTAAACGAGGGTAATTTTGTCATTTTGAAAATACAAGGTTAAGGGGTGGCTTGGTTTTACTTCAAAATGATCCTATTTTGTCATATTGGGTATACCCCAATTAATCTGGGTATACCCCAATCTCGCCAGGAGATTTAAGTCAAAAAAAATAAAAAAATAAAATAAAATACCGAGATTCATCTTCACTGAAATAGAAAATGAGATAAAACACGGTAGAAAGTCCTAATTCAACTCTAGAGGGTTTTATTTTCTTCCATTGATTTTTCGGAAATGGGTCATTTGTCCAAATATTTTTAAAACCTGGTTTAAATGGACGACTAAAAATTAGTTTGGGTGTATTGGACAAAAAAAAATAGCAAAGATGAAACTGGATTCAGCCAGACTTAAACTTAAAAAAATAGAAAGGATGAAACTGGATGCATCTTGATGTAAATTAAAAAAAATAAAAAGTATTTGAAAATGGTTAGGATGAAACTATTTACATCCTGGCTATTTTTGTATTTTTGTCCATTTAAACAGTATCAAAATCTAGATGTCTTTTTCACCTAGGATTTGCTGATTATGGTATTTAACCAATTTTGTGTTGATTTTTCTCTTGGGATAAAACACAGTAGAAAGTCCATTGATTTTTCATTTTTCATTTTAAATATCATAAAATTTCAACCATGACAAATAAAGATTATATAGATTTCAAAAATACCAAGATCAAAATACGATGAAATGGAAACACCAACCGGAGTACCAAATTCTATTTTATTATATTTGTTGTAATTAAATTTACATGTTAGTGGAATCTTTATGCTTAAAAATATCCTTTTATTTAACTCAAAATAGAAAAGCTTGTATGAGAATTATGAAAGCCAAAAGCAAGCTCCCAAATTAAAATTGGTACAAAACAAAAACACGTGAGCAAATTAGCATTGAGTTAAATACTTTCAATGGTTATAAACTAATCAAAAGATAAACTCTTACATTAAAAAAAATATAGAAGAAAAAAAGAGATTTCTTAGGCTTCTCTTAAATATAGCCCATGATTTTATTAACCATAACCCATTTTAATCATAACCCATCATTTTTTGATATTGTTAATGACAACCCATAAAATATACACCGATTATATTTCTTTTCTCACTGATTCACACGATTACTCATCTCGTATTACCTGTTCGACTCAAACTATATTCACCTATTCATTAAAAAAACAGAGTCATCTTGATTTGTTCCTAAAAGGAAAAGCAAAAACTATTATCAGTAATATGCGACATCAATCTCAAAGTCTCCATACAGTTCTAACATTGTGACAATCAAGTATCCAACAATAGTGAAGCCTAGAGAAAGACAGAGAGACTTATAGAAAGCCCTGGCGACTGAATCGGCGATTGACTCGGCGACTGAATCGGCCAACTGAGTTTCAAATTTTACAATGAATCTTATCTCAAATATATCGAATTTAATGCACTGCAATGTCTTAAAAAGAATTCTTGTTCAGTCTCCATCGTAATTTAAAGTGATGTCTTTTTAATTTTGTTGTCTTCCACTTTAATTTGATCTAATTTCATTGTTTTCTTTTTCTTTTTCAAGGTGTTGTTTGGTCATGGTTAGCAGGTATTGCTAACAGAGTTCTGATCTTTCTCTCCGATAAAGGTTCCCATCCAAAGGTTGTTTCTATCTAAAGGTGGATCCTCATACAAAGGTTAGTTTGTAGAGTTTAATTAGGTGATAAGGATGCATTTGTTACAATCAGACATGACAAAAGACAAAATTCTCAGAAGGAAGGCTTTATGGTTCGACTTTACAAGCAGGATTTATAACTTTGTCTACAGAATTCAAAAGAAACTAACTGGTATGAATCATCAACTTTCTTTCATGAGAAGTGGCACTAGTTCTCTGTATTGCGCAACACGTATTCGACAGAAGTATTGTAACTTTTATATAAATGGAGGAGGCTTTAAGTTTAAAGTATCCCAACTCTGGCTTTATTACTTATTCATCTTTCTGGTCCTATTGTGTTTCACCATGTCATCTAGAAAATCCATAGGGGAAGTATCTTACCTCATAGAAAGAATCAAAAATACCAATTTAGATGAAGATGATCAAATTAGTAGGGTCATTCGATATCCTCACATCAAATTACAACCAACTATTCAGAAATGGAGTGTTAGCCTTATGGGTAAAATAATATGTGAGTTTCTTATGGGAGATGATAAAGTGGATCGCAGGAGCTAACGATGGCATGGGGACATGGTCATTTTCAAATCGGGAGGCATGATACTAATATGTTTATCTTTAGGTTTTATGATTGGGATAGCTACAATGCAGTGTTGGAACAGGGCCCATGGATTGTAGATGGTTACTTAGCTATCTTCAGAGAGTGGAACACATCAATCATTCTTGAAAACATTGATTTTTCAACTCAACAATTTTGGATCGACATCAAGAAGCTGCCACCAGAATTTCTTAATGTTGAAGTTGAAAATCAAATTGCAAGCATCCTTGGTAATCCTTTAAAGCTCATTCCAGAAGATGGTAATCCTACTGATACCAATGTTGTAAGTGTTCTTATTGAATTTAATATTTACAATCCAATGTTAAGAGGAATTATGACTGAGAATGCAGCAAAGGTAACCCAATGGATTCCCATTTATTTTCAAAGACAACCAAAAAATCTTTGTCTTGCATGTCTCATTCTAGCTCATGATGAAAATGAATGTTCAGATAAAGCAGATAACGTGCAGACTATTGCTAGTTATGTTTTCAAATTTGGAGAAGATTTTGGGGAGGTTATTGATCCCAGAGCTAATAATCCTAAATATAAGCAGGGGGAAGATCTTTATTTCTCCTTAGAAGAGTAGAAGCAAGAAGAGGTTGGAAAAGAAGCCATTTCAAATTCCAGAAGATGGATTTCATGTCTCTACGATTTATCTTGCTTCGATCAAGGAGCTGAATCTTCTACCGCAAGGAGGTATAAACGTACTAGATATGGCTCGGTTGCAAGTAGTTATGCCAATGCACCAGTTCATGCAAGTCCAGATCAAGACCAAAATTTGAGTGGATATCAGCATGAGGAGCAAGTACAATCTGCCTATTTTGGGTATGATCATCAAATGCATCCAAGTTTTTATAAGCCCATTCCTCAACAAGGTGCCTGGGACAACTTTATGGGACAATATTATGGGAATCTTTCATCAGAGCAGGAAGATCAAGTTTTCCCTTATACTTCTTATCTTTTCCTTTTCAATCTTCATAAAGTACTTTTTCTCAATCTTCATAAAGTATTTTTTCTTACAGTTTTTATTGCTGTTAAGTTTTCTAATTGTTATTTTAAAATGTGCATACTTGCATGGAATGTACATGGCTTAGGGAATAAGCATACTAGAAATCATCTACAGGATTGCATTCATCAGTATAGCCCTGACATTGTATTCCTTTCAGAAACTAAACAACATAATAAAAATGCAAAATTTTTATTGCAAAGCATGCATTATCCAAATATATGGTGTCATAATACTAAGTACAAGGCTGGGGGACTTGCTGTCATTTGGAAAGATGGTTTTAAAATAGAACTCATGCATTTTACGGATTATATGGTTAATTTTATATTACATAATGGGCCAGAAAATCATCAATGGGTGCTCACTTGTCTGTATAGTTCATGTTATCATGAGGAAAGGAAATTGCAATGGCAGACTATAGCCGATATGGGAGAACACATGGATTTGCCTTGGATCATCATAGGGGATTTAAATGTCACTATGTCCTGTCATACTTATTATACTCCATAGATCATTCAGGATAGTATTCAGAAATATGGTCTTCAAGACATCCCTTTTACTGGTCACCCCTTTACATGGTCTAATAGACGCAAAAATGTTCATTTGGTCAAAACAAGATTAGATAGAGCTCTTGCATCCACCTATTGGTTTTCATTATTTCCTGCTGCCATTATCAATCATCTTATCCCTTTAGGATCAGATCATGCACCAATTCTATTATCCACTAAACCTCAAACTATCAAAACCTACAAACCTTTCAGGTATTATGAGGCTTGGACAAAACATGAGACATTTAAGGATCTGATTCAGCAGGAATGGGGGAAGGTTCAGTTTGGTTCTTCGGCTATGCGGTTTACAAAGAAGCTTCAGCAGGTTCAGAGAGGTATTAGCAAATGGAAGAAGCAGCAATTTGGTAATATTGATGAACATATTAAAATAGTGCAGCAGAAAATCAAAGAAGTACAGACTCATCCAAATGCATCTCAAGACACTATTTCAGATTTACAGAAAGCTCTTCAGCATTGGTACACTATCAAAGCAGATATCAGCCATCAACAGTCCAGACATAAACTACTTCATAGTCAAGACAGAAATACAAAAGTGTTTCATGCTCAAGCTAAGTACAGAAGAAGGAGGAATAAAATTGACTCTATCATAGATGAACAGAGTAAATGGTATTCTTCAAGGCAAGATATTCAAAGCTTCTCATTCATCATTTTAGTTCCATTATTACTTCTTGTAGCCCTTCCCAAGATTTAGACATATTTACTTTGCTTAGTCCTTGTATCTCATTCCAAGAAAATGAAGAGCTCATAAAGATTCCATCTAGAGAAGAATTTCGACAGGTTGTTCATCATATCAATACTGGGGAAACTCCGGGTCCGGATGGATTTCAAGCAGGCTTTATCAATTGTGTTAGGATGAAGTGGCAGATGGGTTAGTGTCCATGGTGCAAGAATTTTTTCAAACTGGTAAAATGCTTCCACAGATTAATTTCACTTATCAAGTACTAATTCCAAAGAAATTATGTATATAAACTCCATCAGATCTTCGGCCAATTAGTCTATGCAACATTTCGTATAAGATTATTTCGAAAATTTTAGCTAATTGATTAAAAAAAGTTGCTTACTCGGATTATTTCTACATGGAAAGCTGCATATGTTCCAGGCCGAAATATTCTTGATAATACTATCATAGCACATGAAGTCATAGATTATATGAAGAACTAAGATTTCTCAAGGATCTCTAGAAATTAAGTTGTACATGGCAAAGGCTTTTGATCGTATGGAATTGGGTTTTATAATCAAAATTATGCAATGTCTGGGGTTTCATGACAAATGGTGTGCTCTAATTTATCAATGTCTCAGTACTGCATCTATTTTAATTTTACTCTATGGGACTCCTACTCCATCTTTTATGCCAACCAGGAGAATTCGTCAAGGTGATGCTCTTTCTCCATATATATTTATCATGTGCATGAAAGCATTTAGTCGAATGTTGCAAGCAGCTGAAACAAAAGGTTTAATCAAACCATTAAATCCAATCATAAAAGGTCCCAGTATTTCCCATCTTTTTTTCGCAGATGACTGCATCTTATTCTCAGTGGCTTCAAATACCTCGGTTCATAATATAATGCAGATTATTTCTCAATTCTGTAAAGTTTCAGGGCAGATGGTCAGTATAAATAAATCCACTGTTCACTTCAGTAAGCACATGAGTGAAGCAGACAAAGAATATCTCTCAAAGAATGGTTCAGATGTCTCGAATGCCATTGACAGAGAAATATTTGGGCATTCCCCTATTTATTGGACGTAATAAAAATGCTTGCTTTGCAGACACTATCAATAAGATGGATAGAAGACTTCAAGCTTGGCAGGGTAAGCTAGTCAATCAAGCAGGTAGAAGCACTCAAATTCAATCAGTGACAAGTACCATGGCACAATTTCAGATGAGCTGTATGCACGTCCCAGATAAATCACTCAGGAAAATGGAGTCTTTACAGCGTAATTATTGGTGGAATAAGAAGTCTAGAAAAGGTGGATTTTTTGTTGGTTGGAATGATTTAAGAAACCCAAAAGAATTGGTGGGATGGGGTTCAAAAATATGTGATGTTTCAATGAAGCTTTACTTACCAAGTTGGTGTGGCGAATGCTGACTAAAAACGAAGCTAAATGGGTGCAAATGCTTCGAGTGAAATATTTTAGTAATGATGATCCTCTGTATGGTAATATCAAGAAAAAAGGTACTTGGATATGGAATGGAATACAAAGAGGATTAAGATGGATTAGACGATATCATATCTGGGAGGTTGGAGATGGGACACAAATTAATATTCAAGGTCAATGGTTTGGCAGGGTCTCTGATAAGCATTATCAGCATCATCCTATCAATATCTCCAATGCTCAGGCTACAATGGCTGAGTATATTGATCACTATACAAGAAGTTGGAGAATGGATAAGTTACAACAAATTTCCGACTCAAATTCAGCATATTCAGAATATCATTATCCCACAGCATCCAGCTTCAGATCAACTTAGGTGGTCTCTCACAAGAAATGGTAAATTTTTTGTTAACTCAACATATCTGGCCATCCTTATGCAACAAAATAACCAAGTGGTCACAGCTCAGCAAAAAAAAATGTGGTTGATGATATGGCATGTAGAGGTTCCGTATAAATGTCAGACGTTTTTATGGAAGCTGGATAAGAATATTTTGCCAGTTGCAGCAAGAATTCAAAAAATAGTTAATCCTGAGAATTCTATATGTGTTCAGTGCTCTCATGGAATTGAAACAACCCATCATCTTCTTATCCAATGTTCTTTCGCTTCAGAGGTTTGGTCTGCTATCTCAATGGAAATTCTTCAAGATGCTAATCTTGGTTGGATAAAAAATCGTTACTTTCTATGAAGAGAAGAAATCTCAGGAATTTAGCAGTGGTAACAATGTGGTTTTTATGGAAAAGCAGATGCTTAAAGCTGTTTGAAGGAAAAATTCAGTCTCCTGCAGCCATTATCCAACAAATTTTACATTTCTGCTATTCTCATCACATATGCATCCATAATAGCTCTAGGCCATGTAGTTATACTAGCACTCATACAACTCTTAATCCTAGAAATATATGGCTACCACCTCCATATGATTGGTTAAAGTTAAATTTTGATGTATCCATTCTTCCAGATTCTAACTTTGCTGGTTTCTCAATTGTTTTACGAAATCATCTAGGAGAATTCGTGGAAGCCGTGGCCTGGACAAGGAATGTAAGAGATGTTGATCAAGCAAAAGTGCTAGCTATGATGACAGTGATGCAATGGATTAAGTTAAGAGGTCTATGTAGAATTAAAGTAGAAGGTGATAATAAATCAGTTATGGTGGTTGTTAACAAGAAACGAATCGACTTTATCAGGTGGGAAGATCAATTGTTGATGTTCTAAAATTTATGTCTTACTCAAGATCTAGTGGATGTTCAATTTAGGTTTGTTAATATAGTTTGCAACAGAGCAGCGGGCGCTTTAGCTAAGTTTGCTCGCTTAAATAAATGCACCAACCATTGGGTTATGAATCCACCAGAATGCATAATAGCATTACTTCAGCAGGAGGCTGTTTTTCAGGGGGATTAAGAATCTTAGCTGGTGTTGGTAGGTAGTGTAATGTTGTTGTCCAGTATGATCTTGAGTCTCAAGTCTTGTTAAGTCTGTTTCGACTGTTAGTTAGGTCTTGTTTTTTCTTTGTTCTTCCTTTGTAAGTTTAAGGGTGTACCAAAGTTTGGTTCAATATAAAGTAGTTTTCAACAAAAAAAAAAAAAAAAAAAAGTTTCCAACAATACGAGGTAGTGATCTTTTCTATTTAGGCCATTTATCAAACAATGGCAACAAAAAAGGGATATTAGCATCAAGTACTTTACTTGCCTATTACTATAATCCATATCTCCAACTCAATGTAAAATTCACACCATATACACTGATCATTAGCCAGAGCATGTTTCTCTGAACTTACCAATCATTAAACCAACATTTTAAGCTCATTTAATTCATTATAACTTAAGATACATATACCAACATCACTGCACCTGCCTATGACATTAACAACACTGTCATACGGATTCATAATAGTACTTAATCCATTAATGGTGAAACTCTTTCCTGTGATGAGAATTTCATCTTAAAAGTTTATTTACTTGGTGACGACTCGCTGTTTTTGATGTGCTAAAACTCGGGTAGCAGTAATTAAATTTGATGATGGAGGTGAAGATGTTCTGCAAGAGGTTTTGATCAAGAAACAAAACAACTCCATGAATTATTATCATGATACAATACTACAATATTTTGGTGGTGGTACTGGTTAATCCTTACAACTTGCGTATTATAATTGATTGTTACCATCGAGTCTCTGATTTGCTGATTCACTGTGGCTTAGCAACTCAAATACCTAGTTCTTGGGCTATGGTTAATAATACAACAAGGTCAAACTTAAACTTATAGTCTAACTAAACGGACCACAGTCAAATGGGTTATGGTTAATAAAAGTGGGGGCTATATTTAAGAGAAGCCATTTCTTATTTAGATCTGTGCAACTTATAAAGATGACATTCACATAAGAGGAGTAATGGAGTGGAGTCCAAATTTGTGCACCCCTCTAAAATCGGGGTGCACGTTCCCCCTTTCTATTGAAGGAAATTGTTGGCTGAACCACTGTTATTTTTATAGTAATAAAACAAATTTTCATTTCCAAAAATTTAGGCTGAATTCTCTCTCATCTCTTTTTTTTGTCTTGGAACAAACAGTAAATTAAAGAGGTTAGCTTCTCAAAGAAATCTGGTAGGCTAAGTTTGGAGCATACATATTACACTTCAACATAGGTAAAAAAACATGATCATCACCAGAGGATGAATCATATACATTGGCCATGGATTGGAGTTTAGTTATCCATTCCTGCCTTAGGGGATTACAGTAAAACTTTCTAAAATAAGTAAAAAGTTCAACATTGTTTTCGAATTGAGAAAAATGGGAAGTTCGTTGAGGGAACCTCCATTTTGTCTTCAGAATCTTGAGTATCTTTAGGTCATCTAGCTCGATGTTACAAGTTCTGAGTTTGTTTGTCTGATGCCACTTTAGTGCTTCAATGATCCCTAGAGTTGCACCTTGTTCTTGCGAGCTCACTACGCATTGGCAGGCCCATCTTCCTTGTGTTTCTCCTTGTTCATCTATCAAAACATTTATCAAAATAGCAGTGTGAGATCGGTCTTGCCAGAATGTGTAGCAGTGCATAATTAATTGTGGCCTTTGTTGTAGAATATGTAACTGATTTAGTTGATTCAAGTTTGGAGTTCTGTTGTAGTATTGATCAGGATGTGTAGCATTGCAGGTTTGAATATGATTTCCACTAGGTGTATTGTAGTCGCAGGTGTTTGAAGCTTGTGTTGGAAGCTTTTAGGCACCTAGCTTTCCAGATAAACCACCCTGTAATAGCAAAAAGCTGGTTCCAGTGAATCCCATCTAATGGGATAGCATCTGTGTTGGTGAGCCATGACTCAACCCATTCCTGAATACTAGTATTGTTGTTATCTATTCTACAGCGGACTCCAAACCAAACAGCACGGCTATAAGGGAAGTCAAAAAGAGTATGGGTATCAGTTTCGTAAGGGTGACCACACAGGGTACAAGCAATATCAATAATATTAACCCATCTTCTTATTTTACTACTAACCGGTAGAATACCATTATAGCATTTCCATATAAAAACACGGATCCTAGGGAGAACGTCTAGGGACCAAATTTCCTTCCATATTGAATTTTGTGGGGGGACGGGGGGTTGGCCTAAGAGAGTTGCTCTTTCTCTTATCAGAAACTCATACACAGATTTGATCGTAATCTTTCCATTCCTAGTGTGAGGCCAGGTTAGGGTATCCTTAGATTCCGTATTCTGATACAGGTCTATATTTAGGATGTTTTCCACAACTGTGTGTGGGAGGACTTGATTGAGAAAGTTCTCATTCTAGGTGCCCGTCTTCGAGGAAATGATGTCACTAACAGTTATCAGGGTATTTGATAAGAGGGGTTTGATATCTCTTCTTTCAATTATGTTCGGGGAGTTCAGGGGAATCCAATTATCTATCCAGAGGTGGATATCTTTGCCATCTCCTATTTTCCAGACCGCTTCTTTTTGAAGAATTTGAATTCCTTTCCATAGACCTTTCCAAAACCAGGAGCAGTTTTGTTTGGTCTTGTTTAGAGTGAGGGGAGGGAAATTTGGGTAATATTTAGCTTTTAAGACCTTGGAGGTGAGGGAATCTGGGTTTTGTAACATTCTCCACGTCGTCTTAGTAATCATTTCTATGTTGAATTGTTCGGATTGTTTGAAACCTAATCCACCATTCTCTATGGTAACACACATTGAATTCCAATCTTTTGGGGACAAACCTCTATTACTGGAGAATGTCCCCACCAAAAGGTTCTATTAACTGTGTCCATTTTTTTGGTTATCTCTTTGGGTATGACAAAGCATGTCATTTGATAGGTGGCCATAGTATCTGCCACACGTTTTATGCAAATTCTTCTGCCAGCTGGAGAGAGAAGTTTGCTACTCCAGCCTTTGAGACGAGCCTTCAGTTTTTCCAGGATAGAGATGAAGTATTTAATTTTTGATTGATGGGTGAAGAGTGGGACCCCAAGATATTTATCATCCAACTTGATTCTTCTCACTTTTAGGATTGCTAAGACTTCTCTTATTTCCCCATTGGAAACAGAGAGTTACTAAACAAAGCTCCAGATTTGTCATAGTTTATCGGTTGCCCGTGAGCCGATCGAAAAGTTCTAGAATATGGACAAGGTTTTTGCACTCTTTTGTTCCAACTTTCGCAAAGAGAAGACAGTCATCAGCAAAAAGAAGATGAGAGATAGAGGGGGAGGATTTACCAAATGTTACTCCACTGATGAGTTTTTGTTTTTCCGCTTCTTGCAAAACTCTTGAGAGGGCGTCCATACAAATAATGAAAAGATATGGAGATAGCGGGTCTCCTTGTCTCAGTCCCCTAGATGGTTTAAAAAACCCTGTCGGGGACCTATTAATTAGGATAACACTAGTGGTAGTTCCTATACACTGATAAGTGAGGTCGATCCAATCTTTACAGAAACCCATTTGTTCCATTATTTTGGTAAGAAAAGCCCATTCAACTCTATCAAAAGCTTTAGACATATCAATTTTTAGTCTCATATACCCTTTTTTTATTTTGTTTCTTCCTCTCTGATCTCATAGTATGGATGATCTCATGGGCTATGATTATATTATCTGCAATTTGTCTACCAGGAACAAAAGTAGATTGATATGGGGAGATTAGCTTGTCTAAGAAGGGTTTCATCCGTTCCACTAGAAGTTTAGAGATAATTTTGTAGATGGTGTTGCATAGAGATATGGGTCTAAAGTCCTTTGGGGATGTGGGGGATTCAATTTTGGGAATTAGAGTGATGAAAGTGGATCTGAATTCTTTTAAGATGAATTTTGTGGAGAAGAAGTCTTGCACCATTTTTATGATTTCGTCTTTCAGGAGAAACCAATTTTTCTGGAAGAAAATAGCTGGGAAGCTATCAGGGCCCGGAGATTTATTAGGGTGCATGTCAAACACAATGAGTTTGATTTCTAATTTAGATGGGATGGCCATCAATTTTTCATTATCCAAATCATTTAAGCATTTGGGAATGAGGTGGAGGATTCGGTCACTTATATTGGGTTTAAAAGAAGACGCCATAGAGGTAAAATGGTGTTGGAAAGTATCTTCTAATTCCTGTCTATTAGTGCTCCAAGATCCATCATTCTTTTGGATAGTTTTTATTCTAAGCTTTCTTGCTCTATAAGTGGCTGTAGAGTGAAAATACCCTGTATTTTTGTCTCCTAGTTGCAAATTATTTTATGTAGCTTTGGTTTTCCAGAATCCTTTTTCATAATAGTACCACTTTTCCAGATCTTTTTGTATGTTCACCACTCTAGGATTGTTTTCTTGTAGATGGAGGTTGTTTTTGGCATGATTGATATTTTGGTTGAGTTTTTTGATGTTTTGTTGGATGTTTCCAAAGAATTCTCTATTCCAGATTTTGATGTTAGCCTTCACATTTTTGAGTTTTAACATTACATGAAAGGCTGTGGGCCTCCAAGTTTGAGATCCCATGCTTCTTCAATGACTTGGAAGCATGAGGGTTCTTCTAGATAAATTCCAAAAAATTTGAAAGGTTTTGCTCCATCTTTCCAGCAGGGGGAGGTTCTTAACAGAATCGGGCTATGATCAGATCCTAGCGGGGTCAAGTGATACACTAGAGCTCTTGGGAAGATATTTAACCATCTCGGGTTGGCCAGAGCTCTATCCAATCTTGCTTCTATAAATTCCTGTTTTTCTCTCTTATTGGACCAAGTGAATTTGTAGCCCATAAAACCTAGGTAAGCATTATTTATTAAGTTGTTGAAAAATAGACTTTCTGTTTGGTCCACCTCATTTCCTCCTTTCTTTTCCTCCTTATTTAGAGTAAAATTTAGGTCACCTGGAACTAACCATGGGACCTCAATATTACTAGCTAACTTTTTGAAGTACTCCCAGCTAGTGTGTTTTCTCAATCTATAGGGATAACCATAAGTTCCAGAGATCATCCAGAAATTTTCACTCATCTTACAAGTAACTAACGCGTCTATTTGACTATCAATAGTATTCACTATTGTTATTGACACTTTGTCATACCAAGCTAAAGCCAAACCTCCTGCAGTTCCTATTACACCTGTGGGTTCCACTATTTCCATGTTTTGATATTTGAGTTTGAGGAGTAAGGATTTTATGAAGGGCTGTTTATTTTTGGTTTCTTGAAGGAAGATAATATCCGGAGCATGATCTTGGATGAGTTGTTTCAGGTGGTTTTGAGTGGCTGGCTTTCCGATTCCCTGGAAATTCTAAGCCAAGAAATTTAGAGACATGGTGATGTTGTTGGGTAGGATATGAAGAGGCTTGCAATCTGGGTGAAATTGTTTGTGTAATTTATGGGGGTATGGGATGGTTTTTAGCAAGAGTGCATCCCAATTGTGATACTTGTGGAGGATCAGAGGGGTGGTGGGGAGATAAAGTGGTTGTATTGGGGTTTCTTCCAGAGATGGAAATATCAGCCTCACAGACGATTAATACTCAAAATTTATAACATCTAGCAGATACTTTGAAGTATTGTAGTCCAAATTATGTAAAGATTTCCTAAGATGCTGAGCAAAAAGAAAAGTAGTCTTGAAAACAGTAGCAGAAAATTTATGTAATATTGTATACAAAGACAAACACGACCAAACTTTGTTTTGAGATATTACCTGGCTGGTCTCGGTTTGTGCCTCCCTTTGATCAGTCCTTGCACGATCTTTGGCTTCTTGTTGCAGCTTATAAGTCTTGTTTGCAACAACCAAGCTATTTCTCCGCAAGTGTACACCTTCTTCAGTAACTCTATGGAACTCAGGGGGCTGGAGGTGGGTGGGTTTTCTGTGGGATGGCTGGTGATATCATTAGTTGGTGAGGCAGACGGTATGGGGAGGGGTTTGAGGTGTTTTGTTCAGTGGTTGTTCTTCTCAGAATTTGATTTGAATCATCAATCCTTATAGTTGTACTTCCTTCACTCTTTCGAACAATGCAATTTTTCATCACTTCTTTCATCTGCCCTTTTCCTTTGTCTGCTATGGATTTCTTGACAACAACATATCTTACTCTTTGTGTAACTAAAATTTCTGCTTCTTCTTTTCTAGTGTTAGGCTCAAGTTCTGTGCACTCTTCATCTGTTTCTTCATTACTCAAAGTCTCTGCCTCCTCCTCTTCCACTTGATTTAGGTCTTCCAAGTTGGCTGACCCTATCTTCATCTTGAGCCCTTCTGCATATCTTTTCATGTTGATTTCAGTTTCAGTTATCAGGTCACTGAAAAGCATGTTGGGAACAGATAAAACAATAGTTGTATTCTTGATTTCATTTCCTCTTTGTAAAATTCTCTAACTCAATTAATAAAAAGTGTGATTGTTGATCTTAAAAATGGGTTGATTACTATGAATTCTTGTGAGGGATTTATTGTAGGATTTCCTGCAACTACAACTTGCAATACCTTAAACTTTATGCTGAATTTTGCTACAAATTTATTACAATTTCTAGGAATGAAACTACATTTCCAAAATGGATAAATGCACTCATTCTCCCAAGCAATGACCGGTGCAGATTTGTTAATGTACCCTTCAATGTTCTTCAAATCAGTTTCAAAGACCACATGAATAATTTGCAGATCCTTACACCATTCAGCAGCTTCAAGAAAAGCCATGCACCCCGCTTGGGAGAATTATAAATTCTTGTCGCTTCAAGAAAAGCCATTCATCATATCGTTGGTGCTACTTCATTTCACCAATCGCAAGTATACAAGTGTTAGATTTCGCAACACTCCTAAATCTCGCTAGATCTCCACAACTTTCTCGTGTTTAGGCTATCGTCATCTGTTGCGTCATTTCTGTAACCAATCTGCGATATTCTGATCCTACATCTTGCCTCTTCTCATGTCTTCTCTACGAAGGAGAGAAAGTCATGAGAATTATTACTTCAAAATGCCGCGAAACTGTTCATTTTTCCATATTCTTCCGTATTGACATGATTCTGTACTTTTACGCAGAATTTATTACACGTATCTCTTCTTCCATCCATTTCTTGACACGTCCTTTTCAACCGCTATTTCTCAACCGTTCATGTCTACTCTCCGCATTAAATGTGCTTATCTTCTCAAGAATTCTTCTCTCTATATATATTCTTCTCATTCTTCTCTTCTTCTTCTTTTTTACTTTCCTTCTTATCTTTTCTGCAACTTTTCTTCACCGTTTCTCCGTAAATTTCGCTCCTACTACTGTAAATTTTCTTGTTTCTACTTCTTTTGATCTTTAGTTTTTTCTTCATTCCCATACTTAAAATGCCTCCAGTTGGTCGTAAATATGAGACTTCTCTTGAAGTAATCCAGAAAGATCTCGAAGGGAAGGGTTTTACATTAGCCACCATTCCCAATAAAGGAGCTAAATCCATTCTTTCCGCTAAACTGTTTTCTGATCATCATTGTGATGATAAAGAAATCATAGTTTCGCTTGGTCAGATTCTCGCTGGCCTTCCCATCCCTCTTTATGATCCTAATCTTCCCTTGTTTTACGAAATTCTTGCTCATGCAAAATTCTCGCGAGCCATCTACCAATTGAGTGGGGACTGCATTCGCTTAATGCTTGAATTCGCCAACCGCGGTTCTGGTAAAGGATATCTTTATTAAAAAGAAGTCAGGGATCCTGAATTTGAGGATTTAGAAATATTCGCCGAAAAATACACAGTAGAGAGCTTCTTTGAAAATTACGAAGTAATAAACATGAAAAATGATAAAACTCGCTGGGGTGCTCGCTTGAAGAGGAAAGAAAATGTTACAAGCGATAGAATACTTATGCAGGACATTGATTGGCATTCTGGCAAGAATAATATTCCTCGTCACTCTAAAGACGACAGATGGTGCGTTTTTCCATTTGGTTTTGAAGGGACCTTATATTTCAGGTTCGAATGTGCTTCCTGCGAATCTCGCCACTTATCAACCTTGGGTATTTAATTGGCCCGAGAAAGCGAAAGAGGTATGTCTTCAAATCTTGCTCACTTCATAACCTTTCATTTGTTGTTAATTTTTGTTCTCTCGATTCTTGCGAAAATTTTAGATTAAAAAGCCGAGATCGAGCTATAATAGGATTTGGGAAGGCTAGCACTTTATCTGCTCTACGCTCCATCATAGATGAAGTAAGAAACATTTTTTATACTTTTAACAATATTGTTGCCTCTGTTTCTTATCTTCATTTGTGTGCGAAGGTTGGTGTTATAGTTGTTGAAGAAGAAGAAGGATCTAAGGTTGCGAAGACCAAAGGCAAAAGTAAAGGTTCTCTTCGCAAGGAGAAATCACGCCCCACCTTCAAAGAAGCGAAAAGTTCATTCTCCTTCTCCTTCAAATCTTCGATCCGCGGGAGTTCGATGATGATGATAATGACCTTGATAGTTCTTTCGCAAGAGAAGATTTTCCACCCGAATCTTCAATGGCACAATTGTCTAGCATCTTCTGCGACTCCATGCAAGGGATCGGGGATGATCATCTCAGCAGCACATGCAGAGCTCTTGCGAACATCTGTGATGCCCCTTTATTAGATGGCGGTGATTCTCTTCATGGGGTCTCCAGATCAGTGACTCCTAGCTTTCTAAATTCTCTTGGTATCTTGGTATGCCTTCATTTCTCTTTTTCTTCATAATTATGATTTAAAGTTATACTATATCTTGACAATTTCTTTATTTTCCTTTGCAGACTGGGAAAGCTTCTTTCGATGTTGCCTCAGATTTGGAAAAGAGACGTGGTATTATTGAAAAGAAGAATCTTCAACTTCACAAGAGAAACGAAGAACTGGAAGCTGAAGTTGTTGATCTTCGCGAGAAGAACAAACAATTAGAAGCTGATTCTTCTTCTCAAAATGACAAAATATCTAGTCTTCAGGATGCCAATAAGAAACTTTATGGTATGAAACTTTTCATTTTTCCTTTATTTTATTTTCTCATTATCCTCCCTCATCTAACTTATCATTTTCTGAGACGTCTATAATCTTTCTGATGAAGCCATTCTCCTTCACACATTCCCCAATTCTATGGATAATAATACCCTCCTTGAACACCTTAATAATTCCTTAAATAGTTTTTCAAATGACAAGATTAAATCTCTTCCCATAAATGAATTCAAATCCAAACTTCGCCTCTTAGAAATTGACCATAGATCCAGCTTGGGCTTAGCTAACCAATTTAAGCGTTTCTAGGGGGTTTTGATAAAGTACACCCTATGGGGTTTGTATTTCCTAAACTACACCCGTTTTTTACTTAATTGATAAAATACACCCACTTTAACGTTTCCATCCGTTTTTTCAATAAAACGGTTAAGCTGTTATGTGTGCAGTTTGTCGAAAAGTCAAAATGTCTAAAACACCCCTAACTCCATCTTTCTCACAACTATAAGAACCGGTGGTGAAACCTAATTCTCTTCTTCAAGCCCCTTCTTTTCAATCACACAAAAAAGCCATGAGTAGAGGTCAAAAAGACTCACCAAGTAGCGACAATAGAAAAAACAAGGAGAAAAAAATCATGATTGAATGTTCAATCACGTGAGCAGTGGCACTCATGAGACAAAAATTTGTCCATGGTTGTATACAAGGTGCAAACAAGTACCTTGTAATGGTATAAGGCGAGATACTTCAATCCACCACAACCGATACTTATGGAAAAATGTTTTTGAAGTGCTCAAATGTTACCTTGCACATATTTTGAATGGCTTGATGATGCCATAGATCCTGTAAAAAGCTTGATGTTGAAGTTACCAAAAGATGGGAGCTGCTCTGCTTGTGGGAATGCACATGTGATGAAAGATTGTCCACTACACAACCAACCATGCTTCAAAACACACCGCAAAGGACAAGCTGAATCTTTTAGTAAGCAAGAATGAACACAAAAAAGACATTGCTTACCTTAAGTGCAATGTCTGTCCAAGCATTCGAGATGGGCTTCGGATCTTTGTTTTTATTCTTTTGCAAAAAACAAAGTTATGAATCTGCAAACACTATGTAAGGAACTTGAAAAATTCATATGTAATCTTATCTGCAAACAAGTTATGTAACATTGAAGTTGTTTAATTCAAGAAAAAGTAGTTCAATCCAAAAGCGAGAATCCCTATTACAATCCATAAACAAAAAAAGAGACATAAACTAAATCAATTCTTCTTGCTCTTCTTAGCCTTCCTCATTGGTTGAACAGTTTGTGTGACATTTTGTTGAACAGATCCAAAGCTGTGGATGAGTAATGATTTGTGACACGGTTTATGAAATCTTCTTCACTCTTTTTGCTTTACTCATAGAAGTACTTGGTTGTGATGGATCCGTGCAAGTAAAATCAGTAGCATCAACTTGAGTTCTTGGCCTATATCCTTTAGGATTCTTTCCAACTTCACCTCCTTTGCAAGTTGATTTGTTGTGGCCTGTTTTTTTGCACCTGGTACATCTTCTAAGTTTCACTTCAACCCTTTGGTTCATCATAAGCCCTTCCTCTTTTGGATTTAGGCCTTCCTGCAGATACGCTTGAGATGGGATTATTCGACTCCATTTCGATTTGGAAAGAGAATGGAATGAAAAAAGATAAGATTCTTTTTGTAAAAGAAAAAAGATAAGATTCTTTTTGTAAAAGGAACCCTAATATTTGTTTACTTTACTTCAACCAATAAAGGTGAGAATGTAATGGAGGTTACCTTCACCCAGTCTTTTGGGTCATCCAAAGGGTGTATAATTGGTGCATATGTGGCCTTGCATGATTCAACTTTATAATACTGGCTGCAGTACCTACACAACACCAAAAAAATGAAGTAAATGCATAAGTTAGTACATAAAAATTGAAGACAAAAGATGACTTATTGTGAAGTAAATGCATAAGTTAGTACACAAAAATTTAAGACAAGAGATGCAGTTGTACCAAAAAAATGTACTTACTTAGGCCAATCAGCTCTAATCTTCTTCAATGCACATACTGCATGTTGACATGGGAACCCCCCTCATCTGCCACTGCAGACAGCTACATTGCAATTCAACCACATCAAGCGTAAACATAGTGGTTGTAGCCCTGTTGGTGACTTCAAAAATCTTACACCTCGCCACCGCACAAACCTGTCTTAAACTTTCCCACTAATTTAAGCATCTTCTTAATCAATTCAACTGCCTTTGGAACCAAGTCCCCATCTTTCCACCTTGCTGACTCAGTCCTCCTCTTATAAAACAAAGCCATAACCAACTGTGTATACATCATTCCCAACTTACAAATAGGTTTATCCCTTAATTTATATATCATAGAGTTAAAGGATTAGAAAAATTGTTGTTCAAATGTTCACGAAACATGTGCTATCAAAGAAGGCCCTTGACCATGAAGCAGGATCTTCTTTCATAAGATACAAATAAGCACTCTCATTTGCAGCCTTTAAAAGTGCCATGTTTTCCTTCAAAAAACATAACTAAGTCTTAAAAATGGTACAACTGATTTACAGTATAACTAAGGAGTAGGTGAGATAACTTACAAAAAAATGTTTTTCTTATAACACCTTCTTTGCATTCCGAAGTGAGATTGCAATTCAAAGCCTTTGTAGTTCTTTTTGAAATTCTTACTTAAGTGCCTGCCAATACAACAAAATAGTGTTTGTGAGAAAAATTAGACTTAAAATATATAAAACAAACAAGTGAAAATGTAAAGATTATTACCTATAGCAATATATGTGTGGAGTTTTACCAAATACAGCAGGCACAGCTTCTTGCAATCCTTTCTGCCTATCAGAAATGAATGTAACTGGTACATCAAGACTTTTGATAAAGGGAGCCAAGTGGGTTAGAAATAGAGTCCAGTTCTCTATAGTCTCGCTTCGGCAAACCATAATCCCTAAAGGTACCAATCTATTTTGTGCATCTAGTCCAGTTGCAGCCATTAGCACACCACCAAATTTACCAGTAAGATGACAAGCATCTAACTTGATTCTGAGCCCGCATCCATCCTTAAATCCTTGTAGTGCTCCAGCCAGAAACCGATCGTCATACTTTCAAAACCCTTATCGGATTTTACAAATGTATAGATACCCACGAGATCCTTTATTAGTTCTAGTGAGCATATTGCGAAAGTAGGTACAAGCTTAAAACTAACTTCATAGTTCCCATACAAAGCTTCTAGAACCAAGTTCTTAGCTTTCCAAGTTGTGTGATATGAGATGTTAACATTAGTTTACTTAAAAAATCTTCTTTTATTTGATCGGCTTTGGAATAACTTCAAATGCGGTGGTCTTGATTTGTCCAACACCCACCGACAAACATAATGCTTATCTGCAGCTCGTTATACATTTCTGGATCACCTACACATGTATCTAAATGATTCACCTCCACACTAGTAATTTTCCGATTACAGTCTTCTTCCCTTTTGAACAATACACAAACCATGGACAACCATACTCCTTCTTGAATCTACATATAGCCTTCACTCTCCTAGCATCAGTAAGTCTCATCGTATACTGGCACTCATTCAGCACACAATAAGCTCTTAGATGCCTTTTAAAGGCTCTCTTACTAGCAAAAGTGGTACCAACAACCATGGTACTTGGATCAATAGTGGGTATGTCTTCATATTCAGGGAACATTGGTTCTCCTTCTTCTTTATCAAAGTGGTTTTTGTAGTCAGTTTTCCATGCTTCAAACCAATCAGGTTGTTCTTGAACAGGTATGTCTTTTACTTCGACACCCTCTTCATAATCTTCTTCATCACTAACATCTTCTTCCCTTTGATAAACTTTACCAAACTCAGCAACATAATCTCTGTCATTATCTTCATCACTATCAAACAACACAGGAGGTTCCATTTGCTCCACAGGGTGACAATCATCAGCATCCACATTCTCTACTTGAATAACATAATCATCATCCATCATTATATCTTCATCAATTTGGTCATTGTTTATGACACTTAACCAATAATCCCCATTAAAAGTTTTCCCATCTCCATCTTCAACTATTGGTGATTGTTGACTGCTACACCCTTCATTCAACAAGTTATCACCAACACTGGCCTGACTCAAACTTGAAAATGCATTAGTACTTTCAACCTGATTCAACAAATCCATAAAACCCAATTTTCTTGACACTTGTTTTGCACCCATTTGTTCATTTTCCACATGTTCAACACCCATTTTTTCATCTAATATCCTCCTTTTATCAGCAAGTCTAGGTGATCTTCTAACACTAACAGGGCTATATTCCACATTCTTTCTGAGAATCCACCATTTCCTCAAATAGCTTCTTTTTTTTTTTTTCTTCAAGTCTAGGAGATCTCCTAACGACTACATTCTTTGAGAATCCACAATTTTCTTCTTTGGTGTGACTATTACCTTCTTCATCTTATCTGCATCATACTCATCTGCATCATACTCATCTTCAGAGTTAATGACAGAAGCTTCAAGTTCAATGAATCCCTTACCATTAGGTTCAGCCTCATTCCAAAACCTATCAAAATCCCCATCATTCAACAAATATCTTTGGCATGTTTGGGTCATCACCATTCAACCACAAAAAATGAACCTTTTGTCTATTACCAAGCTTGTACCTAGTATGCACCATTTCCTCAAATAGCTTTAGATGAATTAAGTCTCTAAAAATGTTCTTTGAAAGACGAACTCGAACTCTGTACCCAAAAATGAATATTTATGTCCCTAAAAGGAATATACCTTTGCATAAAAATCAACAGAGAGCAATTAGTAATCAACAGAGATCAATTGCAAAAAGAAATAAAAAATCTAATAAGAAATTAGGTTTTTCAATTCATCATTCAAAATTGAAAAACTACTGATTCTGATTTCAATCAATTCGGATTACAAAATTGAAAAACTACGAAATGAACAATCAATTCATCATTCAAAATTACAGATTTCAAAATCGGCATAACCAATGAAAAATTAGGGTTTACAGACCCAAATTTCGGAAATTCAATAAAAACGGAAAATCATATTATCAAAAATTAGGGTTCATCAAATATTCTCATCAAATCGTCAAATAGCCACGTGAGTAATCAAAATCGCACAAAAAAAAAAACGAAATTAGGGTTTGAAGAAACCTACCTCTGCTTCATCTTGTTCTTCTCTTTTGATGTCTTCATCGCGTCGAACTTCTTAAGAATTTCTTATGTTGCTCGATCTATAATCTCTTTCGTGAAAATCGATCTATAATCTCTTTTGGGAACGAGAACAGAACAAAGGGAAACAAAGGGAAGAACAGAACGAGAAACAAAGGGAAGAAATGAAACACTCGGTTCTCTCCGTCACTTTTATCACTCAAAGGATATAATTGGTATTTCGCTTCTCTGTTTACATCTAGACCGTTGATTAAATTAGTTGATGAACGGTCAGATCCATGGATGATGGGCCTTAACAGAAAACGTTAAAGTGGGTGTAATTTATCAATTAAGTAAATAACGGGTGTATTTTAGGAAATACAAACCCCACAGGGTGTATTTTGTCAAAATTCCCATCTTAATTCTAAAGAGGAAATTAATGCTTTAAGAACCAATATCAGTGATCTCATAGATGATAAAGATCGGATCGCTAGATAAGGTGCTCAAGCGTTAGAGAAATTCAAAAAACTCTTCTTGAGGTTCAAATTGAACGAGATGAATCTAACCGAAAAAATGTTGTACTTAGCGAAAGAGAGAATCAAATTCGTTCCCTTATTCTCATTAATAATGATGATGAGTTCGCTTGGGCTGCGAAAGTTCTAGATGATGCGAGGAAATAATTTAGGTGTAAATGTTAGTCTTGGTCGAGCACACGGCCTTGGTTAGGGATATGATTTCGACAAAGAAGGTTGTTAATTGTTCTTCTTTATTAATTGTTTGTCTTTCATAAATTGTCATCAAGTTCTTTGATTCATTGTTATATATTCGTGAAAACCGAAGGGAGGTTTCTCAAAAGAATTGAAGAACTTGAGTACGAAAAGGAGCATTTCATGAAAGGATCTTTTTCTCGCAATGATAAATGCTCTAGACTGAAGAGTCAACTAAAGATTATTGTTGCGAACTTTAAGAATGACGCTATTATTTTTCGCAATCAGACTATTAAGACGGTCTTCGACGACAATAACATCCCTCATTCTACATATCCTTGCCTTTTAGAAGAAATCCCCAAGAATGCACCTCCTCTGGATATTTCTGACAGTGATGCTAGTGAAGAAGAGGAATATGATGGAGGTGAAGAAGAAGAAGGATTTGATGAAGATGATGAAGAAGAGGAGTCAAACAAGAAATAGTTTTGTTTTCTTCTTTCTCTTTTTGTAATATCTGTACATTCATTCTTTTAATCTCCAATCTTTGTAATCTTTTGCTGCGAATTCCTTGAATCTTCAAATGCAAGTTCTACCTTTTTTGTTCCTTTCTGCACATATTAAAAAAGCAATTCTTTTTTGCAATATGGTTAATCAATATATTATTAATCTTTCATTTTATGCGTACGTAAATCTATCATATGGATACAAATAACATGTTCTTATTCTATTCATTCCCATACTTTCCTCTGTTATTTGTATTCAAATGAAAGATTAAGCAAGTTACTTTTGAATAGCAACATATATTCATGCCTCGATCTACAAATTGTTTCTGTTGAATTTTCGCAATTAGCTATTTCTTGGTTTCTTCCAAGATTTCATTTTTTCTTTTTCTCTTATGTGGTCTTATTTTTCCTTCCTAGTTAAAGGTCTTATTTTGCTACCTCTTGTCATTGCGACAAAATCGCAGGACGCCTTTTCACTTGCATGCAAAAACCCATTGATCTTGCCTTAACTTTTGTCTTTTGTCGTTTTTGTTGTGACAATATGACAGGCCTAAATATTCTTGCGAAAATAAAGCCCCATGACATTGCCGTCTTGCGACGAAATCGCAGGACGTCCTTACACTTTCATGTACTGACCCATAGATCTCGTCTTATCTTTCTATTTTGTATTATTGCCTCTTCAGGATTGTCGCACAAATATGACAAGCCTAAATTTTCTTGCGAAAATAAAGCCTCATGACATTTGCGTCTTAAGACACTTATTACCTCCCTAATGGAGGGTGCCGCCCTTATCTTTCCCCTGGTTGCCCCTTCAAGGAGACGTACCTATACCATACAAGGTTGGCTCCTCCCGTCCGGTCTTAACAACAACCAGTTGTTTTCGCAGCCTCTTATCCCTTTTGGCTATAGGGCTTATGGTTACGAGACTGCACCCTAAGTGGCGTTTTCTTCGGGTCGAGTGCAGCATAAGTCAAGACTTGCCAAGAATGAAACGAGACGCTTCAAACGCCCCAGGCACTCTTGGCTCAACCGTGTACCTCGGCGCCTTGATCAAGTTCTGCACTCCTTAGAAGAGACCCTCGGTCGTCCAACCTAAGTCATAAGCTTAGGTTGAAAATCCAAGGTACCTCCTGGATGGGCTTTATTGACCCAAAATCTCCATGACTCAAGTTCCAGGGGTGGTGTAACCTTTTCGCTGAGCCATGCAACAGGTACCCCCTTCAATGACGCACTTTGGGTCTTACATTTTCCTCTTGCAAAATTTTGATTTCGCGAACTAGGGTGTACGCCATAGAAGGTTCTCCCCTTTCTGATTGTTTTGTTTCTTCTTCTGCATATCAGCTCTTTTGTAATTTCGCAATCTCATCTTTGTTATTCATAAAAAAATTTTATTTTTTTATTTTTTTATTTTTTTTTAAGATCAACAATCACACTTTTTATTAATTGAGTTAGAGAATTTTACAAAGAGGAAATGAAATCAAGAATACAACTATTGTTCTAGACTTTCTCTCTCCTCAAAACTTTCTCCCCACTCTCAAAAGATCTCTCTTTGTCTTAAGCCTGTTCGACTCTTTATATAGGATATTACATAGTGGGTGTGTTTATCTTTGTCCTTTATTTTAGGATCGACTTGCGATATTCTCGCAAGTATACAAGTGTTAGATTTCGCAACACTCCTAAATCTCGCTAGATCTCCACAACTTTTCGTGTTTAGGCTATCGTCATACATTGCGTCATTTTACGAACCAATCATGATATCTTCGCAGTGTGTTGTATAAATATTTCGCAAAGATATTGATGTTGCGATATTCTGTTCCTACACGAGTCTGGTTGGATAGTCCACCAACAGTTATTGGGAGTCAATTGTTGTTAGACAATTTGGTTTATGCAGATTAATAATATTCATTCTCTTTGGCATCAAAAAAAAGTAGCACCAACTATAATAATGGTGGGCAAATTTTCGGTTAAGTAATATTGATGCACCTTTTGACCAAATATTTATTTCATCTTAACATAATTTTTACATACAAACTTGGTAAATTGTTGACATCCGACGTTCATTTTACAAAAAAAAAAAAAAAAAAAAAAACTTTACGACTTCAGCTGATTCCTCTGTGAAATGGCTCGTTCTGTTACGGTACGGGTCATTTCCTTGTACAAGTGATATAGCACAAACTGCCATATTGAATGAAGTTGGACAATAATAACTAGTCAAAATCATAACGGACACAAGGACGAGAATAAGAAAAAACATCTGGGCTTGTAGAAAAAACTAAAATTCTGCAAATATAAGTACATATGATTAGATTATCATGAGAATTGACTATCAAAGATCAGCAATTTAGCAAAAAAGAGCACAATAACCATTTCACTAACCTTCAAGCAACTATGAGATTTTGTGGCAATTGAGTTGTTTATCTCTAGATGCAATAATTGATCCGGCTATCTGAATACTTCCAATCTCTTCATCTTTGTAATCTTCGATGAACAAATTCACTTTCCTAACTGAAAAAAATCAAGAATATTTTTTACATGATAACCTAATCTCTAGAACTTAATCAACCAAGGTCACAGAATCCTCAGAAATCTAATTGGAGTATTCATACGAATCACTACTTTATACGGAAAAAATATCATAAAAATTCTACCAATAAATCGATCGATAATCGAATCTATACATGATATAACCTGAAAATCTTGAAATCACCTTTTGAGACAAGCAATCGAAATTACGGTTGGCGGAAAACTTATAAGTAGCGATATAAAAGTCACTTCTATAAGCATCGGTTCTGAATATCTCTTTCTCTCTTTGTTTGCCTTTCAAGAAGAGGGTAGATTGGATATTAAAGCTAAACAAAATTCAGAAAAACTTATAATTTCAAATAAAAAACGGTTTCACGAAAAGAAAAGTAAAATAACATGGTGCGTCCATGACTTTTTCCATCTCTGGTTCCCGAGAGAGAAAAAAATGAAAAACGGGTTTGATGGTACTTTTATCTTTTTACGAAATCGGTGGATCAGCCACCAATAGCGTCGTTTGTGAATAGAACTTTTTGAACCATGTTTTTACGCATACAAGAAAGGCATATACAAAATGATTACCCTCGCTAGGGTGTGGTGATAAAGGGTATTCAAGGATATGTAAATTACATAGTTACGCTCAATGAATTTATTAATTTACTTATTTATTATTTATTTTCTCATTTAGTTTTTTATTTATTTATTTTTTAAAGTTTCTGTTTTTTTTTTAAGAAAATTCAAAAAAGTTTAAAAATAGTTTTTAAAGAAAAAAAATTAAAAAAGATTTATTTTCTTTAAAAAATTAAATTTGAAAATAAAAAATTTAAATAAGGGCAGTTTTGGTATTCAGAAAAATATATGGATAAGGGTAGATCTAGATAAGGGGCTCTTAAGATTACTATCAAATAACTTGTTTTTGTCTTTACATAGTATGCCCTAAATTTTTTAGGTATGCCCTAAAACATCCTGGCTTGATTGGGGTATACTCATATTAATTGGGGTATACCCAATAAGACAAAATAGCGTCATTTTGAAGTAAAAGAGGTCACCCCTTAACCATGTATTTTCAAAATGGCTAATATACCCTTGTTTAATTAACACTAAAAATTCTGATTAGCTTATTAATTGAGTTTAGATTAAAATTTTGAAATTATGAATTCAGTAGATTAAACCTTGATTCTGTGTTATAAGTTCGATTTCGATCAAAAATTTTGGTTTTGAAAATGTGAAAAGTCGGCAAGGTCGACGTTTGAATAAGGTGCCGACTAAGTTCCGCCGGCATGGTTGAAGTTTGAATAAGGTGACGACTAAGTCTAGCCGGCATGGTCCGCGGATAAAGAAAAAGACGACTATTTGTTGGCCGGAAGGGTCTTTGAATGAAGAATATGCCGACTATTTTGGGCCAGCTATCTTATGGTCGGCATGCAAATGATTTATAACATTGTCGGCTGACTCATAGCCGGCATGGTAATAATTTCTAACATTGCCGGCTGTTGAAAAGTCGGCAATGTAAGCTTGTCGACCTTTAGTTATACCCAACAAAAAACAAAATATGGGAAGATGTAATTCACTTTATTCATGCAATTTTAGTTACTACATTGATTGAAACATAAAATCTAAAACCATAAGTTTGGTGCATGAGTCAGGTTTAACAAGTCTAAAACCACAATTTAAAAGTTCAAAACATAATGTACGAGTTCAAACCACAATCTAAGTTTCTAAACCAAGTGAAACGTAATAAAATTTAAGAATTTCATGTATCCTTCTTGTTGTTGTTATCTTCCTCCACATCACTAGCTTTTTCACGATCACTAGCTTTTTCACCAGCATCAGCTTTTGCTTTTCCCTTATCTGGACCTATGTAGTCACCGTCCTCATTGTAATAAGGGTTCACTCCAGAAAAGTCACATGCCCTGAAAAAGGTTCTTGGATCAAGATCCTCTTCTTCCTCCTCTGATGATGTGCATTCAGCATAGCTGAGGGGATTGCTAGGACTGTTCATAAACCTTAGGAATTCTTCAGGATCTTCCTTACCCATTAGAAGTAACTTTTTTACATGGCAGTTCTCTTCAGTTTCATCTTTACGATCTTCTAAATTGGGATAAATTCCGTCAATAAATTGTAATAGCTCTTCTGCATTGTTAACAAGGCAAGGTAAATCTTCTTTTTTTTCCTATGGGAACCTAAAAAATGCACAAATAAAAGATATGAAATTTTTACACATTGAAACATGGTTCGGGTCATATGGTCGGCAAGGTCGAAAATCTATACGTTGTTGACTAATACTTACTCGGCAAGGTTGTAATCATATACCAAGCCGACCAACACATAGTCAGTAAGGTCCTATACAAGAAAGATGCTGACGGTTAACTCAGGAAATTAAGGTTTCTGTCCTAAAGTCGGCATGGTACAAGTCTAATACAATGCCGACTAGATGTAAGTCGGCAGGGTTGGTTATTATACCCTGCCGAACCCTGGTTATTGTCTAACAGTCGTCATGACTGCTACGAAAATTCGACGGGTTATTCATCCTGAGACCATTCCGGCTCTTTCTAAATATCAATAGTCGGCGTGGTTTTAAATTATCGACCTTGCCGACTAAAAACACATAAATCATGATTTTCGATTTCTAACCTAATATAACAATCATACAACACATCAGAATAATGGGTTTGAGTTTAAAAATCACTTACATTCTTCTTTTCGCCGGTGGATGGTTCTTCTCAACATTCTCAATGATTGTATTCTCGGGTTTACTCATTCCAACTTTTTCCTTACCTTTTCCCTCTAATTTGGATCTTCACATGTTACCCGTTGAATCTCTCTTGCTACTGGATCGAACCATTTTTTGTAGAATATCAAAATTGAAATTTTTGGTTGATTTTGGTTGATGGAATAAGATGAAGGAAGGAGAAGAGGAGAGGGATTAGAGAAGATATATTAGAAGAAGATTAAACGGTTTTTAGTTTTTAAGTTTAGGGTTTAATTTTAGGTTAATTAGTGCAGGGTACTAAAGTAACTTCATCCGGTTTTTGCCTCCCCTTAGTAAGGGCACATGTCCATTTAAATCTGGGTATACTCCAATTAATCTGGGTATCCCCAATCAAGCCAGGTAAAACATCCTAGCGTTTTTAGGGGCCAACAATAAAACAAAATAGGGTCACCCAAACCTAAATTGAGTTCACCCCTTATCCTTTTTTTTTCCGTAATGGCAAAATTGCCCTTCAATAATCGGGAATTAAACATGAATTCGGTAGTTACTTTACATTTAGTTATTGTTAGCAAAATAATTCGATTTTTTTTATTATTTTTTTTGTTTCTGGTTCTACCATAATCTATTTTACCTACCATAATCGGTAGATAAAAATCTATTTTACCTACCGATTATGGATGATGTTCTTGGATTTACACTAGCAGAAACATATCGGTAGATAATAATCTACTTTACTTATCGATTATGGTTGATGTTCTTCGTTTCTTAAGAACATCAACCATAATCATTAAATAAATTGATCGTTATCTACTGGGATTATTCTTGATTCAAAAATTCAATTTCTCCGTAGTAAAAGTTACGCACAATCGGCAGATAATGAACACCATTAACTACCGATTGTGAACGTAGAAAATTTCGAAATTTTATTAAGTTTTGAAAATTTGAATTTGGATCCATGGACACAATCAGTAGATAATAAGCATCACTTATTAACACAGTTTACTACCGATTATGGCAGTACGAAAATTCGAAAATTGAGTACATTCGAAGGTTAAAGTAACACTTTACTACCGATTATGGTAGTACAAAAGTTCGAAAATTTTAGAATTTTGGCAAAATCTCATTTTGGGGCCAATATACATTCGGAAGTTAAATTTACTACCGATTATGGTAGTTCGAAAATTGAGTACATTCGGAAGTTAAAGTAACACACTTTACCACCGATTATGGTAGTACCAAAGTTCGAAAATTTTAGGATTTTGGCAAAATATTATTTTGGGGCCAATATACATTCGGAAGTTAAATTTACTACCGAATGTATGTTGCCTAACCTTCTAAAATGGCCCTTGGAACCACCTAGATCCATGGCATGGTAGGTTCTGCCACAGTAATATTCGGAAGATATGTCATTGAATAAACTCCCGAATATACGGTGGCCCAAAAATCACAATTTTAGAAAAACATAGATTTTTCAAATTTTGAACTTGTAATAATCGGAAGTTAACCTATAATTCTATCTCCCAAATACTGTCGATGTTCTTGAGAAATGAAGAACACGACTGCATTCGGGAGTTTAAAATCATAAATATCTCCAGAATCTGAGAAATAACAGAAAAACCCTAGGAAAAAAAATAAAACAAAATTCATTCAAATACTGCACCCACTACATTCGGACGCATGATTCTTATTTTGTCTACCGAATGCATTCGGGGGATAAAAATAATATATTATATACCTCTTGTAAAAGGAGAAGGAGGCAGGAAATAGGAAGAAGAAGCATAGAGAATTCCATTAATATGTGTATAGAATACATAGTTCAAGTCTCTATTTATATAGATAGAGGACTTGGTGCCCAAGGCATGTAAACCCTAATCTTAGACACAAAGGGCATCTTAGTAATTAAACTTTAGGTTTATAACACTCCCCACGATGACCCACTGTGGCTAAGTCATTACAAATATACCGGGAAAACTCAAAAGAAAAACTTGAAATTACATATGCACGTGAAGACTTGAAACGGTGTTGGACACGCAAATGTTGCCTCGTTAAAACCTTGACAAGGAAAACCCGGTGGGAAAAACCTTGTGAAGGAAAAGAGTACAACATGTTAAGTCCGTGAATGCACCTTAATTTGATGATGGCGCTCCCACGATGAGTACTTGGTTAAATCTTGGCTTGCAAATCTTTGAGTCGCAAATTCCCAATTTCATGAACGTATTTATTGAATGAAAAAGATATTTGTTCTTTCGTGAAGGAAATTGATACTTGATTAAGTCTTCTTTTGTGTAAGCCTTCTAACAGTAATTTTCTCGAGTCTTCATGCTTCTTTAAGTACATAAAGGACTTGTTTGCCGATTTCTAGCTTCTCGGAGATGATTTGCAAAAGTAGTTGATGTAGTTTCTTCAACAAAGTTCCAATATGCAGTTATAGTACCAAAGGTGAGTAAAGTTTGTGATCATACCTTATATGGATCAAAATGATATCCAAATTCATAGGAGATGGTTATGTTGATGTGGTCTAAAAAAACAAAGTGACCTAGTTAATGGTGGGAATCCACCAAATAACTGAAATTGATACAACTCCCCCTTGGATGACCACCATGTTGAATTAAATTGTCTCACTAAAACCTTGCCAGTAAAACCCAATGGGAAAAAATATGGGCGAAGAAAAAAAAAGCACAATATCAACATTTTGAATAAGAATTCATCGTCTGCAAGATGTTGCCTCGTTAAAACCTTGTCGGGAAAACCACATGGGACAAAAAACTGGAACGAAGGAAAAAGAGTACAACGTTTGACGATTAATGGATGCTAACCCAACTATATGAGTTTTATATAAAACAAGCATCAAAATAATAACTCTAGTCTATACGAAGACGAGTTTATGCTAGCATAATTCTAGCTATGATTTAAGAAAAGAAAATAGAATTTATGCTCCAAAAACGTAGATTTTGTGTTTCTAAGGACTCCTCAAGAGACCTATAACGTTGAAATCATCAACTAATTAATCCGGATTTTTGATTTTGTATCGAATTTCTAAAAACACACGGAGGATTGTTGAACTGACATAATCGAGTCAGTGGTTTGCCAAAATATAATTTCAATCCTATAAGGATTACAAATATGAATATGTTCTATGGATACATATGAGTCATTCAAAGACTACCACGAAAAATGCATCATATAAAGAGAACTATTATTAAACCAATCCTAGGGTTTGAGAAAAAAATAAAACCCTCAAATCGTTTTACAACGAAAATATTTCTCATATGAAGGCGCAATATGACTACACCAACTTTGTAATTCATAGGCTTGGAGCGTTTAAGGTGTTAAGTTTGGATCCAAAATTGCATCAATCGATAAATTAATCCAACCTAACTTGGATTTTGTGCCAACCAATCACATATCCGATATTCCTCTGCGGAGGGTTCACAACCACCATCATTTATTTCAGTACTGTAAATGAATATTCGACAATCATTAGTTTATTATGATCCAACACAATTCTCTGGTGTATACACACTTTGAAAAATTCAAATTACTGGTACCAGTTCCCGCGGGCATTATAATCTCCTCCTCGTCAAATGAGTAGATATTAATTTTGAGAATGTGAATCATATTATGATAGACTCTATCGAAGCACTATATGTAGCATGTAGAAAAACACTACATTTTTGCTAGAAGTGATTGGATTTTCCTTTTCAAACGACATTAGCTTATGGAAAAGCTAAATGAGATATTTTCACGCCTATTATTTAATGGCAGCATTTATCGATTTGATTTAATGGGAGAGAAATTGATATAACTTTATGGTGGGTTTGGATGTAGAATTTTAAAGGTGGAATTTATGGGTTCAGGGGATTCGGTAGAATTAGGTTTCCCTTTGTATGTTTGGTTGCCCGAATCCTTGGAATCACGTTTCCTACGGGATTCAGTTTTCCAGCAAATCCTCCATTTGGAGTCCGACCCCTCCCCCCTAAGATTTGTTGGGAAACTTATCAAGGGATGTATGGACCCACTTTTTTTTAACTATAAATCCCATATATATGCAATTTTAAGATTTGAGGGTAATGCCAAACGGTACAAAGACTATAATACAAGTAAAACTCTATAAATCGTAGGAATTTTAATTGATTTACCAAACGCACAAGGAATTTACATGAATCCCATAATTTATAATCCCATGTAATTATAAATACTTGGAAACGGTGAATTCTGCGAACAAACCCACCATTAGTTAATTAACACCAACTTTTGATACTGTATATAGACTCCCCCTGATTTTGGCGGAAATATTGTATCTCATATACGAAATCAAGTTTCGTAAAGTATTATCCGATTAATTCAAGGACATATACTTAGAATAATTTCTGGATTTTAACAATACCAGGTTAGACAGTAGATAGTGAATCCAAGAATCATTAAAAATTATTCGAAAAATGTAATCCACTTGATATACAAATTGAACAAAGCATGGATTTTACTGGTTACAACCAAAAAGATATAAAATATGCAAATAAATCTCCAAATAATTCCATGACATTAACGACATGAGATTGTGGACACTTTTTTTTTTCAAAAGAAATTAAATTCAAGATCAATATAGTCACTACAAGGACTAATAATATTGGCTAACAAGCCGGGTGCGCACCCATTGATCTTTTGTGTCCTATTGTATTTCAACATCAAGTTGAATGGTCTTAATTTAGGAGATTAGATTAGGAAGAAGAAAAATTTACTCAATATCCGTTAGGAATACAACAATTGATGTTTGCAATTATGAACAATATGCTAACGACATCTCATCCCTCTAGGATTTATAGAGAAACCAATTTCAATTGGCATATATGAATCTTTTGTAAAAAATAAAAATAAATTAAGATTTCATTGTCGTTATCGATTTTGGAAAAAAAATAAAATAAAAATACATCCATTATTGGTTGAAAATGGCAAAAAAATTTAGAGAATATGCCAATGTATTTTCTCACATCTTATAAAAATGATGGAGAAAAACCAATATTAATTGGTTTGTACGATTAAGAAAATCGCATCGACAAAATAAAAAAAATAATTGTCCTTTCAGTCATCGCAAAGGGAAAATCCACAGATGGGTTCTTGTAAAACAATAGAAACCATATATAAATCACATGATCTTCATCCAATGGATGATGATACCAAACTCAATTGGACGGAGGTTTTTCAACCATGCATGTGAATAATTACCATTAAGATAATCAAATTACGATAATACTAGTCTTTTCATGATTATAGTTTCATTAGAGGAATAGAAACTATAAACCATCTTTCCGTGGTTTTCTTTTCTTTTCTCCATGAATAAAATAGGAGAGAGAGAAAACAATCAATCTGTTGATTACCCATATCGGCAAAAATAAAATATATGCCAATACATATTCTCCCATCTTATAAAAACGATGTTGCTTTCTTTTTCATGGTAACATCAATCTTACTCATCACATCGTTCTAAGATGGATGCAAAAGTAAAAAAAAAAAAAGAATAATAAAAAATTATCGATTGATTTTGGTTATCAAGACCAAATAAGCCGGTACCATGATTCCATGACCATTCTGTATAAACAGATACATATTTCAAGTTTTGGTGCAATACCAAGCAACTGGTATATCAATGTACTTCGTATGTACACGAAAAGGAAAACGAAAAATACATATAGCAAATCAAAACCAAGCGTTAGTGTAAAACGGATTGCAATTACGAATTAATGCTGTCACCATCCGTCATATTGGATTTGCATCCACATAGTCTGCATGAGATAGAAAAAAAATGATCAGTAGTGGAAAAATCATGCCATGTACATCACCAAGTTACAAATATTAAAATCAATAATGGAAAACACAAGAGTAGATATATATCGCTTGTATGACTGATTTTGTTATGTTCTTTATTATGGCGCTGGAAACTTTTTCCACGACTTTGGGCTTCTTATCAAATACAGCTTAGTTGGTAGAGCTAAGTGCGTGATAACGTCAGCTTAGTTGGTAGAGCTAAGTGCGTGATAACGTCTTGTAAAAGGAGAAGGAGACAGGAAATAGGGAGAAGAAGCATATAGAATTCCATTAATATGTGTATAGAATACATAGTTCAAGTCTCTATTTATATAGATAGAGGACTTGGTGCCCAAGGCATGTAAACCCTAATCTTAGACACAAAGGGCATCTTAGTAATTAAATTTTAGGTTTATAACAATACCGATTATGTAAGGGAAATTTTGTCATTAAGAAATATGCGAGATAATGGGTAACTCACTTTAGATTTAGGTGACCCTATTTTGTTTTATTCATGGCCCCTAATGACGACAGGTAAAACATGGTTCAACTTTTTTCTATTCTCGGGACCTTGGCCTATTTCTAAAAGTTTACGGGTTGTTTCATTCCCTTATTTCAACCATTTAAAGCCTATATATATAACAAGGCTTAGTATCGCGGAGATAATTGATTTCACGCTATCACGATTTCCCTTATTTCTATTCGAATTTTCTTCTTCTTTATTTCAGCTTAAATCATCCTAAAACTAATCTCTACCTTGAGCTTAAAGTTCCATTTTTTCTGTGATTTTAAGAAGTGTTATTATCGATCTTTCTATCCAACTTAATCCTCACTGTCAGCTTAAAGTTTCAATTTTTCTGTGATTTTAAGAAGGGTGAAACGATTTGTTATTATTGATTTTGGATTTTCGATCTAATTCCTCTCTAGCGGTTTCCAAATTTCTTTTATTTCTGTTCGAGTTTAATAATGAATGAAGAGCTAAGAATAGTGAATATTTGTGATGATCATACTACGCCTTGTCGCCATCTTCCTGAAGAGCTAATTTTGGAGAATATTCTGACCAGATTACCAGCACGGACTCTGGGCATATGCAGCTGCGTCAGTAAGTTATGGTACCATTCAATTTTTAACGATTCAAGATTTGCTTCTCATCACTTGGCTCATAACAAAAACAAATTGAATCTAGTCTTCAATCTCCTTAATGTGCCGGATAATAAGTTGGAAAGGGTTCTCTTTTTAGGTTTAAAAGAAAAAGATAATAGTCATAACAATGATATTAATGATGATGAGACTCTGTGTTTTAAATTATTAGCAGGCATAAGTTTCTTATACACAAGTGAACTAGTAGGTTATTGTAACGGTTTAGCTTGTATGAAAACAGTGGTGGACGATGCGAGAATAATAAACGTCATTAACCCGACCAGAGCTGAAACACTTAGTTTCTCGTATGCAGCTCCTTCCAGTACCACAGGGAACGGACAAGGGTCACACAAATATTTGTGTCATGGTTTTGGTTTTGATTCATCATCGCAACAGTATAAGGTTGTCGTTATTTATACTTCAATTGCTACAACTAGTAATAATGAGGAGGAGGAGGAGGAGGAGTTTGTAAGTATGGTGGTTACATTGGGAGAAAGAGATTCATGTAGCAGGATAGTTACTAGTACTGCTCAAATCTCACCGCCACCTGGTTCTTCTCCTTTTCCTAATCGAATGAAAATAAGAGCTTCGAGAACTAATCGTAAATCAGCCACCCCCGGTGAAGGTGATCTTTTTTGGAGGATAACGGCCAGTATTACTGAAAATAATGATAATGAGATCGATATGTTGCTCTCATTTGACATCCATAGCGAGAAGATTCAGCTGCCGATTGAATGTAGTCTAACCTCCACAACGATAACGACGATGAATGAGCACCAATATATAGTGGTTGATCATCATCTTTTGCAGTATAAAGGATATCTTTGTGTTGCACGGTCTGAGAAGATCATGGTAAGCAAAAGGCATCATAATCATCATCATTGTAACATGCGGAGTAGTTTGTGTTGTTGTTGTTTTAAGGTTCATATATATGCGTTGAAGGACAAAGTGAAGCAAGTATGGACAAAGGGGGAGACTTTCGATATTGAAATTAAAGAGGAAAGCTTACTACCACCTCCCTTCTGCTGTTACTTTGACGCCACTACCACTAACCCACCTACACGTATGTTAAGTTTCTCCGATAAGCTGTCGTTGTATTGGTTTGATGGGGAATATCTTATACTCTTCAATTTGAAAAAGAAACATTTCAAGGTGGTAAAAAGCTCCAACTCATCGGATGAGCAAAGTCGTGATATCTTCGAAACGAAGATGCAAAAAGGAATTCGCCCAGGCCGAATTATCTTATCTTATCTTATCTTTTCTTACTATAATAAAGAAAAGGTGCCTTTTTGGTACGACCTCAAATGATTTCCGTGTACTTTTAATGTGGATCGTTGGATAAGATGACATGTAATACACGGAATTGATTGAGGCCGTCCATCTTCTGTTTTTTTTTTCTTTTTTTTTCTGCTTCCGTATTTTCAACGAAAACCAGCCACACCTTCACCACTTCGCGAAGATTGATACACCAGCACCACCCTCCATGCTTCAAAAAAAAAAAAAAAAAAAAAAAAGCACCACCCTCCGTCTCCTCCACCACCACCACCACCTGCGATTCAAGACCAATTCTCCTTCAGTTTCATCTTCAACTGTTACCACGCCCTCCTCCTTCTCTCCACTACCCTAATTTCTTCTAACCTTTACAAAAATCTTTACCGGGAATCTGAGCTCTCTCTTTCAATTTCAAATCAAGTGTTTTCAAAAATAACGGGTCTGCTTCAAATTTCGTTATGCACGACTTACTTCACTAATTTGAGTAGATTCAGATGATTTGGATTCACAACTCTGAGGTTTTAAACATCAAACTTTTCGCCAGAATTCCAAATAGGTATATTCGACCGTCAATGTATGTTAAGATCTACCTGATTTTTATTCTTCTGTTGCATGCTTGATGTTTGTTTCAATTTGAACCTGAGCTGTTTGACAAAATACCTGCATGAAAATTATCATTTTGGTTATGTGGGAGTCTGATTTTCCACCACTAAATTGTCAACGAATAAAATTAGCACAGGAAAATTTGAAATACAAACCCAAGCCACATACGAGAGCTGAAAAGGTGCATTTCAATGTAATATGTCAGTCAGTAAAGTTTCATTCATTTCAAAAATGTGGAACATCACAAGAATACACTATGCAAGTTACTCATGGTGAGATAGCCAAAATTTATAGTTTTATCATATGGATATGGAGGAGAAATGAGAGCTTTATATATGCGTTACATTTCTGCTATGCAATTACTCCGTAGTCCTAACTCTATTGCAAATTATCTCTGCATAATTTTGTAATTACAAACCTTCTCATGAGTCTTGCCACATACTTTGGCAACCTTATAATTCATCAGGTTCTTGCTTTAAGGAGGTAAATCCATCAAGATAAAACAAAAGCATGATGGCAATTAGCAACTAACAAGCAGACTCTATTACTCTGCAAAGTATAACTTTTTAGCTCGAATGTTCTTTTAGGGTGTATTACCATTTTCTGGAGAAAATCTCCAAGATTTTATGACATTATATATTATTTTAATGATGTTTTTTCAGACTAAGTAAGGTGTTTCAAAAATGCTGAATCAGGAAAGTTGTTGTGGCGTGTGCGTGAAAGAACATCATTAGTATGCTAATGGAAATGTACAAAGTAAACATACGATACTTTTATTTGCATCTTGCCAGACAATTTTGGAACATCAACCTTACCACCAATAATAGCCTGTAAAAATAAAACAAAAAAGAATGTGTGATAAATAAATCATATTGATTTATTAAGTTCACTGCTCCTGTGCTCCATATGCACATGGTTAGAACAAGAAACCATTCAAGAACACCTGTGGATCCAGTGGACTATTACATATCCATTTGTCTCCTCTTTCAATGTATGTTGTTTTTATTCTTTAGTATCATTGGCCATTATTCTCCCCTTTTAAGGCTATGTTGAAGTTGGAAGTGATAACAACATTATCTAAAGATGCTGAGAACTTTTATTTTGATACATTTTTCTGAATAATGTTTCACTCACAACAGTAATTTGACCATGAATTTATGTTTCTTTCGCTGCATGCATTTACATGATTGTGATTAAAAGGATTTCGGATACAACTTTAAGGGTGGTCGATTGGGGGTTAGATGAACTTATTCTTTTGTGTTAAAAATAGTTGTTTATGAGTATGTTTTGTTGATATTTATAGCAATACTTAATTGTGTTTATGTTTTTGTTGTAGCTGGAGCTGGAGCTTGCACGCACACAGTGTCATGGGACAAGCATAGTCTATGGATAGGTGTAGCAGTTATAATGGTGGTGGAAGTCGACATGGAGGAGTGTCTAGGCTTACTGCTGGAAAAGCTTAGACACTCGGACACGGTGAAGTCTCGGCTTACTGCTGGAAAAGCTTAACACGGTGAAGTCTCAAATTTTTTGATTGTTTTCATCCTCATAGACAAAAATTTAGGTGATATTGATTGAACTAATGGAATGGTCCCATTACGTCTTTGCTTCAGTTGATAAGGATGCTGATGTCAAATGGTTCCACATCGAAAAGAACTTCCATAATAGGACTCTGTGCACATCAGTTTTGGATGCGACCAAGTGACAAGCGCATCGCGCGGGCGGTTTTACTAGATGATTCTAAGGTGGCATTCTTTAGATGATTCATGACAGGGATCCACCTTTTGCATCTCTCCCGGGCCACTAGCCATAACATGAGCTGATCACCTTCATATTTCTCTGATTTCTCTGATTTATTTTTTATTTTTTTTGTTGTGCATCCTCTGCCTTTGTATAATTTTAGTTAAAATAGTTTAAAGATAAGTACGTACTGTCAGTTTAAAGAAGAGTAAGTAATATTCACGCAGAAACAAGTTTATATTAGTAGCGATGGAAGGTAGAAATGAAATGTTTTGCAGAACGGAACGGCACTCGCATCGCGCGTGCGTCTTTGCTAGTACTATAATAAAGAAAACTCCTCTTTTTGGTACGACCTCTAATTTCCGTGTGTAGTTTTAATATGCATCGTTGGATCGGATGAATTTAAAAACACGGAAGTCGCTGAAGCCGTCCATTTTATAAGGATCTCGGCATAGTATTGGGATACTGCGAGGAGTTTTGTTAAAACAACTATATTTCTAGGGACCTAAATGTAAAACTATATACATAGCAGATCTCAATCACAAGGTTTCATTTCTCTCTTTCGATTCAGCTACTTAGGTTTAGAGGAGAAAACTATTAGGGCTTTTTGTGAATTTCCATTGAACAAATTCAACTAAAAATATTATCATTAGAACTTTGTTCGACTTCAACACTCCACACATCGACCAACCCCATTTGATTTGAACAGATTACCCTCACGGCTTTGTTTGCTTTCAATCGAATTTTTTGAAGTCTGATATTATCATCACAGCTTTGTTTGGTTTCAATTGAATACCAAACACACACTATCAGTTAGTTTGATAACTAATCCCATTTCCTGATTCCAGTCTTCCCCCAATTGCAATAAAACCTACAGGATTAAGCATTCTCCTCAAATCGTTGGTCTTCAAGTAAAGATATTACTCTTTTTTTTTTTAATCTGATTTTACTTATTTTGCTACTACGTTATTAAGATAAAAATATTTGATTTAGATATGCTAATTGATAATTTTATGATGTGAACATTATTGAATTATTTGAAGATGTTTACATTGTTAATGGAAGCCAACTGTTTGATAAATTGTCACTGATAAATTTCCACATGGAATTGCAGAAAACAACAACTAATTACTAAGAGTGGCAGCACCACGTTCAATCACTCCAACACATCAAGTACGTGCTTGCTTCTCACCCATGCCAGGTTGTACAGGTACTACAAGTTCTTCTTAATCTTGATAACAAAAGTAGTGCCCATGTAATCTGTAGCCTAATTGATCACCTACACGCATATAATTATTAAACACGCGTGCACATCTATTTGGAAAGATGCCTTTTCTATCGTATACAATTTATATGTGCGGTGAGGAATGGCTTGGTTCTGTTGTAAACCATTTGGGGACGACGGCAGGACCTTTGTATAACAAAAAATGGGTTCAGTGAATTTCAGCTACATATACAAGACTGGAAGTGACTAAAAAAAAATCAGGTAACGCATATGAATATAATTATTATTTGGTTGATCAGTTATGGAAGTGACGTTTGAATAGAGCAATTAATTATTGGGATTTGTTGAACAATTGTAAATTCTTAATTGACTAATTGTGTATTTTCTTAATTGAACTGTGAGGATTAAGTGAACAAAATAGTTGACACATTAAATAGTGCTGAAGTTGCATCCACAGATGTGTTGGTGAGTGGATATATCAGTAATGTTGTGAAAGTGGTTTTGAATAATCTGGGTTTGAAGTCTTTAGATAGTGTGTTGAAATCTACTTAATGGGGTTTCCTCTTCTTCTGTCGTTGCTACTGTTAATGGGTTACCTAGAGAGAAAATGTTTGATATGCATTGTATTTTAACTTATCATATTCACTTCAAAAACAAAGGTGGTTTTGTTAATCGAATTGGTGAATTGACAAAGAAAGGTGTTTCAGAGTTGCAGTAGATAGCTTTCTTTCAATTGTCATTAGTCTTACTCTAAACATAAGTGGGAGAAAACAGATCATTGTACGGTCACCAAGGAATGAACATCCAACAATTGTCCTACAACCTTCACTGACCGTGTGCAGTAGATATCACATGTTAGAAATATAAGGTTGCTTTGAATTTGCTTCTGAGAAACATCAATATACATGTTCTCTTATAAGATGCTCAACCCGTGATATATCCTCTGTGAACTCAGATGAATGCCACCTGATTCTCACATTAAACACATCTTATTTTTCGTTGTTTGGTTCCTATGGCGTCGCAGGCATGATAAATCAGAGACACGGAAACTACTGGAACTCAATCTGTTAATCAGAGACAAAACATGACTGCAGAGCAGCTGGCTGTTCAACGAGTAATGAACCGTGATCGACAAAGAATCCTTAGGCAAAACATTACGGAGGAGCAGAGGTGTACTGTACGCGGGCGTGATCGTATTCGACATAGAGCTGCCAAGGAAAAGCTGAACCTTCCTTCATCAACATCTACAGGCAACAATGCTGCACACCTGTTTGAACGTGTTACACAACATGTGCAGACAGAAGTTCAAGGCTATATGGAATTAGGCCCTCAACACCTAGGCTATACACAAAAAATACAAAATTACGGAATGAATAGAAAGGCAGGCGCATCGCGCGTGCATGTTATACTAGTTGACGATAATGATAACTCTAGTTTCCCGTACATGGATTATCAGCTGCATGCTCAAGTAGAGAATATGCATTCTCTGAAAACCTTCATTCCCAGAGGAGAAGTTGGTGCATTTGATTGTTACAAGGATTTGCATCGGTTTGTGAGGAATTCGGAAAAAGGATCCTATATATGTGGTGAATACAGGTAGATGTTCCATAAAATTTTATGTTCTGTTTTAGTTAGTTTTATCCTATCGTTTGACCTCATGTTTTTTGGATTTTGGTCGTTTTTGATTGTTCTCATAGCAACACGGATGTTGTTGTTGTTCTATCTTTGTTAGAGTGACCTACTTAGTTATTTTAAATTCCTCTTCTCCTTGGCAAAACCAAGCGAATGGAATAATTCACTTTGTTATGTGGCATCCGCATCCTTCGTCTCTCTATTTAGATATAGGACAAATGCATTTTGGATAACCATATATATCTAGATATGACAACGTTTCTTTTAGATCACATTCAAATTAGCCAATGCATTTTGGATAACCAATTATGAGATAATTAGATGTGCTTACAGACAGTTAAACCTTGTGGACGTACTACATGTCTGTATGATGATAAACTATAAGAATGATTATTTATAGTGGAAATCGTATAAATACCCCTCCTTTTTATGGATTTCACAAATACCCTTATCCATCAATAATTATACCCCTCATCTTCTAAAATTTAATCCATTTAATTTTGAATCATATAATACCCTTTTAATATTAGTAAAAATTTAGATGAGAATCATTTCATTTATTATCTCACATGCTGGAAGTGGTGGTGGTGGTGATGCTTAGGTGATGGAGGTGGTGGTGCCACCAGATTTGGGATCAACTTTTGTTGTTGATACGAGATTTGGATCAACTTTTCTTGTTGATGCAGTTTTGGTGTCAACTTGGGTTGTTGACACGTAATATTGACCTAAATAATTCCGAGTTTTCAATTTTTGTAAAAACTTGGGTTGTTGACACCAGATATGATATCAACTCGGTTGTTGACACCAAAATTTAGTGTCAACTTCGGTTGTTGATACGAAAATCATGATCAACTTCGGTTGTTGATACAAAAATCTGGGCCTAACTTATTTCTAAATTTTCAATTTTGTTATCAACTTGGCGGCAACGGTGGTGGATTCGGAGGAGATGGTGGTCGCAATTGCGGTGGCGGTGGTGACGATGAGTTGTGGTGGAGTTGTGATGGTGGAATGTTGGTGATGGTTGTGAAGTGGTGGTGGTGGTGGTGGTGGAGTGGTGGTGATGGTGAATTGTTGTCGGTGGAGTCGGAGGCGGTGGTGGAGTGATTGAGAAAGAAAATTATTGCTTTTTGAAAAGAAAAAATGTGTAATAAATTACAAAAATAGTTTATTTTTAAGATGATAAGCTTTATATATAAGAGGAGGGGTATATTTATAATGTGATAGGGGTAATTTTGAAGGGTTCAAAAACTAAGGGTATTTAATTAATATACCCTTATATGGAGTTTTTGTCGTGACTGAATTATGTCTTCGTTGGCGTGTGCCAAATATAGCCGCAAATCACAAAAAGTTTGTATCGATTTCAGAAACACAAAATTGGTTAAATAGACCAAAATCAATAATTTCTGGGTGAAAAAGACATGTAAAATTTGATACTGTTTAAATGGACAAAAATATGAAGATAGTCAGGATGTAAACAGTTTCATCCTACCTATTTAAAAATATTTTTTCTTATTTTTAATTTACATAGGATGTATCCAGTTTCATCCTCGCTATTTTTTAAGTTTAAGCCAGGATGAAACCAGTTTCATTCTTGCTATTTTTTTGGTGCACATTTCACCAATATTAATTTTTACTCGTCCATTTGAACCATGTTTTAAAAAGATTTGGACAATTGACCCAATTTCCGTTTCAGAAATGACTACACCACCATCAGTGACTCTATCACGAATGGATTTGGGTCGGGGATTATGTTTGATTTACTAAGATACTTATTTTAACGATTTACTTGATCAAAATCCTCATATATATCCACCCTCGGCCTAATTAACCAATTCATCATCTTCTCATAGTGATAACCAGAGATAATCCGTATCGTAACGGCACTCGTTGCAATATTTATCTATTAATATGGTGAACCCTGAATTCATCCAAAATCACTTATCACATTGTGTTCTAACAATGTTAACAAAAGAGAAAATGCTTTAATGCCTTTGTTAACAGATTTGCTCTTCAAGATCTTAGATGGCGGGGAGGAAGATTTTATTTTGTCACATCCAGACTTCTTGCCTAATGTAAAAATTTGGTGGAATAATTTATCATTCTCGGGTAAACCAAGTTTTATATTTTCCAGGAAGCTTCAAGGAATTAAAGTTTTCATAAGAAACTGACAGAAGAAGACTTTTGGTTATTGCAAACTAAGTTAAATAGTTTGGAAGCTGAAATTGAAGTTTTAGACAGTTCGGAAGAGTGTGCACAAGGATGAAATCATAGCTACAGAGGAGGCTAAAGCTCAGCATGCAAGTGTCTCTATGGATCTGGCTAGGAAATTAAGTCAAAGAGAAAAAGAAAATTGGGCTAAAAATAGAGAGAAAAACTCAACTTTTATGCATCAATTGGCTTCTTATAAATATAAGATGAATTCTATTCAATGTCTCGAACTGGATGGGGAGCTGTGTTACGATAAGAAGAATATAGCTGATGAAACCAAAAAAATTTATACTTCATTATTTTCTGAGCAACATGTCATCAGCCCTGGTTTTGAGAATTTAGATACTCCTTCTATTTTTGTTATGGATACTATTTCTTTAGAGAAACCATTTACTGAAGACGAAGTGAAGAAATTTATATGGCATTTTGGAACGAATAAGTCGCCGAGACCGGATGTGTTTACAATGGAATTCTTCAAATTGTCCTGGGATGTCATTGACATAGATTTGATGAAGGTAATCAAAGAATTTGAGACTCTTTCCTCATTTGACTGGAGATTGATTCACGAGTGCAATGGGGATGTTGCTTTAACTAATTATAGACTTATTAGCTTAATTGGGAGTGTTTACAAAGTCATTTCAAAGTTACTGGCGGAGAGACTCAAAGTAGTATTGCCATT
The DNA here is from genome assembly GCA_023531295.1 of Papaver armeniacum. Lineage (NCBI taxonomy): Eukaryota > Viridiplantae > Streptophyta > Magnoliopsida > Ranunculales > Papaveraceae > Papaver > Papaver armeniacum. The sequence goes on from JAJJWW010014413.1 coordinate 1,034,337, forward strand.
TATCATCTCTGATTTCCAAGGCGCATTTGTACATGGAAGACAAATTAATGACGACATTCTTATTTCTTCAGAATTGATTGGCTCAAGACGGAGAGAAGGTAAACCTGGTGTTATTTGTAATGTTGATTTCGATAACATAAACTGGAATTGCAAAGATGAAATTTTAGCAAAGCTTTTTGTTGGAAATCTTTTTGGGAGCCGGATTAAATGATGTGTTTCTACTCCAAGGTTTGCAGTACTTCTAAAAGGAGAAGCAACTGGATTATTTAGAAGTCATTAAGGAAAAGGTGATCCTATATCCCCTTTTCTTCTCATACTAATTGCTAAAATTATTTCTTTACTTCTTAAAAAGGCAACTGATAATGATCTCACTAATGGCTTCAATGTAACAACAAATGGGATTGCTATTACACATCTACTTCGCAGATGACTTGATCGTTTTTTTTATGATAACGAGGCACAAGTTCAGAATTTGAAGAATGTTTTGTTAGGTTTTGAAATTATCTCAGTCCTAAGGGTTAATTTTCAGAAAAGTGCCATTGTAGGTATTGGCAATGTGCATAATGGTGATGCATGTGCTCAGGATTTTGGTTGTGCTCTCACCTCTCTTACGATAAATTATTTGGGGATCCCTTTAGGCAGTAAATCTAAAGATAAGGAAGTGTGGAAGCAGGTCATTCAAAAAATTTCAACAAAAATTATCCTCTTGGAGAAGAACTTATCTGTCAAAGGGAGGACCATTAATCATGATAAACAGTGTACTCTCAAGTCTTCCAAAACCGGGAACCTGAAGTATGCGTACCTATACGGGTAGTGGTTGTTGTTGGAAATCTGGGAAAGTATCCGTACCCGTACGCATACTGGTGAAAGTTTCACGTCCGTGAATTTCTGCTGGAGTTTGGAAGTGTGAATTGGTATGCGCACCCGTACGCGTACTGGCGTAACCAAACTCGGTCTGGCTGCTTAGGTATGCGTACACGTTTGCATACTTAAGTAGGTTACTTTCAAAAATCGGTTCGTTCATGAACTAAAATATTTATATAATAAAGAATGCAATCTTTACAAACCGTGGCTACAATATTCATGAATTGATTCGAGTGAATCAAAATCGATTTTGCTTCGGTTGTGTCTTGTATACTTCTATGAGATCTAAGCAATTGAACAACTCTCAAACTAGTTCATTTGAGTCATTTGAACTAGTTATGGTGAAGATGAATAAGGTTGACATGAAAGTGCTCATATGGCTAACCATTGGTTAACTATTTTTGAACCGACTAGGTGTACACGTTTAGGTACGGTTACTCAAACTTAAATAAAGGTGCATTTCATTTGTGTATAACAACCTAATAAGTTCAATTCAATCTAACGGTTGAAAGATATTAGCTTGAATCTAATCAGGTTTTCATCTAACGGTGAATATTGAATGCTTTGTTACCAAGGTAATAACTTAGATTGCAAACCCTGATTTGAAATCTATATAAAGGAGAACTCTAGAAACTGGTAAACCTAATCCCCACACCGCCTGTGTGATACTAGTTGTATAAGCTAGAGTCGATTCTCCTTTAACCTTAGGTTTTTCACGAAACCCCATAGGTTAATGACTTAAAGACTTCATTGGGATTGTGAAGCCGAGACCTAACTATTTTATCTGTAGTTGCGTGATCTCGATCTTGCCGTTTTCTATCGTGATTGAATGCAATTGTAAGATTGGCTTGAGATTAACTTCTCCGATAGGCAAGACAGAAAAGTAGTCACAAACACCTTCGTCTCATCGTTTGTGATTCCACAATATCTTGTTTCATTAATCGATTAAGATTATTGTGAGGTGATTGATAACACTAGGTTATTCTTTCGGAATATAAGTCCGGGTTATCAATTGGTTCATTTTCACCTTGATTTATCAAAAGACGGAACAAAAACTCGTAGGTATTTCTGTGGGATACATATTTATCTATTCCTATAGACTTTTCTGTGTGAGACAGATTTGTTTATCAAGTCTTCGACTTTGGGTCGTAGCAACTCTTAGTTGTGGGTGAGATCGGCTAAGGGAATCAAGTGTGTAGTATCTTCTTTGGGATCGAGACGAAAGGAACGCAATTTGTACCTTGAATCAATGTGAGATTGATTAGGGTTCAACTACAGTCCAGTCTGAAGTTCACTGGTAGTAGGCTAGTGTCTATAGCGGCTTAATACAGTGTGGTGTTCAAATCTGGACTAGGTCCCGGGATTTTTCTACATTTGCGGTTTCCTCATTAACAAAACTTCTAGTGTCTGTGTTATTTCTTTTCTGCATTATGTTTTGTTATATAATTGAAATATCACAGGTTGTGCGTTGAATCGATCAATTGGTAAATCCAACCTTTGGTTGTTGATTGAAATTGATTGATCCTTGAACATTGGTCTTTGGTACCGTTCAAGTTATTTCTCTTATATTCAATCAGGCTCGCAAATTGTATTTGTTTGATTGTGGATTGAATTAAGAGATTGAGATATAGCTTTTTGATAATATTTTTATTAAGATTGAATCTACTGTCTAGTTGATTCTCTTAAAAGTATATTGGAGTTAGTCCATATAGATTGCTAAGCGAAATATTGGGTGAGGTTGTTAGACCCCCGTTTTTTCACATCTTTTGACTTACGTCAAGAATATAAGATGAACTTGGTCGAAGCGAAAGCTTACCAACACATATTTCTAGAAATATGTAAGCGAGTTAAACTCAGCTCTAAATATCAAATATGCATAATAGAAAACTATATAGCACTACGACCACTACGCCATATCCTGGAATTTGCAACATTTCAATTTAGGGGGTGTGCAACGGATATACACGTTGCAACATGGAGCAACGTCAATATCCGTTGCACACCTAAAAATACGTTGCGCAAAATAAATATCATTGATTTATTAAAATGATATTATTGGAGCAACGTATTAGAAATTATTAAAACGTTGGGCTATCCTGACATTTAGGTAATATCAGGCATTTTCACGGACTTTTAGATTTTGTGTTTTTGTTTTTATTTTTATTTTACACATTTATTTTCTCATATTTATTTTCAGACCTCGTTTTTCATACTCTCTCTCCTTCGTTCTGAGAAATTTCAAAACCTAGAGATTTCTTTTAATCTCCGAGAAATCCCAGGAATCAAAACCTTGTAATCAAGATCTTCACTCGTATTGTAAGAAAGAGAGACATAGCATAAATGGCAATTTGAATTAGAAAGGGGAAAACGAGATTTTGGAAAATCTCATCTGATGTCGGATTATGCCGAAGGGGGTTTCTATTAGAAAAATCTGCTCCGTCTTCATCTTCTTCTACTTTATCTCGATCTGAATATGAAAATCCATCAATTAAGCCATGTTTGGTAAGTAACTCAGAAACCCTAAGATTAGAAAGAGGAGTAGATCTGGTCTGATGTCGGATTATTGAGTAGGGGGATTTGGTATGAAAATCTACTCTTCTTCTTCTCTATATCCGAAATCAGTTATCAATGAAGCCATGTTTGGTGAGTATATGTATCCGACTATTTGTTACTAAGCCTGAATCATGCTTTTGGTTTAAACGAGTTTCATGATAATCTGACGTAGAAATACAAATTGAAAACTCTATGTTTATACTTGATACATCTGGGGTGATACTCATGATTAATTGAAAACCATAATTATTATTTTTTGGGTAAAAACCTTTTTGATGATTTTCTTTTGTATTATGTAATTTTAATGTAAGGGTGTGTTTTGATTTCAGTTTTAAAATTGTCTAGATTTTGGTGATTTCATTTTAATGTTGGTTAATTTGGTGACTTTGTTGAAGTTGTATAGATTTTGGTGACTTCAATTTAATGCTAAAAGTCTTTCAAAAGTGAATGATTTGCATACAGAGTTGGTCTCCTAAAGATGTTGCTGATGCTGATCTACCCAAATCTATAGATTGGAGGAAAAAAGGTGTCGTAACTCATGTCAAGGACCAAGGTGTTTGTTGTATGTATCAATCATCTCTCTCTCAGCTCACTCATTCACTAAAAGGACCATTATTTGATCACTTTCTAGTATTATGAGCAACAGTTGATAGATTGTGATAAACCCTTCAACAACTGTTGTGAAGGAGGATTGATGGATTTAGATTTCATATTCATAGCTTTTCATGGTGGTCTGCATAAAGAGTACGATTACCCATATCTCATGGAGGAAGGAACATGATAAGGAAAGAAGGTAAACTAACTAAAATAGAACTTGTCCTACGTTTTTTATTTTCGTGTTTTTAATGTTTTCATCAAGTTGTGTTGTGTGGGAATTTTTATGGTTAATTCTTGATCAGGAGGACATGGAAGTAGTGACGATTAGTGATTAGAAAGATATGCCGGAGAATGATGAACAAAGCTTGTTAAAGGCACTCTCACGTCAGCCTCTTAGTGTTGCTATTGAAGCGTCTGGTAGAGATTTCCAATTATATAGTGGGGTAATATACCAGTTAGCATACATACTTACTAGAGTTGGTAACAAGTACATTGAAATCGGCATTAATTAAGTATGTATTATTAACTATGAGACTAAATTTGTCGTGTAGGGGGTATTTAATGGAGCTTGTAGTACATATTAGATCATGGAGTGACTGTTGTTGGGTATGGATCAGATAAGGGAGGGTTAGACTACATCATCGTGAAGAACTCTTGGGACCAAAATCGTATCTTTGGTGCTCTTAAGGTAACATCATCTCCTGCAGCTGTGTTATCTAGAGTTTTCTGTTTTTTCCATTATTCATTGTTCCTTTTTCCTGTAGATCATATCTTTTCTTAGTTACAATGGTTAAAATCTAATCATTACTGTACAATTGTAGGGAGCCATGGATGTAGGACTTGACATTCCTCACAATGACAAAAGGTTTGGTGGTTTAGTAAACCAATTGTGTACAAACAAGGCGGTCTCATTCTTAGAAACTTTCCCTTTTCTTTTTTTTAGCTTACATTTTCCTGTCCTGTTTATTTAGGATTTCCTATCCAAGTATGTTAGGGAATTGTTACCCAAGTTTCAATATGGTGCTATATGATCAAATAGATTGTAAGAGGTGGTTTTCATGTTTATTTTCCTTCAGATCTTCAAATGAATTGCAGGCTGACCTGCCGAATAACACATCCAAAGAATGCTTCTTTAATGGATTCAATATCTAAATCGGATCCAAAGAATGATAAAGGTGAAAGTCTCGTGAAGATATTGAACTTGTAAGATAACCTTTATTCGTGTTGTCAATATCGGTGGTGGACTGGTTTTGCTTTTGCTAATAATCACTAGATCAGCTCTTTCTAATATAAACTTTATGTTGTTTATGTCCAGAGTTTAATAGAAAGATGCCTACAATTTTATATGAATAGGGATGAGGTGGTACTGACTTTGTTGAATCGAGTGCGAATCGAGCCTCAATTTACATCATTGGGTATGCTGAGCTTTCTATCAATTCCTGGTGTTTAAACATTGAATTTTTCAGAGCTTAATGTCAAGAAACACCGTACTATATCATGTTTGCGAAATAATGTTTAGCAAGTTCTTTTCCTTCATCATGTTTCTGATTAACTTGTGTATGTTCAGGAGTCGTAGTCCATATAGAAGCAGGAGTCCTGTATATCATCGTCGTAGGAGCTTGAGCAGGGATTGTGAGATTCAAACTAATGGTGTGGGTTCTGAAACAAATCGTGATGATTATCCATCTCAAAGGTTGGTCCTTTTACGTTGTTCACAATAATCTCATGACAAGTCGTGATGTGTTTTTGTTGTTTTCTAAAATTCCATTTGCTAATTAATCGTATCATCTATGGTCAGGATTCGTGGGAGAAGGTCACTAGTTTGGCATACCCCTGAGAGGGAGGAGGTCAAATTTTCTGATCAGGAGCATAAGCATTGGATCCTGTGTGACGTAGACCACAAGATTCTTTGAGGTTACTACAGCAGAAACCAAGAAAGCAAACTGGTGGTCATCACAAGGTACCTGTTCGGTTGCATTCACCAGAAAAATCTCCAAGTAGGTCAGAGTCCTCACCACCTTTGAGGAAAGTAATTTCTGGGGATGACAAGAGGTCAGTATCTTTGCTTCACATCCGATAGATTTTTATTCTTCATTTAATTCTGTAAATCAGCTTACAAATTTGCTTAACTATTTTTGAAGGACCTTTAGTCCACAGAGAGTCCTCTGCGGGTAACACGAGAACATAGAAATCGTGTTGAAAGTGCAAGTCCTGTGAGGTAGATAAGAGATCACGGTGCTCGTCACCGTGGTAGTCCAGAAACTAGTGGGGACGAAGATGCTAGTCGTGCCAGGTTCGATTTGTTTAGGGTTTCTCTTTCGTTTTTTTATTTTTCTCGTTTTCCTGTTTTATTTCTTTGCATTTATTTACCGATGTTGTCATTGTCTTGTTTTAGGAGGCAGGCACGTCTTTCTCCTCGAAAGAGAACCAGGCTTTCGCCTGCAACTGCTTCAAAGAACATGCATGATGAAGTATTCTCTTGAAGACTATGCTCGAGATCAATCTGGTGATGTACGGAGTCGTCATGCAGAGTATGTAGAATCTAGAAAGAAGGATCGTGATTTAAGAGGTGCATACTCACCGAATTTGTTTATTTTTCATTTTTAGCGTTTCTTGTGCTTATATTTTCCTTGACTTGCAGAAGTACATTATATTATTCTCAAATTATATTGTAACTGTATTGACCTTTTCTAGCATAAAACTCTGAGTAACTTTGATTTTGCTCAAAATTTTCATGGCAGTGAGAAAGTTTGCTACACTCTTAGTAGTATCTCTGTAAAACAACCGTTAGAGTCAGTCGAGAAAGAGTTACTAGTTTCTAATATGAACTGTACTATTATTCTGGATCCAAATGCCTCATCTTGAGTGTTGTTCTCAGTCTAGTTACCTATGGGGTGCCCTGTTTTACAACCACCATCAATGTCAGTGGCAGGTCAGTCAGAATATATATTCAGGTGCAGAAATCTGCCTGAATCATCGTCGGAATTAATTTTTTTCAATTTGAAATTATCGTCAGAATTTTTTTTTTCACCTGTAAATGGGTTTGCAACGTATATAAGTGTCGCTCAAATTAGAGTAATACGTTGCGTAAATTATTGTATCCGTTGCACAAATTAAAGAATCTGTTGCTCAAAAAACGTTGGTAAACTTTTTGACCAACGTTTTTATACGTTGCACAAATTAATTTTCCCAACGGATTTTCACGTTGCACACAAATTTGCTACGCCATATTTCCAACGGATATACGCGTTGATGAAATTCATTGCAACGTGTATATCCGTCCCAAATCGGATGTTTTGGTGTAGTGGACCTATGTCTCAATATAGTAGATAGAGTACAAATAGACTTTCCAAGTGATAGATGAGTTTCAGTCTCCACATACATTTTGTTGATGAAGTTCTATAAGCTCTCCTTAGTAGTTCTTCGTCTTCAAATGATGCACGCCGTGAAGTCTAATGCTCAACTACACAATATATGTCCTAGTCCGATCCATATATAAGTAGACTAGAAATCAAGACTTATAGTTTTGATCACTAAAATTGACAAACAAGCTTGAGATATTAACGCTTGCGAGTTTGAACCAGCAGTGCTCTATCAATTTTATTTTATTTGTTGATGAAGTTCCACCAGTTCCTTGAGTAGTTCTTCGTCTTTGCATGATGAACATCGTAGAGTCTAGCACTCAACTACACTTTATTATATCCTAGTCCGAGACTTAGTTATAAGTAGACTAGAAAACAAGACTTATAGTTTTGATCACTAACATTGACAAACATGCTTGAGATAGAAATGCATGCGAGTTTGACCGAGAAGTACTCCAACAATCTCCCCCTTTGTCAATTTTAGTGACAAAACTATCAATACATATGGACTCCAAAATAAATAACTTTGTAGCTTCTCATCCAAATCGTCTAAACAAGGAATTCTCGGCAGGTTCATACAGACAATCTTTCGTCTACACGAACTCATCGTCTGAGCATTCACTCTCAATTGAGAAAAATTCAATCATTCAGAGCATTCTTACGTTGAATTCACAACACACTTACAATCTCATCACCATTGATATCACATTTCTCAGCTTCCTCCTAGCATCAACCCATCCTATCTTGTGACCGAATTGACTTTGGAACGACCATTGTTTTTGGTTTAGGCCGGAGTCCTAAAGATTGATCTGTCGAACTTAAAGCACTCCCTTCTTGCAGTGCATCTGTGTGAGGTTCAACATTTCGCTCGGTTCAAGGAGTCTCCACGCGGACGTCTCCTCAATTCCGTAAAACCAAAGAAATCGTTTTCCCCATCTACTGCATTGCGACACAAAGTGGGAGATTAATCTCTTGGTTGCAATCCCACGATTTCACAAGATGGTTGGTCTCAGGTCTGGGTTAGTTACAGGTTCCAATACAAACAGCGCTAGCACTAGCAACAACAACAATGAGGATATTCCGGAAACAATTCCAGCCTCTAACACTGGCGGTGGTGATATTACTCCTTCTCACACTAACACGAAAGGTCATCCTCTATCCGTCCGACACCCTGAAGAAGTCACTGAAACCCCACCACCTACCATTGCTGATCTCATCAAAGTGCAAGAGACTCTTGCTAAAAATCAGACTGACATGGCTGCTACACAGAAGGAGCTGTGTGATTATCTCAAAATCTTACCGACAAGATGTCGAGAAGACTCAACGAAAGGAAAAGAAAAAGAGACATCTATATGTTGATCCTGAAGTAGTTTCAATTCATACGGTGGATGGCAACAAAGTCGCAAAGTTGCGAGACGATCCATCAACAAAGGAATCATCAAATTTCATTACTCGGGAAGATTTGGAACGCATCTTGGAGAACCGTGGAAAAGACAAGACATCACATTCCATCGTCACCAGCCTCCGTACCCTGCTGCTACGCAAAGGATTTCTCTTCTAAATGGGCATACACCTAGTACAACAACATCGCACCAGGAACTATCAACAATTGGGGAGAAATGATTAACCCCTTCTACAGAAAGTACTTCTTTGTGTCAGAGCAAATTACTCTCTCTGATCTTGGAAGAATGTTTCAGAGGAACAATGAACATCCCAATGACTACGTGAAAAGATTGAGTCCAGGCCTGGATCATCATGATCCAAACGCCACGAGCGGCAAGAATGGTAGACTTGTGTATCAACGGCATGATCCCGGTCTATAGAGATTTATTGGAAAATCTTCGTTTCCGAGACCTTCTCGAGCTTCATGAAGCGGCGAAGAGATCGCAACTCACATGCTCGCTTTCTTTGGAAAAAACAAAAGTTATGAAGAACCGCGAGACACTCGAAGTAGCAGACGTCTAATTAAGAAGCAGTAAAACCTCCAGCCTTCCACAAACACTGTTACAGAAGGGAGCAAACGGAAAGCCAAACTTCCGCGCAAGCATACCTCAGCTCATTCAAAAGCACAAAGCAAGGATAAGCAAGATGCACAAGCCTTTGACCAACGCACAAGAGTTCTTGATCAAGAAGCACCTGACTTTCCTTTTTCCATTGAAGAGGTGATCGAACTCCTGGATGTCTGGGTCCAAGATGGTGCAATCAAGTTGCCATATGTCAATAAAGAACCATGGAAAGTCCTCGTTACGCGCTTCCACGGGTTCGTCAATCATCCCACAAGCGATCATAGCTTTGAAGCACATTTTCAAAGAGAAGGTTGATCCACAATAGCTTCAACTCGGGACCGAAGGAGTACACAAGAATCCTCTCCATCAGAACCTTTACACTCTCTGAACAACCTATCAAAAAGGCGGTTCAATCCTTGGTCGAACGTGAATTGCTCTATCTGTCGAAGGCACAAAGGAGAGACATGTTCACAACATTGAATGACATCGTGTCAAGAAGTACATTCTGGAAATAATTCTTGAGCCTCCCGACCACAGACCAAGAGATGTACAATCGGGACCGCTTACCACTGATCGGAAAGAAACGAATTTGGAAGAACGTTGATCGATGCTGGCACCGCCATCAACAACATTCCACTGAAAAATATCGGATACACATGCATCACTCGACAAGAAGCTACTCATGCTCCCATCTCAATTAGAGACCTTGAAGGAGCGCTCGGAAATACTTATGGCTACATCACTCTCAAAGTGAACATAAGTTCAACTCCGGACGTAAAAACCAAGTTTCACATAATCGGGAAGATCCAGGATATGACATGTCCTTGAGACGAGCGTGGATCCACGCAAGAAAAGATGGGTACTTACAAAGCTCCTTTTTGTTACACATCTCTCCAACGAAGGAAGTTCTGATCCAGAAGATTTGACGGACATTCCATCATCAAAGCACTTTGAGGAATTTCAAACTTTAACGAGGTTGAAGCAAGAACCTGTAAAAGATGCATAGACATTCATCAAGAGGTTCAACACTCAGGCAAGTCTCATTCCATGTATATGTCATTTATTTCCCACATGCTATCCTAGCATGGGGACTTAATTATGCTAGCAACTCTACAAGATGTTATGAATAGTAGCTTCACCGCATTAGTCTTTTACCAAGTGGTTGAATCTGACGTTTCTCCGAATCAAGCAATGAAACATTCATTACTGATGTCTAAACATGGAAAAGAACACTTTGGGCGTTTCTCCTATAAGTTCATGTGTTCCACAAAATCAGAAAGCTTTGATGTCTGCACAAGTGTCGAATCCCACTACCGCAACGAAAGGGATGCTGAATCAACAGAAGACTCCAGGGCCGAGATGATCAAACCCATAAGACATTCGATGCTTAAGGAATATACTCTTCAACGCTCAAGCATCTAAGAAGCCATCAAATTCTACTCCCAGTCAAAGAGTACAACACAAATATGTCGACGATGACACATTGATTCAACACCAGCACGATCAAAGTGTAACTAAACTACAATTGATAAGTCTTCATTATCCCATGATAAGACTTCTGAAGCATATGCAACATCATTCATACATGGATGGCACTAACTCCTTCAACATACACTAGGCAACCTGAGGTGATTCCATGAAACTTCATCAACGGGATTTTCTCTACATTACAAGTCCCCCGCATGATTGAGGAACTTTCTCTCTTCACCAATCACTTCCATTATGAAAACCGCCGATGCTATCTACCGCAAAAACATCGACTCATCGACAAAGCCGGTTCTGGTAAAGTTATGCTTTCGGGAGCATTCGAGGTTGAACTCTCGGTACACCTTCATCTTAGCGACGCTCAACTCATCAACTAGTTCGTGAATGTAAAAGGCTCACCGGATGAAGGAGCAAAGATTATATCTATAATCATGGTTCTAGCCTTTTCGGTCTTTGGAGCAACTTCAAACATGGTATCAAGATCAACAATAATCTCTAGAGGAACACCATCCATGATTTCAAAGATCGACAAGGATCTCTGGAGTGTAATCATTCATAGTCTCAAAGACCAACAACGGTCTCAGGAGCAACATCCTCGTGGCTTCATCAACTAATCATTCTCTCAAGTGTTACACATGAAGCGGACTTTTCTAAGAACCGATGGTTCATATCAAGATGTGTAGACCTGATAACATGCTCACATGAAAGTCTTCCCAAAGCTGGCACGACTAGTGGGCATAATCCAAAGTCTTCTACAAGATGTTCCCACCACCTCTACAAATGAGATACAACACACTTCAGGCCATGGGTTTTCAAAAACGTACCAATGGGTGAGGAATGGGACAATGTTTCCTCAACAAAAGATGTTCCTCTATGTCTCTTCTACAACATACCAAAAGGGAGCATTAATCGGACATACGAGCTGAAAGATATGGCCTTTACAACTAGGTTTATGAAGTCTGGAAATCCTGTACGGGATTACTAATCACAAATGTGCACGCTTCGTTGGATGGCCTCTACAACTCTGAATTGAGTGATTCTTTTCTCATGTGACAAATCAGTCTCTTAGCTTCAAAAATTGGGGTCAAGCATCAGATTCTGACGTGGTATGATGTTCTTACAGCTTCATGAGCATACAACATGCAAGCAGCAATTCTTAGACGGGATTCATAACTTCCATAAATGATCGGTGTCCACCAGTCTTTTCGCTAAGTCCTTCATCAAGGTACCTCCAACTTCGACCACCCGGTCTTTACATCAATTTTTCTACCCGGATCCTCTATCTAGGTCCCGCGCTGAAGAAGGGAAATGAAAGAGAGAGATTCAACAAAATACTGGGGATTGACGGTCCACTGATCATGACGGTCAATTTTACAGTCCAACACTCGTGGTTCTGGGATCTCCAGTGCTAGTCAATCATCGCAAAAGTAATGCTACCACCGGGACATGCCACCATGGTCATTACATCATCCTCTCTTGAGAGCAACCTCAGTTATGGTCCTGTGATCAGGGTTTCAGAAGTGATTTTCTACGACTGACAAAAACAAGATGGCACTGCAAGCACCATGCTCAAGTATCAATCAAAGGGTCCTGATCTCGAATGTATCAATGACATTAAATCCTTCAACAACCGTTCAAGACACAATCGAATGGTCTAAAAGCACAACATGAGTGTTTTACAACAAGCTAAATCTCGAGATGATTTTACATCATCCCGCATAAACCTAAGTGGGAGCAATTGGTGAAGAATCTAGGGATGGGTCATATACCATTCTCTTCGTATGAATTTCCTCCACAACATATACGAAATTTAAAGCAATTGAAGAAACAATCAAGGAGATGTTGCCGAAACATTGGACAACATACAATCTGAAAAAGTTCTGAAAGTCTCCTGGAAGTTTACTGTTTCGCCTTTTTCAGGCCCTAAACATGCTCAAAACTCATAAAGCTCAAATGTTAAAGCTTGGAAATTTTCTGGGCTTGAAGATACATATGCAGGTCGCGAAAATATGACTTCGAACGAAGATTCTATGGTGCTTTTGCTAAAATGCTGAGGTCTGAAATTTTCTCAGTGACGTATTTGACAAAAATTACTCGTATACTCACATGGATTCTCATTCATTCATTCACAAATCAGCAATTTCATACTTCTATGAAGAGATTACAGGAGATATACTTACTAGGGGAGTCTCTAAATCATTTGAAGGTTCGCAATGCCGGAATCTCCATTGGCAATCCGCTTATCTCCATTGGTTCGGATTTTGAATTCTCCATATTCCCATATCCCAAAGAAGAGCACGCTTCATCAACATGATGCTTATCTACAATGATTTCTTCTGGATTCATCAACAACAATTATTATTATTTCATTCAAGGAGATGCCACGATCACTGCGACGAGAAAGGATACTTACATCGACTTCTTCATCGCGTGATGGATTCATGAATTGTTTATCCGGGAACAAGTTGAAGACCGATCAATCGATGGAGCAAAAGCCCGAAAAGAAATAACAAACCTTGGTCTCATGATCCTAGTTGCACGGTGTTGATGGTGGTTTTTAAACAAGGGGTAAAATCGTGAAAAACCCCATGGCCTAGTGTTACCCGCAACACATTAACTAAGAGCATTTAACTCGGTGTAAATAATTAATAGGGGTATTTTTTTTCAAAATACCAGATTAGGGTCTTCAACACGTAACCCTAATACCTGAAACCAAGCCGCATGTCGCGTACATCATGGCAACAATGCCAAACCAAGCCGACATCGCGCACCATGGCAACAATGCCAAACCAAGCCGTATCCGCGCACCATGGCAACAATGCCAAATCAAGCCGTATGCTGCGCACCATGGCAACAATGCCAAACCAAGCCGCACACTATGCACCATGGCAACAATGCCAAACCAAGCCGCACACTGCGCACCATGGCAACAATGCCAAACCAAGCCGCACATCGGTGCACCATGGCAACAATGCCAAACCAAGCCGCACATCACGCGCACCATGGCAACAATGCTAAAACCAAGCCGCATATCGCACCACGGCAACATCGCCAAACCAAGCCGCATACTGCGCACCATGGCAACAATGCCAAACCAAGCCGCACACTGCGCACCATGGCAATAATGCCAAAACCAAGCCGCACACTGCGCACCATGGCAACAACACCAAAACCAAGCCGCTATGCCATTGGCACACGCCAAATATAGCGCCCTAGGCTTGCAAGACTAGGTCAACATGGCCGTACCATTGGCATATGCCAACACGTACCGCAAGCCATATTTCCAAGTCGCTATGCCATTGGCACACGCCAAATATAGCGCCCTAGGCTTGCAAGACTTGCAACTAGGTCAACATGGCCGTACGTGCCATTGGCACATGCCAACACGTACCGCAAGCCATATTTCCCAGTCGCTATGCCATTGGCACACGCCAAATATAGCGCCCTAGGCTTGCAAGACTTGCAACTAGGTCAACATGGCCGTATGTGCCATTGGCACATGCCAACACGTACCGCAAGCCATATTTCCAAGTCGCTATGCCATTGGCACACGCCAAATATAGCGCCTAGGCTTGCAAGACTTGCAACCAGTCAACATGGCCGCACGTGCCATTCGCACATGCCAACACGTACCGCAAGCCATATTTCCAAGTCGCTATGCCATAGGCACACGCCAAATATAGCGCCCTAGGCTTGCAAGACTTGCAACTAGGTCGACATGGCCGCAGACGTGCCATTGGCACATGCCAACACGCACGCAAGCCATACTTCCAAGCCGCTATGCCATTGGCACACGCCAAATATAGCGCCTTAGGCTTGCAAGACTTGCAACTAGGTCAACATGGCCGTACGTGCCATTGGCACATGCCAAACACACACGCTGGTAGCCTAACTTGCAAACCGTGCAACCTACCACCAAGGCCACGGCCCTAACGGCCACGCATGCCATTGGCACATGCCAAACACACACGCTGGTAGCCTAACTTGCAAACCGTGCAACCTACCACCAAGGCGTTCCACACACGCCATTGGCACATGCCACATACGCCACTAGCGGCTCAGCATTGTCACTTGCGCCGAGGTGCAACTCGCAACAAAGGCATTCCGCACATGCCGTTTGCACATGCCACATGCGCTCTAGCGGCACCACTTGGCTCAAGATGCAACCAACACTCGAGACGTCAACACAAACCGGGGGATGCTTTCTAGGGTTTTGGTTTGGCGGTCACAAAGATGCATTTGTTGATGGTGGTTTTTAGACAAGGGTAAAATCGTAAAACCCCATGACCTAGTGTTACATGCAACACATTAAATAAGAGCATTCAACTGGTGTAAATAATTAATAGGGGTATTTTTTCAAAATACAGCATTAGGTTTTTCAACACATAACCCTAATTCCAAAACCAAGCCGCATCTTCGCGCACCATGGCAACAATGCCAAAACCAAGTCGCATCTGCGCACCATGGCAACCATGCCAAACCAAGCCGCACTCTGCGCACCATGGCAACCATGCCAAACCAAGCCGCATACTGCGCACCATGGCAATAATGCCAAACCAAGCCGCATACTGCGCACCATGGCAACAATGCCAAACCAAGTCGCATACTGCGCACCATGGCAACCATGCCAAACCAAGCCGCACTCTGCGCACCATGGCAACCATGCCAAACCAAGCCGCATACTGCGCACCATGGCAACCATGCCAAACCAAGCCGCATACTGCGCACCATGGCAACCATGCCAAAACCAAGCCGCGCTCGCGCACCATGGCAACCATGCCAAACCAGCCGCACTCTGCGCACCATGGCAACCATGCCAAACCAAGCCGCATCGCGCACCATGGCAACCATGCCAAACCAAGCCGCACCTCGCGCACCATGGCAACAACGCCAAATTCCAAGCCGTGCCTTCGCCCACGCCAAACATAGCGCCCTAGGCTTGCAAGACTTGCAACTAGGTCAACATGATCGCACGTGCCATTGGCACATGCCAAAACGTGTCGCAAGCCATATTTCCAAGTCGCTATGACTTTGGCCCACGCCCAACATAGCGCCTAGGTTTGCAAGACTTGCAACTAGGTCAACATGGCTGCACGTGCCATTGGCACATGCCAAAACGTGTCGCAAGCCATATTTCCAAGTCGCTATGACTTTGGCCCACGCCAACATAGAGCCCTAGGTTTGCAAGACTTGCAACTAGGTCAACATGGCTGCACGTGCCATTGGCACATGCCAAAACGTGTCGCAAGCCATATTTCCAAGTCGCTATGACTTTGGCCCACGCCCAACATAGCGCCCTAGGTTTGCAAGACTTGCAACTAGGTCAACATGGCTTCACGTGCCGCAAGCCATATTTCTAAGCCGCTATGCCTTTAGCCCATGCCAAACATAGCGCCCTAGGCTTGCAAGACTTGCAACTAGGTCAACATGGCCGCACGTGCCATTGGCACATGCCAACACGTGTCGCAAGCCATACTTCCAAGCCGCTATGCTTTGGCCCACGCCAAACATAGCGCCCTAGGCTTGCAAAACATGCAACTAGGTCAACATGGCCACGCATGCCATTGGCACATGCCAACATGCTCGCTAGCTAGTTTCCCTAGCAAAATCACGGCCCTAACGGCCATGTGGTAGGCCTCGAAAGTGTATGTAAATTTGACCTACGTGTAATACCGCAAGTGCACGGCGTCTATCGGAGACGCGGCAAGTACGGGTCGATCCCACAAGGACTTGTGTGTGCTTTGTGTGTGATCTAAGGCTTCTTCAACTGAATTCGAGTAAGTAACAAAGTGACAGCATATATTTTGTGCCGATACGGCTGATTTTTAACTGAAGTGAACCTAAACTAAGGTAAACAGTGAGATAAAGGGTGATACTAGGGCTGCAAATCCACCACTAACCTCTATTGTGCTTTCAACTAAGTTAAATGTCTTGTTCCTATAGTAGCTAAGGGCGGTGTGTCAATTCTCGCCACTTAACTAAGGAGTTTCACCTTGTAAACCTTCAAATACCGGCTAAATTGCTAACCCAGAGTAATTGGTTGTGATGAAGCACAACCAGTCAAGAGAGTTAGTATTATTAAGAAACAAGAGCCGAAACACACTCAACTCATTTTTAAACCTAACTACAGTGCATCCATGGCGTTGGCATGCACTGTGAGAGAAAAGGGTTGAGGGGTTTAAATTTGAAGCTATCTAATAACATTAATTACTCAAGAACAATTTAACAGAGTTTAAACCCAAATTGGAATTAGGGTTTCATTGAAACCCTAGCACTTAAATTAAAACATAATAAAATTAACAAAGAACACAGAATTAAACCTAATTGACTGCACTGGCTAATCCAGGCGTGCGAAAAACATTCACAAGACACCTCTATTTATACATCCGAAAAAATATCCCAAACCCTAATTTCTTATAAAATAGAAATTAAATAACAATTACTCTCACCCATACCCCGAATTTGCTCTCTCTTCATCTCAATTTGGCTCGAGACGCCATGCATGGTGTTTGGTGGAAAACCCTAGCTTCAATCGTCTCAATCCTAGCTTCTAGGTTATGGTAGAAGCTATGGATGGAGAAGGTTGATGCTAGGATGGCGGGAAAGGTGGCTGGGGGTGATGATGGGGATGGTGCGTGCATCGAGATGGAGAGATGGTGGCGGAGGTGGTGTTGCGAGAGGGGTTTGGTCGGGGAAGAATGGGTGGTTTCTCTGCGAGAGGTCGTGGGAAAGAGGTGAAGAGAAGAAAGAGAAGATGAGGGTGAAATGGCTAGGTCGATGGGGGTATAGGGTTAGGGTAGTTTGGGTGTTGAGCGGGCACGGTGAAGTGTCGATGGGAAGGCATCGGCGAGCGTAGGATCTAGCCGGAGAAGATCGAGAACGGTCGAGGGAGAAGCGAGGCGATTTCTTTGTGGAGCGGGAGTATCAAGACATGATGTGAACGATGGAGCGACCGTAGGATATAGCTAGACGCGATCTGAACGGCTCGGGATGAACGGGTTCGGATCAGGGTCGTTGGTAGCTCTAGCCCATGTCTTCCTTGTTGGGTTGCAACTGATTCGCGCATGAGCTTTGGCTATCTCTGCTCCATAGATGCTCGACTCCAGTTCTTACGCTCTTTTGGCTCCTCATTCTCCGAGCTCTATTTATTACCTAAAAACACAAAATTAATTAATACAAATATATATTCTTGAAAACAAAGAAAACACAGAATCTGGGATAATATCTGATTTCTAAGCGCAAAAGATGAGTAAAATGCCAATAAAAAGGTGTATAAATATGCACTATTTGGCACTCATCACCATGCATGCCATTGGCACATGCCAACATGCTCGCTAGCTAGTTTCCCTAGCAAAATCACGGCCCTAACGGCCATGCATGCCATTGGCACATGCCAACATGCTCGCTAGCTAGTTTCCCTAGCGAAATCACGGCCCTAACGGCCACGCATGCCCTTGGCACATGCCAACATGCTCGCTAGCTAGTTTCCTAAGCGAAATCAAGCCCCAATGGCCATGCATGCCATTGGGACATGCCAACATGCTGCTAGCTAGTTTCCCCCTAGCAAAATCACGGGCCCTAACGGCCACGCATGCCATTGGCACATGCCAACATGCTCGCTAGCTAGTTTCCCTATCAAGGTCACGGCCCTAACGGCCACGCATGCCATTGGCACATGCCAACATGCTCGCTAGCTAGTTTCCCTATCAAGGTCACGGCCCCAATGGCCCACGCATGCCATTGGCACATGCCAAAACACTTTGCCGGGTAGCCTAACTTGCAAAGTGCAACCTACCACCAAGGCATTCGCACATGCCATTGGCACATGCCAACATGCTCGCTAGCTAGTTTCCCTAGCAAAATCACGGCCTAACGGCCACGCATGCCATTGGCACATGCCAACATGCTCGCTAGCTAGTTTCCCTATCAAGGTCCACGGCCCTACTTGCCCACGCATGCCATTGGCACATGCCAACATGCTCGCTAGCTAGTTTCCCTATCAAGGTCACGACCCCAATGGCCACGCATGCCATTGGCACATGCCAAACACACACGTTGGTAGCCTAACTCGCAACCGTGCAACCTACCACCAAGGCACCGCACATGCCATTGGCACATGCCAAACACACTTATTTGGTAGCCTAACTTACAAACCGTGCAACCTACCAGCAAGGAATTCCGCACATGCCATCGTCACATGCCAAGCACACACGCTGGTAGCCCAACTTGCAAACCGTGCAAACTACCACCAAGGCATTCCGCACATGCCATTGGCACATGCCCACGCACCACTAGCCAGCGCCACTTGCACTCAAGATGCAACCAACACTCGAGACATCAACACAACTGGGGATGCTTCTTTAGGGTTTTGGTTTGGCGGTCGCAGACATGCGGCGTACACTACGCTCACATTAAGAAAGCGTGAAAAGGAATAAAGCGGTCAAATAAAAGAGGAAATAATGGTGAAAAACGTTTTCGCCCATTAAACCATGCGGTTACTACCTCCTCCCATTATTTCACCCTTTACTTTCTTCCTTCATGAGGCAGTGGTGCGTTTCAAACTCGACTTGTATAAATAGGTCTTACCTATTTCCACCGGACAACAAGTCTCGGTCGGGAGAATATACTACACTTACACTCTCTGGAAGGCAACTTTGCAAGCTCTCCCAAAAAGCTTTCATCTCTTGCAAGCTTCCTAAGCTTTCACTTTCGATACAAGTCGAGATACTACTCTTCTCAACACCTTTCTTTGCTTCCTCCCCAAATCAACCCTTCTCCTCCACTTTGTGAGCAACTTCTGGGCGGCCATTTCTTGGTTTAGGTAGGACTTGCCGCAGATTGATCTCTCGGATCTATAAAGTGCTCACGTGAAAGACATTTGTTTAGGTTTGAACCAGTTTCTCACTCACCAACCGAATTTCTCGAAATCGGCGAAACGATTTTACCCATAAACAAAGTAGCGTACACTACGCTCACATTAAGAAAGCGTGAAAAGAATAAAGCGGTCAAATAAATGAGGAAAAATAATGGTGAAAACGTTTTCACCCATTAACACCATGCGGTGACCACCTCCTCCCATTATTTTACCCTTTACTCTCTTCCTTCATGAGGCCATGGTACGTTTCAATCTCGACTTGTATAAATAGGTCTTACCTATTTCCACCAGACAACAAGTCTCAGTCGGAGAAAAATACTACACTCTCTGAAAGCTGACTTTGCAAGCTCCCCCAAAAAGCTTTCATCTCTTGCAAGCTTCCTAAGCTTTCACTTTCCGATACAAGTCGAGATACTACTCTCCTCAACACCTTTCTTTGCTTCCCTCCCCAAATCAACCCTTCTCCTCCACTTTGTGACCGGCAAATCCGGGCAGCCATTTCTTGGTTTAGGTGGGACTTGCAGATTGATCTCTCGAATCTATAAAGTGCTCACGTGCAGCACATTTGTTTAGGGTTTGAACCAGTTTCTCACTCACCCACCGAAATTACCGAAATCAGCAGAAACGATTTTTACCCATAAACACACGGGAAAAGTCATGACACAGGGAGCGCTAACAACTCACCAATGAAATGGCTGGGGACTACACTTCATTTGCTAACATCCTGTAGTCCTTACTTCTGGGTTCTTCACTCCCGTAGACTTTCTTCCATTTCCGTGGAGTCCACATTGATCCAGGATCTCACTACACGATCATCCTATGGTAAAGCTAATGAAATATGAAGGATCTCTCACCATCACCCGGAGGTTCCGTAGTACCATTTCTTAAAGTTTCGTCCGTAGAGATGTTATCTCTGGAAACACCATCTTTGGAAGTATCATCATGGGAGTCGATCATTCTCTTAAAGTGGCTACTTCAAAGACATCATTCATACAAAGTGCGGCTTCGACGAACAATGAATCGTGGAATAAATGTGCTCACAACAGTCTACAAAAATGGTAACCATCCAACTCTTACCTATTTACAATTTCACTATTTGTAGTGATTACAATCTTGAGAATTCGTTCGCTCCTTCAAACCCGCAAAGATGAACAAAATTCATTATTCAAAATCATGACTTGATTTTCATAAAACCGTAAACAACCCACGTAAATTTTTACTATGTGAACATTCATTTGGTTTTCAAAATTGACAGACGTGCATTCTACAATTGTGAAAACTCACATACGGACATTATTTCATCATGTATGATTGTCACTTTCACTTGATTGTTCAAAATCAAAACATTGATTTTACTAAATATATATATTTAACGTGAAACTCATGTAAATTTGAAAAATATATCTATATATTTTTGCTCCCTCGCACGAGCATCATCTTTGAACCGAGAGTATATTTTCAAAGCTTTCCGAAAGCTCGAAGATAAAAATTTCATGAAAGCTCATAAACAAAATTTTATTACTAACAGGACGCAAATCTACATTCAAAAAAAAATTCTCTCGTACGAGCATCCACCTTTGAAACGAGAGTTTATTCCACTTTGTGAAATCTCACGTATTTAAAAAATAAAATTTTGTTTTTCGTGAAAGCTCATAGACAAATTTTTATCATTAGACTCAGGTCTATTTTGTTTGTTCCTTAAACTAACAAAAGAACGAGCGTCTATTCCTAAAACAATGATTTCTTTTCGGGCCCGACCCTTGAATCCTAAACCGACCAAGGTTCCACCATCGAATCAGATGGTTCTACACCAATTTATGCTCACTGGATGATGCTCTATTATGCCACTAGGGTTTCCGCTCAAACCATGGTTTGCTCATTCAGTCGAAATCCGGTAATGTTTTATCTTATGACTAAGTTCAATTACTTATTTCTGTTTGTACCTGGAAAATCACCATTCAATCTTGGTCGAGAACATGATTGTTCCTCACTAAGCGATGAGGACTTAATGTAGATGGTGGATTTTTTGAAAAAGGGTAAAATTGTAAAACTATACCCCGGATCCAGGCAATCGGATGAATATTGAGGCCCATGTCTCTCATTAAAGCATGAAAGCTCATGCCATAAATCTCGACCGAGAAGTTGTCTCTCGAGTATATGTAGATGTGTAGTCTCCCAGTGAGGCCACGACACATCTCATGAATACCGAGCAATTTCGATAATTACTCCGGATCCGCAATCGGATGAGTATTGAGACTCATGTCTCTAAGCGTGAAAGCTCATGCCATAAAAACCTCCGATCGAGAAAGTCTCTCAAAGAAGATGTAGATGTGTAGTCTCCCATTTGAGACCACGACACATCTCATCTTGTATAGAATCGCAAGATTGGACGGCTCCTAGACAACGACATGTCTGCTAGTATAGAGCAATAACGCCTTCTGGATGCAACCATGTTTTCCCTGACTATACAAGAGGAATATGACACTCCAGCAAGTTCATATTGCTCAACCTCGGATAATTAATGCTCCTAGATAGGAAGCCCCTGCTAGTATAGAGCCGCGATTAATTATCTCTAATCGCCCGAATATCCAAACAATATTCTACGACTCTTCGTTATATTTTCGTCACTTCAATTCGTGGTTCTTCCTAGCATAATTCCACGGGTTAGTGATAAATATTCAACGAAACAGGCATCTGAGCATCGAATAAGCCCTAACTAAAATGGTGCAAGTGTACTTAGCAATAATGCACATACCAGCATTTGAATGCGCAAACGAGCATTTCAAAATATGAATGAACGATGAACCTATGCAAAATAGGAAGGAAAAATAATAAAAAAAAAATATTAGCAAAGGCGCGGAGGAGACTAGGCTCATCGGTTTGGCCGGGTCATGCCGTGACTAGCGCTAGCCAATTTTATATTTTGTCATATTTTATTATTTTTCCCTGATCTCGTAAAAATTCTCTCGTTCGAGCAAATCTCCTTCGTTTCAAGGAAATTCTCTAATCTCATGATTTTATCAAAGAAATAATAAAATTAGGGAAAGGTGTCGCGGGACCGAGCACTAGCCGGTCGGCCATGCCCTAGCCGTGGCCAGTCTCACACCTCACGTCCCCATTATTTTATTATTTCTCTCAAATTATGAAAATTCCCTGATTTCATGAATTTTCCCTAAAACCATGAAAATTCCCTAATTTTATGAATTTTCTATAAAATCATAAAAAAATATTATAAAATTAGGAAAACTCGTGGGACCGGGCTCTAGCCGGCCGGCCATGCCCTAGCCGGTCCCACACGCCTATTATTTTATTATTGTTTGTTGTTTTGTTTTCCTGATTCCATGAAAACTCCCTGATTTCAACAAAATACCTTGGTTTCAACAAATCTCTTTGATTTTATGAAAATTCCCTAAAATCATAAAAAATTACATAAAATTGGGAAGAGTGCCCTGGGACCGTGCCTGTTGGCCCGACGGCCATGCCTTGGCCATTGCGGTCCCACACTCCATCATTCCCTATTTTATTATTATTTTTATCTCCCTCATGTCATGGAAGTTCCCTAATTTCATAAAACTCTCCGGTTTCATGGAATTTCCCTCAAACCCAGAAGAAAGTACATAAAATTACATAAAGCTTGGAAAAGTGTGGGACCGTGCTTGTCAACCGCCGGCCATGCCCTAGCCGTGTTCGGTCCCACACCTTGCAATTCCCCTGTTTTATTTATCATTTTCATCATCTCATGTATTTTCCTAGTTTCAACAAAACCCTGGATTCTCGCATATTTTCTCGAATGTTGCTCAAATGCGCATGGAAAATCTTTGAAACTCTCGAGACCGAGACACACGAACACTATGGTGACACGAGCACATCCCCTTGAGTCCTTGACCGACCAAGGGTGGCTCTAAGGCCTGCAAACATCCGGTCCCACATGTTTTAATGATTTTAACCTAATTTGCTCAATTGCTCATATTAGGTTCAAACTTCTTCCAAACAATTAATAGTTTGCTTGAACGACCATCCATTGGTCTCAAGGCCACCAAGAGACGGTCTCATGACCTCTTGGTCGGTCCCTCAGTTCATGAACAGGTTTTTATTATTTGTCACTCACACGAGCATTATTTCAATAAATGATTAAACCAACATTTAATCATTCTTTCACCAACTGGTCCTCTAAGAGACTTTGGTATTTTGCTCATTCGAGCATTTGGGCGTACATGGTGGACTCGTCATCCCATGTAGTCGGTCCCAACTTTCACTCTGCAGATTGATTTGCAATAAATCATCATTTCGATAAATTAGGGTTTTTAATCCAGGCTCTGCGAAACATGATTACGAGCGACTTCAAATACTCTGATAATTTTATGTTGATTCCATGATCAACGTTTTTATTTATTTTACTCGACCCAGCATTCATTATCTTAAACTAATATTATTTTGGTCCTGCTACCAAAAATTCATCAAACGAGCAATATTTGCTCAAACCGGCAATATTTGCTCAAACTAGCAATATTCGCTCAAACTAGCAATATTCGCTAAAACCAGTAATATTTGCTCGAATTCAATAATATTGGTTCAACTATCAATATTATTCAACAATTCAAAGAACATGAGTTTGCTCGTCTTAGGTAATCAACATAATAATACCTCGTCTGTGAGACATATTTGATTCATGAGTTTGAACATTTGCAAAACATGTTCAATTCAACAATACATGGACTCATCGTCCCACAAAGTCGACAAGAATCGACTCCAAAATCACGAGATATCAATCGTGTCACATGGGGGATATTAACTAGGGTTTTGGTCCTGGCGGTCTAACCCGCACGTGCGTTCACCCACGATGAGAATGTAGAGCAAGTCGTGCAATCAGTTGGAAGAGTCAAGCAAAGTAGTGGGTGGAAAATTAACCAAGTCTCCGCACGATGAGCAATTTGGTTTTAACACGATTTCCCACTTCCCCACTCTCGATTCCAAAGAACCTGGGTCATACTTCATGGGATCATGGTGTTTTCAACTCCGGCATTATAAAATGTCTCGAATCCACGATTGAAAGGACAAGATTCGAACACTCGAACATTCGTCTAAACAAGGAATTCTCGTGAGTTCATACGAGACAATCTTTCGCCTACCACGAACTCATCGTCGAGCATTCTCTCAATTGAGCAAAATTTAATCATTCGCAGCGTTCTTACGCTGAATTCACAACACACCTACAATCTCGGATCACCATTGATCTCACACATTTCTCGGCTTCCCTCCTGCAGATCAACCCATCCTCTTGTGGCCAAGATTGACTCGGAACGGCCATTGTTCTTGGTTTAGGCCGGAGTCCTACAGATTGATCTCTCGAACTTAAAGCACTCCCTTCTTGCAGTGCATCTGTGTGAGGTTCAACATTTTGCTCGGTTCAAGGAGTCTCCACATAGACGTCTCCTCAATTCCGTAAAACCAGCAAATTATTTTTCCCCATCTACAATGACGTTGGAGGATGCTCATGTGTCGATGAGAGCCCTCTTGAATTATACATCCTTGATACGGGCTGTGACGTGTAGGGCCCGGTTATGTCCTTCTTCTGCCATCATATCGTCGTCGGTAAATGTGACATTGTTGATGGACATCAGTGGTATCCTCGAGGTCTCCGATCGTGAAGAAACCAGGGACACGTTTAATGCTATTCGATTGATGGCGGTGAACGTCTCCATCCGTTGATCCTTTGAAAGATGCAAGAGTTCACACAAACTCTCCACCAGCGAGGCCGCTTCCGGTCCTTTGGTTTCGATTGGTAGTGAAGTTGTTGACTTGGGAGTGACCGTCCGGACGCGAGTCCCGGTTACAGGTTTCGGGCGGGCGGGTCGCTCAATTCGACGTTAGGCTGATAAGGAAGTCGAGTATGATGTTAAAGCCTCTTTCATCGAGATCCATATTCTTGGTATGGATCTCCCGAGCCGCGCCAAGTCGATCGGTCTCGGGACTTCTCCGTTGATTGCGTTGTTGGATGCTGTGTTAGGAGAGGAAATATTGCCATTCATATGAGTGGAGTTTGGGGGCACGGATTCAGTCCTAAAACCGACCATCTTCCTAAATTGGAGTTATGAAGCGTAATTTGAAATTGGTATTGCAAACGAGAGATTAATCCTCTCATTTTGTGGTCGCCAATTGTTTGAGGGTGAAACGGTTTCTGGCGATTTCGGTAATTTTGCGTGAGTGGGTGAAGCAGAAATCGAGTCTAAACCCTAAACAATGTATTGCAAGGAGTACTTTAGATTCTAGAGATCAATCTGTACAAATCCGTCCTAAACTAAGAAATTGCCGTTTTCAACTTGCTTCGGTCACAAAGTGAAGGAGAAGGGTTGGTTTTAGGGAGGGAAGCGAAGAAAGTGTTGAGACCAGAATAGTTGATTCTGGAATAGTAGTTGTTTGACTTGTATCAGAAAGTGAAAGCTAACATATGGGAAAGCTAGCAAGTGAATTCTGAGTGTTGTATGCTCCTGACCCAAAACTTTTTGTTTGGTGGAAATAGGTAAGACCTATTTATACAAGTCGTAACATAACGTATTCTGGTCTCGTAGAAAATGAAAATGGCTGAGTAAAGTGGAAGGAGGTGATAAATGGGTAACGCCTGGAATTAATGTTCCATAATGAAAGGAGCGTTTTACCATTATTCCTTGTATTTACTAAACGACTCATTCTTATGACACTTTCAGGTAACGGGCGTAGTGTACGCCGCACGCTGTGAACCGCCAAACCAATACCCTTTACGAGCATCCCCCAGTTTGTGACATATGTTAGATGTCTCTAGTGTTTTCATGGGGAAACGTGTAGAAAGGTGTTGCGTATGGCATAGTGGCATGCCAGTGGTCATGGTAGAGTCGACATGGCTTTGCTAAAGAATAGGCGCGGCCAAATTTGGGGTTTAGATACAAACCGTGATGTTTTGGCTTTGGGCCGTAAGTTAGGTGGCGAACTTGAACGGACGAGATCCGCATCTCAGAGGGAAGGATAGCCGTTGATTATTGCAACCCTCTGTTTTAGCAGCCAACGTTGAGCATGGCTTTGCCATAGAGTGGGCGCGGCCAAATTAGGGTTTATGTGCAAACCTTGTGTTTTGGTTTTGGGCCGCAAGTTGCCATGCGTCAGGTGGCGAACTTGTGTGGTCGAGATCTGCATCTCAAATAGAAGGGTAGACGTTGATTATTACAACCCTTCGTTTTAGCAAAACAAAGATTGAGTCATGGCCTTGTCAAAGAGTAGGCGCGGCCAAATTAGGGTTTAGGTGCAAACCGTGTGTTTTGGCTTGGGGCATGCAAGTTGCACATGCGTCGGGTGGCGAACTTGTGTGGTCGAGATCTCGCATCTCAAAGAAGGGTAGTCGTTGATTATTGCAACCCTTCGTTTGTAGTAGCCAGCGTTGAGTCACACCTTGTCAAAGAGTAGGCGCGGCCAAATTAGGGTTTAGGTGCAAACCGTGTGTTTTGGCTTTGGGCGCGGGTTGCCATGCGTCGGTTGGTGACTTTGGACGGCTAAGATCCGCATCTTAGATGGAAGGATGGTCGTTGATCGTTGCAACCCCTTCATTTTGGCGGCCAATGACGTGAAGGAGAGGGTCGGCATGGTATAGGCGTGCCAAAACTAGGGTTTGGTGCAACCGTGGTGATTGGCCTCAGGCGCAAGTTGTCGTGCGTTAGGTGGCTAACTTGGATGGTCGAGATCTGTATCTCGAAGAGAAGGGTAGCCGTTGATTATTTCACCCCTTCGTTTTGGCGTGGAGAAGTAGCTGGCATGGTTTGCCATTGGCACGGTGGAGCGGCGGGCATGGTTGGCATGCCTTGGCACAGACGTTGGTGGCATGGTTTGTCATTGCACGGTGGTGCGGGTGGCATGGTTGGCATGCCTTGGCGCGTAGACGTGGCCGGCATGGTTTTCCATTGGCACGGTGGTGCGGCTGGCATGGTTGGCATGCCTTGGCGCAGACGGATGGCATGGTTTGCCATTGGCACGGTGGCGCGCCGGCATGGTTGGCATGCCTTGGCGCAGACGTGGATGGCATGGTTTGTCATTGGTACGGTGGTGCTTACTGGCATGGTTGGCATGCCTTGGCGCAGACGTGGGCTGGTATGGTTTGCCATTGGCACGGTGGCGCAGGGACGTGGCTGGCATGCCTTGGCGCAGGGACGTGGCTGGCATGGTTTGCGATTGGCGCGGTGGGAGAATCAGGGTTAGGTGTATACATAGGTGATGTGGGATTAATACTAAAGGGTTACTGTCGTGGAACATGACACATGTATTAAAAAAAAAGGTACCCTAGTAATTCTTACGTAAATACGCTGATTGTTTCAATAAATGCGCTATTGGTCATAGTGATGTCATGCCAGATATACGGTTTTACGATTTTATCCCTAAGCTAAAAACCACCATCAACAACTGGATACATCTGGAATTGAGAATAACCTCTAGGTTGATAATAAAATGAGGATCTAGGAGGTTGTGGTGCAAAGTAAGGAGGATAAAAAAGGTTTATTAGGTGCATATGAAATTGAAGGAGCAAAACTTCTGCCTCTACCCCTAACAGATGTGAAATTGGGTCTAACATGTACTGCAAAAGCCTTTCCATTAGCCTCAGACATAAGTTCAGTTTGCTTGTTTGTGACCACTATTTCTTCACTCAAAAGATGATTGTGTAATTCTGTAGAAGTAACAGGTGGATTTCTAATTCTAATACCAGTAGAAAGGAACTGTAGTATGAACCTAATCCATTTAAAATAGTTACAACTAATTCATTATCTGCAATTCTTGATCCAACATCAAATAATTTATCGATAACTTTCTTGATTTCACTAAGGAAATTTGAGACCGTACCTGAAGATTGAAGTTTTATACGTAATAGTATAGAATGAGCGGATGAACTTCTAGAAAACCTTGATTTGATTGTCTCCCAGAGATCTTTTGCCGAATCAGCACCAGCAACATAAGCTATAACAGAATCAGATATAGAAGATTGGATCCAAAGAATTAGGGTTGTATCATCATCATGCCAAGCTAGGTACCCTGGATTCTGTATGTTATAAACCATAAAAGTTGGACATTGTAGAGAACCATCAAGAAAGCCAAGAACCTTGTATCGTTTGAGAAGAGGTAATAACAAGGATTTCCAAGTAAGGAAACTGTCCTCTTTGAGTTTATAAGAAAGAAGTGAAGAGATTTGATTGAGAGGTACATTATTAATTCTTGATGCATAATGAATTGGAGGATTTTCCATTATTAAAGAAGAAAATAAGCAAGAAATGATGATGATGAAGGTTATTGAACAGTAGCAGGAATAATAAAAAAGAAATTAGGGTAAAATTCTGGTAAAGAAAATTTTAGATCTGATAAACTCCATTAATGGCGGTGAGCGGAAGCTTTTCTTCTGATACCATAGTGGTAAGAAACAATGAGTTGTATTCAATGAATTGAACGTTACAGTTAAGAGATGTAGGTATCTCTATTTAAAGACATACACCACACTGGCCAGCCTGTATCCAGTTCATACAAGCCACATGGACCAATAACAGAATGAGTAAAGTACATGACAGACAAACCAGACTAAATGACATGCTTTGCTATTACGACGCACTTCATTGCTCGGCATATGTTAGGGATGGAAATGCCAACTGTAGGCTTCCATTGGAAAAAAATGGAAGAAGAAAAAATGAGGGGTTATACTGTTTGGGGACGAATTATTAGGTAAAATTTTCATTCATTTTACACATCCAAGTAATTTTCCATGCCACAAAATGTAATGATGGATAAAATCTGTTCACCAAGTAATTTCTAGATGATATCCAACACAAATGATGGATATTTCTCGCATAAGTTCTACAAGTAAACATGTCAGACATAACCGAGTTTTACAATTAGTATCTGAACCAGTGAAATCTTTGAAAGCTTTCCGAACTGTTGAACTGTCGAGAGAGTACTATTGGATGTTCTAATTTGTTTTGATTTATATATAAACTCTTTCCCCCTCGCAGTGGCGGAACTGGAAAATAAAGTTGGGGCTAGCTTGAAAACTAATTGGATTTGTGGGGGTGGCTTAAGCCTATGTTTTAGGCATGATTTTGTTTTGCCAAACTTAAAACCATGGTGAAAAAACAAGTTTTTCTGGACTTTGGGCTGGCTTAAGCCAGCCCAAGTCACAAGGTGGTTCCGCCACTGCCCCCTCGTACTCAGTTTCCCGATCGTATAAAGCATACTAAAAGGAAGACAATTGCCTATTTTGTGGAGGGAGGATCCCCTCACATGTATGTGACGCGATCACATCGTAGCCGCACCGCCCTTAACACATTATCTCACATTTTGGAAACATTTTTTTTTAATAAAATTTAAACTGTAGCGTATTTGAAGGTGATATTTTGGCAATATGCTCATTGTACAAATTTCTATATACCCACAAGAAATGAGCGCTTTCTGAAATACCAAATCTCACCATCTATAACGGTTTTTATATATAAAATCTTTTTGTCTAAATTGTTAGATAGGATGTAAATAACAGTAACAACGACGCTACTTTTATTTTGCAAATTCAAAAACATAAGCAGTGAAGAGAATTTTTTTTGATGAGGGCGTATTCTGATGGGGCATGGGGGACAAATCAGATGATGACTTGTGGCTTCTTATTAAATGTTTTAACAAATTCTGCTTCCATAAATATTTGAGATAAAATATAGTCAATTAAGATAACCAATATTTTCTCAAAAAATACACTTGTTTGCTATTTTTAGAAGCAAAATTTGTTATTAGGAAAGCCACATGTCACCATCTGATTTGTCCCTCATGGTCCATCAAAAAAACGCCCCCATCCAAAATTTATCCAGCAGTGAAACTGTTTACGAAAAAAATTTCGTTAAATAGCCGGGATGATAGTGTTCCCTATCTGTTAAAAAAACAAAAAGACTATGCAAACCTGAAGATTCTAAACTTCATCTACTTCAAGTCTTCAACCAATTTCCCTTCTTTCCTAATCCGAACTCCATGCCCTTCAATTAATAATACACCTACAATAGTTCCATTGAATCATCTTTCAAGATACAGAAAAATCTAAAACTTCGTTGTGAAAGGAAAAGAAATCCCTTGCGGTGATGCGCTTCTCTAAGTTTCAGGTATTTTTTTTTGAAACCCTAATAAACACTAAATTTCATTCTTTATTTTAATTCAATTCAATTTTTACAAAACTGATCTAGTTTCAACTTTCAACAACAATCATGAAACTATCTTTTTCTCTGAATCCCAAATCAAACCCTAAACCTAGATACAATCAAGAAGAAGAGAAATCAAGTGATGATACCAAACGCGAGTATATAACTGAATTTGACCCAACAAAACCAATCGATGATGGTAAACGACCCAAAATCATTATTCCTCCATTAGAAAACTCATGGAAGTGTACAAATAAGATGAAAAATCTTCAAAGTCTGACAAAAGCTTCTGCTACTGATGATCCTGATAGTCGGTTTGAAGCAGCTCCTCCAACTACAGCTGAAGTTGGTGATCAGGGTTTCAAATATGGATTAACTCTAAGAAAAAAGGAAGATGGTGATCGAGAAGATGTTGTTATGGTTGATGCTAATGGTGGTAGTATTGAAAATATAATGTTGAACAAATTTAAAGAGGATATGGAGAAGTTGCCGGAGGATCGAGGAATAGATGAGTTTGTTGATTGCCCTGTTGAGGGTTATGGTGAGGCTTTACTTGCTGGGTATGGTTGGAAAAAAGGACAAGGGATTGGGAAGAATGCAAAGGAAGATGTTCAAGTTGTTCAGTATGTGAAAAGGGCTGGAAGAGAAGGATTAGGTTATGAACCTGAAATTAATCATTTGAAGATATAGAGGGATACAGAAAAAGAAACTGGTATAGTTCGAGATGCAGATAATAACAAATTACTCAATGTCCGGCTTAAACAAATTGCAGAGTACATCGGAGATCCGAGTCATTTAGGATATTATTGATCTTCCTCGACCAAGATGTGCAATTTCATTAACATATATTATGATTCTTATTCATTGCAAACTAGCATCAGTCTTTCAGATTGTAACTGGTCTTTTTATATTTGAACATTATGTGCTTAATATGAAACTAATTAGTTTTTTACACTCATCACTCACATCTCTCTGTCTTGTGCAAATTTGTATAACTTATCTTGGTGTTTAAATTCATCTGATATGAACTTAAAAGTGATCGACTGATTTGCGATCAAGTCGAATTCTTTTGGTTTTGGTGTTTGAAAATGGTTTAGGATGCTAATATGGATACTACATGAAATCCTTGACAGAATCTAACTTCGTTACATCTGTTCTTAGCAGCGTTAAGCGAAGGACCATTATTCTGCAGAGTGGGTTTGCTGACAGATCCTTGGTAGTGAGTCTAGTGATAAAAGAGTATTTAAAGTTAATGAAACATGAGTTGCTTTGTAAGTGCTGCAATGGAGATCTTGTTGTGATTCTCAGGTTTCTTGATGTGGAAACTTATGAATCAGGGCGCTGAGACTCTCTTTAAAGCTGGCTTGGTCAATGTATGCAACAGTTTTGGTGTCGAGCAGTCTTGAAGATTAGTTGAAGGTGTTCATTACATATATTGGCAGAACGTCTTTTTTAGTTCACTAGGCTTATTGATGCAGCAAATCCAGCCTAAGACTCCAATTGTGCCCAACGCTCATATCTAAACCAAAAAGGTTCACGCCCACACTGGAGCACAGAATTACAGAGTGAAAAGTGCATTCTTGTGGGCGAAATGCATCAAATTTGGAGTTACATATAACCTGGTAGGGTATGCACAGTATTTACTAGTTCATCTTTCATGAATAATATATACAGGAACTGGGAGCCAGTGTGTGTTTAAATCAATTCCACATACCTATGCTGCATCTTAATGCTTCCTTCCTGTGCAAACTAGACTGAAATGAAGTAGACCTTAGGCTGTGATAATTTCGAGTTTAATCTTATAAATTATTCAGGTACTCTTAGGAAAGTAGAGTTAGCTAGGGTTACATATTGAGTAAAGTTTATTTGGTTGTGGGTTTTTCGAATTTTTTAAATTTTGAGTACACTGCTTATAGTTTCTTTGTTGACTCTCGTTGGGTTGTATCTTTATTTCAGATCTGTGAATACTTTCCTACATATCTTGGTTTTTGGCCTAAATTTTAGGGTTTGAAATTGCACTTTCCTGGTTTTTGTGTTCTTGTTTCATGGCTCAATTCTCATGTGCTGTTAAATGCACTTTAAAGTTATCCGTGTTTCTACATGGATTTAGTATATGGTTTCATGTGTTTAGAGTTTGAGGTGGAAATAGCTCGGCTCAAAGAAGGAAAGATGAGATGCAATGACTCATATGTGTTGATTCTTTTCTTTTCTGAGATGCTTGTTTAGGAGAAGCCTACTAGTGATTGATTAGTTTCGTGAGTACCCTTGTATGGAACTGTTATCATTTCTGAGTATTTTTGATTTTTGCCCTTTGGAATTTGATTTGCTATTTTGTTAAGAAGGCAACTGAATTTTTCCCTTTCTATTGATAAGTCATGATTTGTTGTTGTTGAATAATTCTGTTGTAAATATAACCCTTATCGGGAAGGAAACTCTGTCTCTTCAAATTAGCGATAATATGATTGCTTTTGATTTGGTTAAATGAGAGCTCCTTTTGCATGTACTCTATTGTTAGCTATGATTTTACTTATCTGTATATAGCTATCTTGCCTCTCCTGTCCTGGTTTATCAACAAACATGTGACTTATTAAAATGAACAGAATTAACCAAGTTGGACAATGGGAAAAGGAAGTCAGAGCAAAGCCAGAAACTAAGAAACGGATGGACAAGCTTGATACAGTATTCAGTTGTCCCTTTGCAATCATGGATCCAGTGTTGAATGCCGCATGTAAGTTTTTTTTTTCGCTTCCCCTCTACTCTTTTATGGTTGTATACATTAGAAGTAAGATTCAAAGGTGGCTACTGTAGGGTTAAGTAATTGTTGCTAATGTATGTGTTGGTATGAACCTAGCTTTGCAAGGACACCCATATATTTAATCAATAGCGTCATAAAATCTTGTATAAAAAGAAGTTGGTCTCCTGTTTTTGTTATTTGTGCAATCAAAAGAGTCCTAATTTTTGAGTATTTCTGGTGCTTATGTCTACCTAATGGAGTCTAGGGTACTGTGGTGATGCAGAGTACTTTATGAGCATCTCCTGGTGCTTATGTCTACCTACTTTATTGTATGTCACAGGGTACACTGTTAAACGTAGGTTGATTCACTTCGGTTTGGCTGGCGTTTTGAATATGTAATTACTGCCTGATAGCAAGATTACTTTTGTCTGTTTGCAGTGATATGAAGAATTTGATTAAGCCATATCATATGCGGAATCTGCCAAAGAGAGCTTCAGCATGACAATCAATGGTATGATCTCATCTTGTTATGAAACTTTTGAGTTGGTGAATATTTCTCTTAAGGGGTTCAGTTTTGCACCTTATCTTTCTGTGAACCTATCTTATTGTTACAACTGTATCTTGACATCTCGCCTTGGGTGTACTTGCAGCCTTATCTGAACCTGGATAGATGTAAGTCTCGATACATCTGAATTTTTTGATTACTAATAGTTCTTGTATCCTCTAATTGCTTTTCCATTTACTTGTCACTGAACAAATTATTTATTATACAGATATAGTAGATGGATCGATGAATGTGAACGGTCAACAATGTTGAAGATGATTAGGCGAGAGGAGAATTATATCTCTGTAACCTGATGGGAGAGGTGCTGTTAACTCCCACATATACATAGGTGTAAAATAAGTACTAGCTGCTAGTTTTCCATTACTTTAGTGGGTACTATACACACTGAAAATGCTAATGATAATGTCGTATCTATAGTGTAATGAAGACTTATATTTCGCTTACGTGCAAATAGACACTATGCTATGATGTTTTCTTACTAAATTGAAGGTTGCTGTTTGTCTTCATCTTGAGACATCTTAGGAGACTTCTAAGCTATTGCATTTTGATACTTAACATCTCGACTGATTGTCCAATTGAAAGCATAAGCTGCCTAAATTAGTGATCACTAAGTAGTCAGATTCACACAAGGTAATGGAATATTTGAAGTCCAATTTAGCTAAGGGGGAGGAAACTTACCTACATTCACCACAAAAGGAAGCTAAAGCCTAGTGCTATTATTCCCGGCCAATTAGTTTTAAGCATGTTCCCTGCATGGCTTGTGGGGATGATCAAAGCGCATAACAGAATATAAAGATGCTCAATGCAGCTAAACAACCTAAATCCTGGCGAGATTGGGGTATACCCAAACTAATTGGGGTATACCCAATAAGACAAAATCAGGTCATTATGAAGTAAAACCAAGCCACCCTTAACCTATATTTTGTAAATGGCTAAAATGCCCCACAATGATTAACTCTAATTTAACTAAAATGATTAGATTAGTTAAATTAGTTAGATTAGTTAGTTGATTTAGTTATAAGTTGAGTTTTAGAAATCATTTAGAGAGAGAATTAGTATGAAGGAGTAGGGAGATTTTGGGGGAAAAGTTAGGGTTTTGTGAAATTTGTGATACGAGTGAGATGAGTGATTCTAATCCCGATTTTGAAGTGGGGAGTCTTCTAACTTTCCTCCTACATATGAGTACTTTATGATGATCTACTGCAATCATGATCGAATGGATTACATGCATGACCCTCACTTTTATTTTCCTCAAACTCATGATGGGTATGGAAGTGATGAATGTATTGAGCCAAACGAAGAATCCAATGACCAAGAAGAAGAGAATGTAGCTGCAAGTAATCGTAGACAACCTACGTAGTGAAGATTGTGATTTTTCCATGCAATGTATCGATTTTGGTTTTTTTTTTTTCGCCTCACTGCATGTAGTCGGTAAGGTCGACGCTTGTCGATCATGTCGCCATAAAAGCCGCTTGGTTCTACTTTGAATAACGTGCCGACTTTCATGAGCAAGACCCACGCCGGCAATGTAGAAAATTTGAACTGTCGACTTTTATTTTTTGAAACACAGAGCCCTTACTTGAAAATGCGTACGGCATTGTAATGTTTTCATACCTTGTCGCTTTTTTCATGCTCCAATGTTTATATTCTATTACCTTCCTGGGCCTTTTCTAGCCGGCATTGTTTTATATGTCGAGCCATGCCGACTAGTGGTAATACACATCAACAAAACTTTTGATGTTTTGTAGATCGTGGCATTGGTACCTATGGAGGATCACCCTCAAGCTCGAAGAAAATTGGGGTCCCGATCACTTCCGAACATTATGCTAATGATTTGGAATGGAAGGAAAAAGACGACGGTCAATTGGATTGTTGAGAAAGCCAAAGAGAAGATGTGCGTTCTAGTGAAAAAAACACCCAACAAAGAGATACGCGGTTTTGAAATGGTATGCGAAAGTGTTATGGTTTTAGGAGGAAAGTCACAAGAGGAAGGGTTATGTGTATGATAAGAAGACGACTAGGGTGTAGCAAGACGAAGTCAAAGAAGTGTGGATGCCCATTCAAGATTATTTTTGGGAGGAAACAAAGATACCGACAACGTGTGGAGAATGAGTAGAGTTGATGTTGGTTGGCATAGCCATAAAGATCCTGGACACTCTTGTTGGGCATTGTCAAGTTGCCAAGTCAAAACCGCACGAGTTCGAACAAGTAAGAACAAGTTGGGGAATTAAACCAAGTAAGCTCCTAAGTAAGTTCAAGAGGGACGACCCGCATAACCTCTCTTCATTGTCTACAATTTATGCTGCCAAGGCAACTATTAAAAGAATTGAATGGATGGAAGAAAGGTGATGGAAGAATCACAAT
Source organism: Papaver armeniacum (assembly GCA_023531295.1). Taxonomy (NCBI): domain Eukaryota; kingdom Viridiplantae; phylum Streptophyta; class Magnoliopsida; order Ranunculales; family Papaveraceae; genus Papaver; species Papaver armeniacum. Next base: position 1,070,916 of record JAJJWW010014413.1, read on the forward strand.
GGTTAATACACAAATACAACTACACGGTGAGACACCATGAGTCATCGAAGGAAGGTGGATCGTATTTTCTTGCGCATCCCGATATGATTCAATTCGCTTGTTTTACCAAGTTTTGTTCATGGATTGTACTTATAAGACGAATAGGTACAACATGCCTTTGTTGAACATTGTAGGACAAACCTCGATAAGCAATCGTTCACTATGTGGCATGGTGTTTTATGGATCGTGAGAAGGATGATAGTTATATTTGGGCATTGGAAACTTTGAAGCTTCTCTACCACGAAGACGAAACTCCGGGGGTTATAGTCACCGACAATGAGCAAGCAATAATGAACGCCGTGAGGATAGTCTTTCCCAATGCACAAAATTTCCTTTGCACTTGGCATATACAATGCAATCTTAGAAAGAATTGTAGAAGTCGGATCCAAAAACCGAAATCAAAGAAAGGAACTAAACGTGAAAAAGGAAGATGAACGTCTTAGCAAACTAACTAAAGAGGAGCGAGAGAAGGAGAAAGAGAAAGAAGACGAAGAATGGAAAGAAGGTGAGATTAAGTTTGGGTTATTCATGAAAGCGTGGTAATTAGCTTCATCTTACCGTCGCAACATGGATCTGTGCATGGTAGAAGGTTGATTTTAGCAACTTCATCTTCATACGAAGCTACACGCTCATCTATCCAATAGAAAAACCCACAACAAGTGCATTTTGGAAGCATACTATTGATATACACCTCCTATTGCAAACTTTTTCATGAGAAATAAGAATCCCTTACAACCTTCAATAGTGCATTTGCTTCCTTCAAAGGGACAATCCCTTGCAAAATGACCACTTAGTGTACAAAGACTACAAATATTTGGTGGTGAAACTTCCATTCTTTATGCAAGGTTGAAGATGAAGTTGGGAATGCTTTTATAATAAAAACATACCTAATATCTTGATTTTGAAATTTCTAGCCATCGAAAGCATTCAATGGGTTGTACTTTGTACCTAAAAGGTGCAACTAACATTCAGTCGGCAAGGTATATACTTCATACCAGGCCTCAAGTACTTTGTCTAAAAGTGCATAAACAAAATAATAACTCTAAAGCAACTAAAACCGAAAAATTCAAATAACTTCTAAGAGTTCAAAACATAATGAAAGAGTTCAAACCACAATCTAAGTTTCTAAACCAAGTGAAACATAATAAAGTTTAAGAATTTCATGGATCCTTCTTGTTGTTGTTATCTTCCTCCCCATCACCCAGCTTTTTCACCGGCATCGCCTTTTGCTTTTCCCTTCCCCTTATCTCGCCACATGTAGTCACCATCCTCATTGTAATAGGGGTTCACTCCGAAAAGTCACATGCCCCCCAAAAGTTCTTGGATCAACCTCCTCTTCTTCCTCCTCCCGATGATGTGCATTTCTTCATAGTTGAGGGGATTCTTAGACTGTTCATAAACCTTAGAAATTCTTCTCGATTTTCCTTGCCCATCAAACATAACTTTCTAAACGGGCAATTCTCTTGATTTCATCTTTAGGTTCTTCTAAATGGGATAAATTGTGTCCAAATATTCAAATAGCTCTTCCGCATTGTTAACAAGACAAGGTAGTTCTTCTTTGTTTCCTCCGGGAACCTAAACAATGCACAAATAAGATATATGAAACAAACAACACAACACCTGACCTTCTACCTGCCTAAGAAGCCCCGATAAATAAACATTTGTCGAGCTACATTAAAGAATGTTGTTAACCAACTACCCCGCCGACTAATAAAACGCCGGATTGGTACTATCTATGAAAGATGCCGACTAATAAATTAGGAAATTAAGGTTTCATGCCTAACGCTTCGGCATGGTACAAGTCAAAAACAACGCTTCACCAAATATAACCCTAAGCATGGTTGGTTATTAGACCTCGCCGGCCCTCGTTATTGTCAAACAGCGCCATGGCTCGATGAAAAGTCTGGGATGTTATTCATCCCTAGACCATGCCATTTTCTTCAAAATACCAATGGCTCAGATGTTGTTTTAAGTATCGACCTTCTAGGCCAACAAACCTGAAAATCATAATTTTCGATTTCTAACCTAATCTAACAATCATATACAATAAAACAATAATGGGTTTGAGTTTATAAATCACTTACAATCTTCTTTTCGCCTTTAGAGGTTTCTTTTCAAAGATCTTCAAGGATTTCATTCTTGGGTTTACCTGCTCCAACCTTTCCTTTACCTTTTCCCTCCGATTTGGAGGTTTTCATGTTACCAGTTGAATCTCTTCTTCTTTGGATCGCTTAGAATCAACCATTTTTTTTTGGGTAGAAAATCAAAATTCAAAATTTTGGTTGATTTTAAGTTTTGGAATGAAAGAGAAGATGAGAGGGTTTAGAGAAGAAGAATGAAAGAGAAGAGGAGAGGTTTTGGTTAATCGGTTTTTGGTTTTTAAGTTTAGAGTTTAGTTTTAGGTTGATTAGTGTAGGGGTATTTAAGTAAGTTTACTACGTTTTGGCCTCCCTTAGTAAGGTCACATGTCCACTTAAAATTGGGTATACCCCAATTAGTTTGAGTATACCCCAATCTCAACAAGGAGAAAGGACAAATACTATGCAAATAAACACGTCACGTATCTGTCTTGAAAAAACTAGTAGTTAATTTGCCGCCAGCACCACCTCGGATAAGCTAAAAAATGGAAAACGAGTCGGGTTATGTGTTGGTAGCCAGGATGGAGAATTTGCTACGAGGGGGAAGTTGTATTCCTTGGAATTTTGAAGTAACGCGGTGTATTGGAAGAGGTCAGTATGGTGCAAGGGTCATATTTCAGAACATTCTTATATTTTGGGGCTAGCCTTGCTTAGAAGAGTCAAAACTCGGCACGAACTTCACAAGTGTTGATTATAACCTAGCACAGCACAACAAAATGAGGTGCAGGCGGCTTCATCGAGTCCAGATGAGGTGACTGCGAATACAGATGGCCAAAGAGGGCACTTCTGCTGGATTTGATGCCATTATCAGGTACCGGAAGAGTTTTGCTGCTGCAGCTATTGGTGGTTGCTCTTGGCTTCGTTGCTCAGTTTCAAGATGTAAAATTGGGGTTGAAAAATGAAGGGCTTAGGAAGATGCATATATGTACAGACTCTATGGCATTGTAGACTACTCGACTTGGTAATAAGAAATTTGGAACATACAGCGGGCTACTTAGAAGTATAACTGAATCCTTCGACCAAGAACTCTGGGAGTCATTCTGCGTGACTAGCCGCAACTATTAATACAACAAAAAAGGGGTAGTATAAAACCGCAACCATTTATACACAACTCTACCATAAGAGTTACCAAATGAATGAGAAAGAAAAAACCATTCAATTTTTTACGGGTACGTGACTAGCTTTTCACAAAGATGATCTCGTTACAAAAAGACTTTTTGAGTGTTACAATTTCATCTCATGGAGGAAAATTAGCTCTTGCACAGGTTTATAGGTAAGAAAAAGGTTGGGGGTTGACATGGTCCTAGTTGACATTGAAGAGGAAAGTTGGAACACAGTTTCTTGATGGCTCAACAAGAGAATACAACCGGACACGAGAAAACATGATATAATGCAAAATTATTAGTAAAGAAACAGAAGCTATACCACCCTATACAGATTTATTTATACCCTCTTATCATTAGTAGCACAACTATTGTCTTGGCAGTTGGGAGTTCTACCCAAAGCATGTACAGTCTTTCTTTTGCTGAATGTTAAACCTCAGCAAACCTGTGATTGCTGCAGGAGACTCTGACACAGTAAAAGAAACAACTATACAAACATCTCCAATGCGAGTAAAAAGGAGATAGGTTAATATCAGGTAGATGAAGATGCAGAAACGTTTGTTGGGAAATAGGTCATTAAACCAACTGCCCCAACACGAATGCATCAGCAGCTACTACCCTTGACAATGAAAAGTCACATAAACTAAGGAACAAATCTCCTCCAGCTACTACGCCCTGATTATGAAATACTTAAATAAGTTATAAGTCATTGGACTAAGGAACAAGTCTTCTCCTTTTACTATGTTCCATAATAATCATTTAGTTCAACAGTGTACCCGTACGAGGCATTCACTCCGCACCAAGTTTTCAGTGGAAGGAGCCATCAGATTTGGAGCCGAGTAAACATTTGCATTTGCATCCTTTGTGTTGCTCTTTGGCCTACCCTTAACAGATCGTTTATTATCTGCAGGAACCTCGGCATAACCTCCCCATTTGCTTCTGCAGATCTGCAAGTGGGTCATTGGTTACTTTTCCTTTTGGACTCTTCCTTCCATCAACAATCTTGAACTCTAGCCTATATAAAGCGCACGCATCACAGTTAGTAATCTCGTATTCATACAGGTGCCACTCAAAACCATTCAGTGGCTGGGGGTCCATATAGTATGAGATCTCTTTAGACCGTCAAATTCCTTCATCTGTTGTTTCCTCGACTCATGCCAACCACGACCACTGTAATCTGGCAATGACCTCTGCTTCCTATTACCACTTTCAAATGCTCTCCGTGGCTTATCGAAGAAGACCCACTCTCTGATTGTTTCACCATCGACTAAAGAAAAGATCAAAGAGGTCTGCAGTTTTAATAGAAAAAAAGACCAATTGATCAAAAAAATAAAATAGAAAAAGACTAGTAAAAACCAAACCGATGAAACAAATCAACAAAAAGAAAATAAGGTGGTGAATAAACATCAATGCCCAGGAAACACGTGGGACACAAACAGAAACTTACCAGGAGCATTCCACGGGGACTTGGTCGTAGCAGCTCCCTCGCATTCTGGAATACCAACAAATTTTCCATGTGCCTTAGCTTTGAGAGCAGCAAATAGTGGACCATCTTTCAGACCTATGCCTGCAGGTCACTACTGGAGTCATACCAGAGGGCCTTCCTGCATGGCTAGGAGAGCGTGGAAGCTACTGCAATAGTCTTGATACCAGTCAGCCCCTTGAGCAGGCCATAGACAGTCCCAAAGTGCGCATATAGGACCTAAGAAGGCAGAAGGCGGAAGACGTATACTAGGGGGCAAGTCAGAGAGATTCTGCATAGCATCTTCTCCGCATTGTCCTGGACCATTGTAAACAAGACAAAGATTTTGGTCGAAATCTTGCTGTAAATCAAATTGATGGAAGGCGAACTGATTCACAGCCTCCAAGTTGGTTATCATGTTTGGATGCATCACTGGAAGAGATTCTTTACACTGATCAAGCCCTTGATATCCATGTTCTTGTGGGACTTGATTCACAAAATAGCTCTGTAGACAAAGCATTGTAACATCATATCAGAACATGGATGCAGTAACGTGTAAAAATTCAAATCACAAATCAGTGAAAATGAAGGCCACGGATATTTTACTTCAACAAAAATAAAACTGTGTTTGTTTAGTTTACATGCAGTTATTCCCAGGTAAATACTGTGACAGCATTCTAATGGCCCTTATACCAAGAAAGAAAATCAGAGTAGTTTACATATGCCATTTGGGAGATAATATAAAACCAAGACCCAAAACAATCAATCTTGTTAGGAGGTACTGTACTAGGAAAGGAAAAGGCGACTTCCATTTCAGGTCAACCGCTGTTGCTTTGTAACTCGATCACGGAGAATGACTATCCAACATAGGACCTACAGGGACCACTAGATGCCTAATGGCATCAGTGAATGAGTCCATCATATCATATCCTGACTAGCTTCATGCACCAAAACTGAGTATCCGTGCTAGTTGAGATACCATTTCAGTTCTTGAAGATTGAAGCCGACCTCAAATTTAGTAAGCCAATAAGGAGATAAAGTGCATACTCCTACCGTACATACTTAAAATCAAAGCATTGCAGGAGATGAAGAATATTGAAGAACAACTCCCCATACTTTCTAGTCATATGTTTCAGAATCCCCAAACCCGATTTTGGCTCAAATACAATAACCATGTCAATGAAATACGTTACAAGAGTGAAACCAATGTGATGACATAAACTCAAAATGTGAGATAACGAACATTCTGAGTTCTCCACTTAATTTTATGAAATGCAACATGCAAATATAACACAAGTATCTCGATGATCAGCCACACGAAACAAATGCAAGCAATGACAATTAAAAGGAAAAAATAGAACCTAAAAAAATCAGAAAAATTCTTACATCAACAGATAAATTAGTATTATCTACAGCTGGAGGAACGGATTGAACATCAGGCTCAGGCTTTGGGTTTCCAGGCTCTTTCAAAGCACTAGTAGCATCATCCTCCTCATCGCATCGCTGCAATAGACGGCAAAGATCTTCCGAGAAAGTACCTAAACTGCCACCCTGCAATATGCACTTCTTGAATAAAAAAAAACCTCAAGAACCTCGAAAACTAAAAAGATAATAATTTATTAAATACTACAGAAAGAGATACTAACCAGCAAAGAAGAAGCGGAGAAGGTTCATTAAGTTCAGCTTTCCACTCTAACATCTGATGTACCTGTTCCTCTAGAACAGCAACATCACCAGAACGACTCTCTTTACGAGCAAATTGTAGATCTGTAAATACTCCTTGTAGATCATCCACACGATTTTTAGCCTTATCTTTAAACAACTGATGAGATGCAGATTTCTTTGAACTCTTCATAATCAAACCCTATAATCCCAAACAACACAAAATCATTTATAACCCTAATTCCACACATAAAAAGGAACAACAAAAATGCTTTTACATAAATAGCGAAACAACCAAGTAATTAAACTGCGATATCCACAGTTGCGCGATCAAAGGGAATAATTGAAATAGAAAGAGGCAAAAAGTAAGGTAATGTAAAAATGCAACAGCTGACAAACCCTAATTTGGTATTACTTACAAGAGTCTTTGTCTTTCCAATTGAGCAATAATATTCAGAAGAACTCTCAGATGAGAAAATAGTAAGAGAAGAGAGATATTCGGAGTATGAATTTCTCTCTCTCTAATCTGTCAATGCGGAGACCCTAAAGGTAAAGTAAAGATGTACGCGGCAAAAGCAAAAAAGAATGAGGGAGGAGAGAGGGACGATTTATTATGCTCGATCAGATAAACTACTTACATTTTGCCTCGGATTTTTTTAGTGGGAATGTTATTTATGCCCTATCCATGGGTCATGCACAAACATCCTTTATTCATTTATGTGTTTACCCTTAATAGCATAATTGATATTTACTTTAAAAAAAAATACCGATAATTCCATATTTAGCCTTCCTCATTCACTTTCGTTCTTCTTCACTTCGATAAAGAGAAAAAATCTCATCCCTCCCACCACCGTTATTTCTCTCCTCCACTTTCACTCATCACCACCACCACCATCAAATGCGCTTCTCCACCGTAATCGCCACCAACATCACCAGATCTCCGACACCTTCATCTTCATCGCCATTGTGGATAACTTGATGATTAAAACCAAATATAAAGCATCAGAAACTTCAAATTCATGTCGATTTTAACTGGATTGGGATTGAAAAATCTAAAATCGTTGATTACAGATTATTAATACTGATTTTTTTTCGATTTGGAAGACGGAATGAAAATCGATTATCAATTTGTTGGATCCGAAAATCCAATCATCTAAAAGCGATTAAAAATGGATTATCTTCTTTCTCTTGCTTTGAAGTTTGTTGGTGTTGGTGGTATTGTAACTGGTAGTGGTGTAGATAGAAAAGGTTAGATTTAGAAACGACGAAATTGATGGAGATTGCGGTGGTTGGTTGGAATAGTGATTGAGACACACGGTGGTTAAGATTGCTTGTTGTGGTGGTTGAAGATCTTTGGTGGTGGTGATATGAGGAAGGAAAGAAGAAGAGTATACAAATGATGGTGGTGGAGCTTATTCCCCGAGGTATGGTTTCTTTTCCGGGCGATTCGAGAGAGAGATTTGAGTGATTGGGTGATTCGGTTGAAATCATCAACCACCAACGGAGCAGCTAAAATTTGATAATTGATCCCGTTCCCAGATTTTCTTACTCCCAAGTTATGGTTTTAGATCTCAAATTGTTTTATTGTCGATTAAATTGATTTTAATTGAATTATTGTTAAATTGAGTAATGCAAATTTGGGTTCATATGAATGAACTTGTGTTGAAATAGGAAGAAGGGGTATGAAATGAATGTTGGGGTCGTAGGAAGTTTGGATGGATTTGTAAATGAATGTTTGGAATGGGAGTAAATAGTTGCGAGGAGAGAACAAGGTGAAAGAGAGCTAATACAAGAGCAGAATGAAGGTGTTGCAAAGGTATGTGGTCTTTGGGATTGAATTGCTGTTGAATAGAAGTTTGTTGGTCAATGGAAGCAGGCTCTAGTAAAAGTGATTCATCTCGGTCATCTCTCTCCGAGTTGAATTCAAGACTTTCTCCCAACACCACTAGCTTGAAGATACCCGAAATTTAATGGTGCAGGCAACATCTCATGAAGATATAACACACGTCAAAGTAATCACCGCAACCTAACTAACTAGTCGAAATACTTAGTTGGTGAAAACAAACATGAAAACTTAAGCAGTATGGGAGTACAAAATGAGGTAATTAGAGACGATTTCATTTGTTGATTGACTGGGACAACTCTTTTTTAAAGGCCAAATAACCAAGTAAGTTATTCTCATGCCTTTTTGGGATTAATGAAATATTGTGCTTCTCATTTATACTAAGCTTGTATTTTCATGAAATGTAACAAGACCCTCATACCCAAAGTGGCTCTGTGTATGTTCAGTCTTGATACTGGCGTTGTTCATGTCAAAGTCAGAGTGCTTTTGGCCGGGCTCAAAGAAATTTGTCGGAACCGGCACTGTTTTTAGCTCCTCGAGGTATTCTAAATAAGTATGTCTATGTAGTTGGTCTATATTGGGTCTTTGTAATTGGCAAAGATATATATTATTGTTGAGCATGTGATTCATATAAATGCTTCTTTCTTTTTATGGCTTATTATGCTCGATTCTAGTTCTTCTTGTTTATGGTTTGGGGTTTGTGTTTCGTGTTAGTTGTGTATCGACGGGGATGCCAAACAATAAATGCGTTATTAACAACCAATTTAAAGAAAGCGGGAGCCATGTAGTCACGGATATCAAGAGTCCGATCGGGCGTAAGAACCGAGGTTTTTATCTTGTACACTTGAAAAAAATTTCGATATGCCGATGCGATGAATGTATTTGGACTCTAGATTTTGGGAACAACTTGGGAAAGTTGCTTTCCCTTTTGGAGGCAACTTGAGCTAGTTATTTGGATTCAGGAGCAACTTGAGCTAGTTGATTCTTGCATTCGAAAGCAACTTCGAGACGTTGGGGTTTTATGCAGTGCGGAGCGCACTAGATACCTCGTGAGGATCCGATCATTGGTCGATAATGGAATAAACTCTATCAAGTGCACACTTTATTCTTATGACCTGCCCAAGTAGAGCTTCATGAAAATTGATTTCGCGGTATCCTCTTCAATTGAAATGGTTGTTATAATAAAGTGCCCACTTTGCCGAAAGCCTTTTTGCCCATTGACGAAGAGAAGCATTAGTGAAGAACCACACTCAAGTATTCAACAATAGATGTGGATGTCCATTGATCATGGACAACCGGATGGAAGGTACAAGATATTAAATATCCAAGCGCCGCAAAGTTCTTTTTTGGGTGATAGTAAGATGACAATAGATGTTGTTTGTGATGTGTTGTGTTTTTTTTTTTTTTTTTTTTTTGACGGTGATTAGTCTAATGTAAGTGGACTCGGTAACCCCTTTTTGGTTGCGAATGTATCTTAGATAAATTTACTACTCTTACGATGTAAAGTTATGACTAACACCGATGAACGTTGGTAACTAGGAACTTAGTAACCTCTTTTTGGATGGTAAATAGACGTTGGTTGGAATGATCATGTTCATATCAAAGTTTTGATGAATTTTCCTCTTTTAGTTTCCTTCACTTTTTGAAGACAACTTGAGCTAGTTGCCTCAGTTGAGACAACTTGAGCTAATTGGATCCATTTTTGTTTTTCAACTTGTACACCGTGCCACAATATTTATTGGAGACAACTTGAACTAGTTGCCTTCACTTTTCTGACAACTTGACAACAAGTTGACTCCATGTGAAGGCAACTTTGTGCTGGTGCCTTCACTATGGTTTATGCTAATTACGGCGGTGGCGATGGTGGTCGATTGGTGGTGGTTGTTGGCGGTGGTGGGCGGTTAAGGTGGTTTATGGCGGCGGTGGTGGAGGCGGTGGTGGACAAGTGGTGGTGGTTGTTGGAGGTGGTGGACGATTATGGTGGTTGTGGGTGGCGGCAGCGGTGGTGGACGCGCGGTGGTGGACGGCGGCGGTGGTGGGTGGCGGAGGTGGTGGTGGATAGTGGTGGCGATTGGCAGTGGTGGCGATGTGGCGGTGGTGGACAATGGTGGTCGTCGGTGGTGGTGGTTGGTGGTGGTGGTGCGCGGCGGTGGACAATAGTGGTGGTGGGACAGGTGGTGGTGGGCAGGTAGAGGTAGTGTTTTTTTTTTAATAGTGGTTAATAGTTTTGTATATACACTATAAAAGAAAGGGTATTTTAGTAATGTATTATGCTTAGGGGCATTTGTAAAGTTCATAAGGGTATTTTTGCAAGGACCTCCATAGTAGGGGTATATAGATAATATTCCCTTTTTTTATTGGGGTAGGATCCAAGGTTACAAGGTGTTGCAAACCGGCCAGTTTGCACCCATTATTGAGCTGGCAAAGTGAGGTCTGGCTAAGTGGTAGAACGGTGTAGTTTAGACCTTAGCGGTCGAGGCCGGTCAGTAGAAACACTGCCAGATAGATCTGATGCAACGACCATAAATCCCTCTTTCTATAACAACTCAATATTGAATTCATTTGAACTCACCTTTTCCTTAGCTTTTCCAATTTTTTCAAAATATGAACATGACTCGGTTCATGAAAGTGCAACATACTTTATAGAAAATCAAATAGTTGAACACCGAGTTAATGTGCAAAATAAAATAAGAAGAGCAAAAAACGCAAGAGTTGCACATCAGCGCAATTTTAGTACTTTCGAAGATGAATGCATCTGGCGTTGGATTTATGTTTTCTTCACTAATCGTCCCATTGTTGATGGCACACTCTGAGTCCATTCCGTTTTGGGGACGCGTTTTTCTGTAAATTTGAAGAACAAACAATGAACCTAAAAAAAATCGTTATGCGTTGGTGTTGGAGCGCGGTTTATTGAATTTTCTAAGAATTATAACAAGTATATTGCTATGATAAGGGAAGCGGCTCGAAACATGAGTGGTGAAACCCTGCTGGACATTGAACAAAGGTTTCGTGTAGAGTGGCTCCGTAAAAACTGAAAGGAGTTTCGATATGGAAGTTGTTATGAAATCTTAAAAGTGTTGCCCAAATTTAATCTAATTTATATGTTTTAATTTCTTAATTGTTAACTTAAGCATGAATGTAAAGGTATATTTTCATTTATCAAACAAAAGTGCAATTACATTAAATGATCATCCAATAAAAGTGCGATTACATTAAAAGGAATTACATCTATCAAACTAGTGATTTCCAAAGATATATTCCCATGTGCCTGTTTGATCCTCCGAAACTCACCGCCTTGAGTTTGAGATGGTGGTTGAAGTAGCATCAAAGTGATCATAACCTTGATATGGTAGGAGATGGTTAAATTGGATGAGCAGTGCTTGAAATAGGTGAAATGATGAAGTATTTGTTGGGGTATAGGTTGCAAACATAAATGCATCCATATTTACGTGACCACCAGGAGTAAATAAATGACCTTAGGGTATGAAACCCCTAGGGCTTTGGAACCGTATATCCGTCATATCCACGTCTCCTCCTCCTGCTGCTACCTAAGCCTCTCCACTATATTTGGAGTAGAATGATGACTTTTACGACCTCCATCACGACTTACACGACTTTTTGACTGCTACCTGAAGGGGACATACCCATTTGAAATCTTTTTCCTACGGGAGTCTCAGGCAATTCATAAGTCAAATTCTCCCTCTGGAGCTGCATCTCTCCCAAGTAAAAAATTATGGAATCTACCGAGAAGTATTAAAGTGTTAAACTGGTTCTGATACTCTTCTGGCGATGCCACCATACCGTAATATGGATACCTCTATTGTAGACCTTTAGTACTAAATGGAATAGTAACAATATCTCCAACGAGAGATAAAGTCTGGACTTCCTAAGATAGAACCCATTTGATGATAGGATAAGTACATGTTTCACCGTCGGTGGTGGAGGTTGGGATGAAAGATTGGTAAGTGGCAAATTGCTAAGTGTTGTAAAATCAACACGCCCAAGTTTTGTGGTTGAACGAAAATATTTAGTTTGCATACCTTCGGAACCAACCTACGCGTAATCAAAGTCATTATCTCGGGATTTGGATCAAATCTTTAGCTTCTTTCCAAGATTATCCATTATGAATCAACGTTATCCAATCATCATGTGAAATTATTGAAGTTAGAAACAGAGTTTGATTGCTTTTACCTTTCGTCTTGCGCCTAAAAGAACATGTCTTTCTCCTTAGTACCAAATATCATGACTCGTAATATGACCGTAAAACACAACTATCTTAAGGCTTTACTCTAGCATGCTTTGTGCTATTGGTTCATGGTACTCGTCAAGAGAAATATACGGCATCACTTTCATGTTTATACTAGTTCTGCATAGTTGTTGCATCCTCTAAACATCGGCGACATTTTGACCATCATTCATTTGACCAACTCGATTATCGGCTTTGTACTTGTGCACGATTGGAAAAATTATTCGACTTTCGTGAAGATCGGGATCGTGAGCCTTTAAGTAAGTATACCACCAATACTAAAAATAACATTAATGAACATTGTTGTGTTAGTATATTCACCACTAGTTTAACAATTAACTCGATAATGAATCAAATAATACAAAGGGATTGTGGTTCTTACCTCCAATACGACCCAAAATCCATTCAAGCTATCTTTATTCACACATGAGCATTCACCGAAACTTAAGTCTAGTTCAAATTTGAAATTGCGGACCCCCAATTATAATTTTGCTCTTTAGTTAAATCTTCTAAAGAGTCGAGAAATCCAATTAATGCCACCGAGCTAGTATTTGGGAACATAACTCGGCCTAACAACCATAACACAAATATCGTTCAAGCTCTGGATAATCGCTAACTCTTTTATTATCCTTTTTAGCAACATAAAGGTTCAAAAAAGCCTTAAACCAATACACTCTTAATCCATATGAGTGTAATATTCTAGATTATTGCTTTTCTTCAGTATCATTTGCGTACAAGGGAAGTAGTTGTTTCCATCTCTTTTCCGATGTCCATTTTATTTGGTTAAATTGTATTAAATCACCCTTACATTTTATTCCCATCAACATATACAAATCTAGCGATGTGAACTCAAGAAACAACATGGTCATACAATTAGAGTCTGTATCTAAAACTAAAAATTGAATCTCTAAAAATTAAGTTTGTATCTAAAACTAAAAATTAAAATACTGAATGAAAAAATAGAACTTACCACACTCGAAATCCTTGAAAAAGAACGTATTTGCAGTGTTCCACCAACGCTCTACTTTAACTCGCACAATTTGGGTCCTGTGGTTTTTGCCTTTTATGAAATATAAACGCTGCCAAGGATATCTTCGCAAGGAATGATAAACACCTTCGGGGGAGGAGCGCAAATACTTTGGTTATCTCAAACCACCCACCTCTTTGTTTAGGTAAACCAACTCGCTCGGGATGGTTAGATATATGCGTAGGTAATACACCAGGTCCAAGTAGTTGCCTAACATTTGCGAACTTTTTTTCTTTATCTTGAACCCAGACGTCATCACATATTGTGGTAGTCAATTGTTCTTTATCTTTTATGTTTTTGTTTCTTTGTCTAGTTATTTTAGTACTCATTTTTAAATAAATTAAGCAAAAGATCGCCCTGGTTTTCTCTCTAAAGACGGGAAGAAGAAATTTGTGTGAATGAAAAACGAATCGGTGTGGTGATATTTATAGACGATATAACATCGATCGTGTGCGGTCGAGTCTGAATCATTGACGGTGTAAACTCGAGCGTTAGGTCGAAACTCGACCTCTCGATAGATACCCGATCGCTTTACAATGTTCTCATAGTGGCGCAACCAGATTTCTAGGCCACCTGGTATGGCATATGGGTGGTATAGCCACCCCTCATAGGAACCGGCCTAATGACCACCATTTCTCTTATAAAATCTAAACTGCGATGAATTTGAAGATTATTTTTTAGTAGCATCTTGCTCTTGTGAATCTATACATTGCTAAAAAAAAATGAGTACTTTTGAAAACGTATAAAACCACCATCTGCCACTTTAAAATCAATCGTTAAAGACTATTTGGTTGAAATAGAAATTTATAGATGGTGAGCTCATTTTTTAGTAGGAAGGCAACACTTTATAAGAGAAGTATGCCATAAAAAATATAGTTTCAAATTTATTGGTGTTTAGGTTTTGTAAGAAAAATTGCGCCAAAACATCAAAATAATGTCATTCTAACCATATTATTGGATCCTTCCAATTTATTATTTTACTCTTCTAGAAACCTTGTACACATGTAGCCGTTAAGAAAACCAAAATTCTTAATCTACCTTTAAGAGCAAGGGTTATGGATTAAGTGTTTTTAACGCTCATTCACTACCAAATTTAATAAGGCAAGAATATTTTCGCACCATGGGATACTATAGAAAACCGATTGAGTGGCTAAACATCATCTTCTTGAGAATAAAGATTCACTTGGGCTCTTGATCTTCCTAGCTCAAGTATATATTTAGGTTTTTTTATAACAAATTTAGTATTAGTATGAGACACATTTTAAATAGGTTTAAATAAATAACAATACCGAGGAAAATATTTGAGTTTAATCGATGGTTTTTTTTTTCTCCAAGCGGATGAAGATCGGTATATTAGTCCACATTGTCGAGCACTCCTTCAAGTGAAGGAGTGCATGAATAAGTTTGGGTGAAAGAGAACCTCTCTACTACCCACAATAGCAAATAATTTGATCAAACTCTTTCATTTTTAGTGAGACTTATCACCTCATAAGCCTTGTTCTAAGGCCAAGCACTATGATTGAGTGTTTTTCTTAGTTTTAGCTACATTATAGCTAAAGGCAACCATTATTGTGACACCCCGTGTTTTTAGCATGGCGCATGCGCAAAGATGCGTCATGGCATGAGATGAAGCTTTATTTCAAGCTTCGTTGCGTGTTAAGAGAACATTGACCTAGAGCCAATATGGCCACAAGTAAGGCGCATTGCGAAGACATATTAGGGCCAATATCACACTAAGATGGTACAAGTTGTAAGCTATATTGGCCAAGAGCCAATCTTGCACCAATGGTGCATCCGTCCGATTGGGTGGCTGGCCTCAGAACAAAGTAGCGCCACAATAGCGCATCACGCGGGTCATTGGCCTATTGCCAATATCGCAACAAAGCCGAGCAAGGCTGGCCTTGACAATGTATAGCCATCAATTTGGACATTGGAGTGGACTATGGGCTAAAACCGAAAATACAGACCATCACGGTCCTTCACTGGACCTGGCTCAGAAATTTTTAGCCATCATGGACGGACATTGGAATCGCTTTGTGAGCGTAACCGAATGTACAATCATCACGGTCGTATTACATTGTAGTTGGCCAAGGTAATAATGTGCGACCATCGCGGCCTTGGGACTTGGTGAAGTCATTTATCTCCCTAATCTAAGTTATAAAAATGTCTTTAAAACATGTATAGGGAGGGGTAGTTGGTTGAAGGTGCATATGCGGACCATGCACCAAGTAATCTTAATAGCTTATAGAAAGAGTATGAATGATGCTTAAGCCTTATTTATAGATGTGTAGCCTTTCCAATGAAACATATTAAGCATGGGCGTCACTATGCCTTTCCACGGACCAAATATGCATCGTTTGGATGCATTTTATACGGACTAGGCCATTACCATTATTGCTTGGCCACGACCTTGCAAACGAGTTGGATTAAGTTTATGTCCCTTCGAGGATGAACTATGAGTACTATGTTTGATCCCTTTAGAGTAGGGAAGGGTACGTAGGGGCGGGCCTTGCAATGAGTTGCGGCATTGTCGGTCCAAGCACTTTGTCGCTCATGTCATCTAATTGCGAGATGATTGTGACATCCTGGTCTCTCATATCATTTGGCTCGGTATTACGATGTAAGAGATGATCATGGCCAAAATTGATGAGGCTAGTTACATGACATTCACCGGATGCTCATACTTCCTATCAAGCTACAAATAGTTGGCATATGCATCAATTGCGAATTGGGCATGGCCAAGATAGTAAGCTACGTCGGACGCAAGTAGCGGAGCTTGCATAATCCTAAGGAAAGTATGACATGAGCTTGATTGATGCACCCTTGGCACGAGCAAGACAAGTGCATGCTTTTCAAAGAATGCCTAAGCTAAGCGAAGAGGGGGTATTAGGCCTATAATGGTCTATGCGTAAATTCAAGGACATGCATTATGCCCGGACAAGACTCGGAAGCTTGAGTGATGCATGTAAGGAGCATCGGACACATCCTTCAAGGATTTAAACCCTTAGCATGACAAGGGTAAGTTGGAACGGCGTGGAAGCTAAGTTAGGCTGCATCATGCTCCACGAGCATGCTTGCAAGGGAAAATGAACATGCATTTGCTTAGCATCATCATGGCGCATCGGGGAAGTTATGGCATGCGCCCGTGTGCACTAGCGTAATTTTCCGGTCGTCATGATTGGTATCACAAAGCAAGTTCCGAGATAACTCTAGAGACTGTGCGGAGTGGACTCATTAGCGAGTATTTTCCTTGAATTAAAATTTTAAGTTGGAGAGTGAAAACATTGGGGGTACCAAAATATACCACCAACTTTTTCGTAGGCAATCTGTAAGGACAAACTCAACATAACTCCGAAAGTTAAAACTCAATCAAGAAAGTGTCTAGAGTTATCTCTCTCTCTCTCTCTCTCTTGTTGTTAGAACCGAACAGTGAACCTAACTACAAAGAGAGTTCTTTGACAGTACCAAAGACCAATATCCAAGGATCAATCAAGTCTTATCCAACAAAAAATGATGACCTATC
Organism: Papaver armeniacum; assembly: GCA_023531295.1. Taxonomy (NCBI): domain Eukaryota; kingdom Viridiplantae; phylum Streptophyta; class Magnoliopsida; order Ranunculales; family Papaveraceae; genus Papaver; species Papaver armeniacum. Next base: position 1,087,959 of record JAJJWW010014413.1, read on the forward strand.
TACTATGATTGATCAACGCACAACCTGTGATATTTCAATTATAAAGATAAATAAATGCATAAAAAGAAATAGCACGGACACCATAAATTTTGTTAACGAGAAAACCACAAATGCAGAAAAATCCCGGGACTTTGTCCAGATTAATCACTAAACTGTATTAAGCCGATACAGATACTATTCTACTACCAATTATCTTCTGTCTGGAATTTAGTTGAGCCCAAACTCAGTCTCCCATTGATTCAGTTACAGTCGCGCTCCTTACGCCTCTTGAATTCCTAAAGATGACTCTGCGCAATTGATTTCCTTAGACAATCTCACACCAGCTAAGAGTTGTTTTAACTCAATTGAAGACTTTAAACCAAATCGTCTCCCATGATTAAGCCTATGATTGATTCTCTGATTTACGATCCAAATGGACGATCAGATCAAACGAAATATCCAAGTGATGGAAATCGATAGCAACTTGACAAAAGTCTGGATATCCTCAAAATACGGACTTATGCAACCCAAAGTGCATCCTAGATTATTATTCACCTCACAAGTATAAAACTTGCGGAATCGACAGAATTTTGATGATTATTATTTATCTTGATCGTTGGAGCAAGATCTATAAACAATTAAGATCGGGTTACTCGAGTTATCAAGATAAAAGATAACTGAACCTGGTTTCACGAATCCCAATGAAGTCTTTGTAGTCGCTAAACCTAAAAGGGATTCGGAGAGGACGACTCTAGATACAACTAGGACACATCAAAAAGTATTATAAGGATTCAAAGATCCTAGTTGCCAAGATTTCCCCTTATATAGACTTCAAACCCTAGGTTGCTTTAGGTTTAAGCTAAGATAGCTTTAAAACCAAGCAAACAATATCCACCGTTAGATGAAAGCTTTGAATCTTAATCACATATACAAGATATACACTCTGGTTAGGTAAACCGTAACCGAACCGTGTATAAAGACTATGTTCAACATGGTTAGCCGAAACTAACCGATTTGAACTTTAAAATCTTAACACTCATTTTCATGTTTACTAAGACAATAATATTGAGTCACAATCATTTGATCAAATGAGCTTAGTGTTAATTAGAGAATTAGTCAAATAAAAATCATTTCATATAAATAATTTAAATTGCAATTGAACCATAATCGACATAGTTGGTAAATGTACAAGGTACAATAACTTGAATCGTTTGTGAGTAAATTTGAGTCACGAAGACGCGAACCAGTTTGCAAACTTATAAGCAATAACAGAGTTTCGGAGATTTAACTTTTTAAGTTCACGTACTTGTTAGAGCATAGCTCGATTGAACCCAACAAGCGTTGGTATGTCAAGTTTGGTTGTCATATTTTAGTGAATCAAAACTCATTTAAGAGTCGCTTGATTATGTACTAGAGACAACTTCGTATAGGTTAGACTAGAAAATCTAGGAATATGAGACATACAAGTATTACTCGAAGACCTGAAGAACGTGAAAAAGTAACGAACTACAACAACGACATCATCCTTCCTCTTGAGGTTAGTAATATTGACTTGAATTGTTTCATTCCTAACGTATCTTTCAAGTCGTGCTATATTGAAAACATAACTGCGAAGCTTTGAATGATTATTATACTCTAGTAGTGAGACATGATCACGTGATCATAGTATTAAGGAATTAGAATACAAAGTATAACGCTTATCTTTTGAACTTCGTATGACATCGACATAATCGTATGAATGCTATTATGATTATGTGTATGGGTAAAGGTGAAGATTTCATCCTAGGAAACAATGTTTACATTTTTTTAAAGGAAGTACATTCATGAACTTGTTTTATGAATCGAAAGGGAAATCGCTAGGCTTATTGGTATTGTTATTCATTGCATATCTTTGGATTACCAATATGTGTGAGTTAGTAGAACCGATCATAACTTGTTATGTATCTTGGTATAACTAATCACAGTGCCTCACTTATGATTTGGCATGAATAGTTTTTATTAATTAGTGTAACCGATCCTAATTAATCACCTGAGATGGTATGATCGATATTTGTAATTGGTGTGACCGATCTTAGTAATTGGTGTGAACGATCACAGAAGAATTGTGTAATCGATCCTTGTAATTGGTGTAAACGGTCCTAGTAATCGGTGTAACCGATCCTGGTAATTGGTGTAACAAATCCTAGTGACTTGTGTAACCGATCACAAGCAATACCATGTGTATATGGTAACCGGTCCTGGTAATTGACGTAACCGATCCCAGTAACCGAGCGTAACCTGGTCCACGGTAACTTGTGTGTTCGATCACAAGTAATCCATATTAAGGTATAACTGATCCATGTGATTGGTAGAACCGATTGAACCCAAGATTGTGATTTGATATTTTATCAATCACATAGTTGTCTTGGAATACAGATGAACCAATTCTAAACTTGTTTGGATGTGTGGTATAATCGATTCCAAGACTGTAAATATGAAAGGGGATTTACAAAGAAAAGATGTCAACATACTTTGAACATGAACAATAACTCTTATCTTTTATTGTTCAAAGTTATTCCTTAATTACTCAAGGAGATCCCGTCCAAATAAATTAAGAATCTTGTAATTAAGGTTGTTAGTTTTATATGCTTTAATTACTAGAAATTAAATGCATATCTCTAAATAAAAATTAGTAATGTGCATTTGCTAATTGAAGATTTTCTATTGAGATATTTCGAAAAATATTGGACAAAGCATTTCCAGAATTATGAAAACCGATTTGGGCATTTATTGCATATCTTGGGAATATTCATTTTGGAAATTCCTTGGTGTCCAAACATCCTTGGTCTATAAATACCTAAGTTTTCATTTCTAGCAAACTATCCTAAGAGCCGTGCAAACTTCATTTTTTTATTGTTTTGTTGGAGTCATCTATCCCAGGAGAGGAAAGTATCCTAATTAGGCGAAATATCTTACGACCAGTTCGTTTAAAAACTTATGTGGGATCAAGAAGCTCTACGTGTACCGTTGGTGGGAAATTAGATAATTACAATTTATTATTTTTCGATTGATTTGATTGACTAACGGTTGTTGAACTTTGATTGCACCTAGTTTGTTTATTCTTGAGAATCTTTCTTCCGATATAAGATTCACTCAAACTAGATCGAAGTGTCGACGAGATCTTTAGAATCGTTTGTAGATCTAAAGATATCTTGTGATAATCTATTGTTAACAATGACTCCAGTTCAGTGCGTGATTTATCACAAGAGATTCAAGTGGTGTTGTGCATGTTTAATTGAAGATTAAAGAAGATTTGAAGACGAAGAAGATTTCTGATTGGTTTCTCATATCTTTGTGTAGCACAAACCTTGATCGGCTGGGATTCAACTAGAATCGGATTGATTCGATTGATTAGTTGCGTGAGATCGGCATTGCTTTATAGTTTCTTATTGGATTCTGTATTGATTGATTGCAAATCTAAACTCTGCTACTTCGGTAGTTTTTGGATAGATTGATCTAACCAGGCAAAGGAGTTTATTAATTTAACGTAAGAGCCTTTGCATATGACTTGAGATATCTTTATCTGGAAAGAATCAATAGAGTTGTTACCAAACAGATTTGTTGTTCCTTTACTGGTTAGAATACGATCCAAAGGAATTGTATCAGTGTGTGCACTTATTGAATGTCGGAAGCGCAGAGATACTGAAGAAACTAAGTGAACTAGGTTTAGTTGCTTGGTCTCAACTATACGAAGTTGGTTTAGATTTTGTACAACGGCTTAATTCATAGAGTATTCAATTATGGACTTGGTCCCAGGGTTTTTCTGCATTTGCGGTTTCCTCGTTAACAAAATCTTGCTGTGTCTTTTACTTTTCCATTTCCGCAATTATAATTGGTGTTATTATAATTTAAAGTAAATTACACAAACGTTAACTTTTGTATTACTTGATAGTGATCCTATAAAGTTTGGTGAAGTCTGAACCTATTATCAAGTAATCACACTTTGATTGTTGTATTGTCTCGATCTCGTATCCATAGATGATCACACAAAGTGTGAATACCGATTTGTAGTATTGTCTCGACTTTGTCCATAGACAATCACTTTTGGTAAGAGGACTTATAGGTGGATATTTTAAAGATTTTGGTGTATTTGGGTACCCTCATCTTTTTAGAGTTCTGGAGTTGACAAAACATTTTCAATTCACGTAACCGTTTGCAAACTTAAGACTTATACCAGTTTCGGAGTTCACAAAACATTTTCGGTTCACGCACCGGTTTGGGTACTAACTGGTTTTATAACATATAATTGTTTTGGCTCGCATACTTAGGTTTGATTACTTAACCCAGTTCCTTACCACAGTTCCAAAATTGTTTGCATACGAATATGCATACCTATCCGAGATCACGAAACAAACAGATTTTCCCATGATGTACATACGAATATGCACATCACACAAATCGGAAAGTCGATATATAGCTACTCCATTACGTGTACAAGTACATGTAATACAATTTCGGACATATAACGGTTTTCTCGGTTTGTAAGGCCGATAACACATCTTGTATTCCGAATATAGTAGTTATATATTTCTCTAAATTAATTTAAAACATTCCTGAATAACATCAATGACACATATCACTGTTCCGGGCTATTTTCGAATGATAAACTTGAATCATGATTTGGTTCCGAACAATAAATTTTTTCCACCGAAATTTGGTCAAGTATGAACAAATGTTCATTAAGCTTAGTCATTATATTTCGAGAAATTCGTAAACTAAATAATTAGTTCTCGACTCGAAATTCTTGTCTATGCAGACTAGTCTAATTAGTTATACGACAATCGTCTCAAGGATAGAAAGGTGAATAAAACTTGAAAAATAGGTGGTTCAGTCTTCACTTACCTTTTGTTGATGAGGTTCTCCAAAAGCTTCGGTTGATCTTCGTTTTCAAACGGTAGAATGCAAATGATAACTGGTTCGTTTCTCAACTACCTCTATCATAGACCGAGACTTAACTAATTGTATACTAGAAATCAAGATATAGTTTTGACAACTAAAATTTGACAACAAGCTTGATATAGAAACACTTGTGAGTTCGAATTTGAGCAATTCTCTAAAAATCTCCCCTTTGTTAATTTAGTTACAAAACTATTTAATACATATGGAAAACAAAAATAAAGTGTGAAAAACTCCTCAATCCATCATGCCTTGATTTCCTTGGTTTCTTCAACTCTCATCGAACTCTTCGTTGTTCTAAGTTGCAATGATTCTGAACGTGTTTAACTCAGCATCGTTGTTGTTGAAGAACCGATTCCATAGCGATAACAACTTTGAAAATAAATATTCCCAATTATTTTTATACAGAAACTTAGTATTATTATTATCTTCTCTCCAAAGTTCTATTGTATCTCAACTCAAGTAATACAACCGTGATATGTGTCTCCCCCTTAATCAATACTTACATATTTTTGTATAATAGGTAAACCTATTGGTTAAATGATTCACTCCCCCTTATATAATGATCCAGTAAACCATATGTATGTAGTATGAAACTACTAAATAATTCCCCCCTTTTTGTCAATAAAATTAACAAAGGTACGAAAATCGCGGGATCATAACGAATACAAACAAAAGATATCTTCAAGCTTTAAGGAAGATTGAGATACTACATAATCACATAGTTAAAATGCAACTCCTCAAATAAACTTATTTAGATGATATCACATAGCAACAAATACTTAGCGCTCATCCTAGGAGATTAAAAATATACAAGCATCCCCTTTATAAATCCACAACCACATTCCCCACGAAGATATAACAATTAAGCACGAGTTCATTTAAGAACTCTTCCCCATAAAATGTCATTACCAAGAGAACAACATGAGCGACCTTACTTTTGTGAAAAAGAAGGATTTTATAGACATTAACAAATCACAAGGATTTGTATCAGTAGTATCGACATAAATTAATCTCAATGCCAGTTACGAACAACGAGACAAGTTTTACTCGATATTGCTCAACATATGAGAATTTTACGGAGTGTGTCAAGACAAGTGCATGCTTTAAGCAATCCCTAAGCTAAGTAAAGAGGGGGCATTAGGCCTATAATGGCCTATGCGTAAGTTCAAGGCATGCCTTATGCTTGGACAAGACTCGGAAGCCAGTGATGCATGTAAGGTGCATCGGCCATAGCCTTCAAGGCTTTAAACCCTTCGCATGACAAGGGTAATTTGGAACGGTGTGGAAGCTAAGTTATATGCATCATGCTCCACGAGCATGCTTGCAAGGGCAAATGAATGTGCATTTGGCTAGCTTTAATGCCCGGTAAGTAGCATCATCATGGCGTATCGGGGAAGTTATGGCATGCACGCCCAGTGGGCTAGGCGTAATTTTCATGTCCGTCACAATGGTTCATTTCTTAGGTATAATGTGTCCACATACTTTGCCTTAGATAGTGGAGGAAAAACATATGCTCCCCCTTTTAGTTGAGGAAAAAAATATACTTTACTGATACACAATTTCCTAATTATGTTTCCAAGGATACTCGGTCTTCTTTTTTTTTTTTTGACGCAAAACTAAGTATTCGTCTTAAGTTTTTCTTTTTTTACTTATTTTGATTCCTTCTCTTTTAACTCGTTTATTACCAAAATTCCTTTTTTTCCGTATTATGTTTCTAATTTTTTTCTCTTAAATTAGAAAAGAATTTTTCTCTTAAATAACATCCAACTTAATATAATTTGGATTAATAAAAGAATTTGACGGAAACTCAGTTTCCTTATTCTCGATTATTGTCCCAATAGGCTAAAGCGGAATGGGGCCCAAAGTGGTTGCTTTTTTATTGTCTCTTAGATTGGATATATTAAAGCTATAGCGAAGCAAAATAGGTAACCATGATGCTTGGCCTAATGATTTTATAGCTTTTAGGGAGTTCTAAATCAAATCATCAAAAATAAGAAAAATTGGAGGAAATAGACAATTGAATTGGCGATCGACTTGGTTAATTAATTCTCGATTTTTTTCGTTTTTCTGTAATTTTCTTCAATAAATCATGTATTCTCCAAATCGGATCCGACGATTTGTGGGAAAAATCATGTTGATTCGACCATTAAAGGCTAGAAAACATGTCGGAATTTATTAAAAATCTACCCGAAAATGATGGATCTGAATCTAGATCAAATCTAGAAAAATTTGGATCAAGTTTTAGGTTTCCTTTTGTTGATTCTTAAAATACTTCTGAGTGTAGGAAGGTTGATGATGCGCTATTTGTTTTTATTCCGGATGATATTATAGATGAACATTTAGATGAATGGAGATTCAACTTGATTGGGAGATTGGATTTTGTCAAACTGAAGATGGAAGTTGCAGCAACTTTTTTTGAGGGAACGATGGTATCTTAAAGGTAAAGTTCAAATCATTCCTTTAGGAAAGGGTTTCTTCATAATTAAAGGGATATTTTGACTTTGGGTCACATAAAAGTGACCATAGTGCGTTTGTGTCACCATAAAATTTTAATTAGAGTTTGGGTCACGAGACCGTCTTGACAGTTAGGAAATTTTATTAAACTCTGAAATGACCAAATATTTTTTTTTTTTTTTGAAGGAAACAGATCTTTTATTATATTAATCCTCAGAAAAACTGAGACGTTGCATAATACAATTAGGAGGCTCATTATGAGTCCACCATCTGTTTACAATATTTGTGATTGCATCATGAGCTAAGTCATGAGCAATTGAGTTAGCATCCCTAGGAACAGCAGTGAAAGAAACTTCACAGAATTCCTTAACGCGATCTCTAATTGAGAGAATGATTGATCTTATACTCACGGTATATCATCGGTACTTCCTTTAATAGCAGCCAGTATAGTAGTTGCATCACCTTCCACAATTATCTTGGATACTTGTAATCTAAAAGCCAATTGAAGACCAAAACTACAAGCTTTAGCTTCAGCACTCATAGAGGAAGACGTATTAAAGCAAAACATCCGCTTCCAATATGATTACCATAAGTATCTCTTGCAACTGCCGCCGCTGCACCTTTACCATCTTTGAAAGCCGCATCTACGTTGACTTTAACAACAAGAGGAGGAGGTCGTTCCCAAATGGCATTTGTGGATGTAGTTATGTTAACATCAACGCAAAAGTTCAAAGCATGATGAAGATCAAAAGCTTTAAAATCTTGTAGAGCTCTCGACATACATAATTGAACTGAGATTGTAATATCACTAAAGACATACTCGTTTCTAGCTTTCCAAATGTTCCAAATAATGCATGCTCCGAAATTTAACATAATTCCCCTATCGTGTTGTAATAACCAATTTTGGATAATTTCCATCGAGTTCCCATCATTTTGAATATTGATGAAGATTGGGTGGAATGAAAAACTTCTCCGCAAACCTGCAGCTAAATAAAAGATGGCAAATAGTTTCTTCATCACTTTACATAAAGGACAAATATTATGTACCGATCGTTGAACTTCTCGCAAATTGTCGTAAACAACAAGACCATCGCGCAGAACTTTCCATGCAAAGATGTGAATTTTCGGCTGAATCTTCATACTGTGCCAGTATTTTTTCCACGGAAAAGAGGAGATGGCATAAGTAGTAGCCATATTATCTGACAACAGCTTATAACACGATTTGGTTGTGAAATTCCCAGAAGGAGTTTTTAACCATACCAGTTTATCTTTCACCTGACAATCTTGAGGAATATACAAATTTAAGATCGCTATTACCTCCTCCGGAGGAAATATTTGCCTCAAGAGAGTTTCGTTCCATCTCTTTTCGTTGTGGAGAAATAGATTTGAAACTTTATTAACATGTATTGTTGAGTTAGGCATTCTATTAGGTCGAAATCCCTAATAGAAGATATCCAAGGATCTTTCCATATAAAAATAGAATCTCCATCCCCGATAAACCAGCAACAATTATTCTGTAAAATATCTTTGACCATCAGCATATCTTTCCATGTACTAGAATCACTTGGTTTATCTTGTATATCCCAGAAAGAAGTATTCTTCAGATATTTCGACGAATATAGCTTCACCCAAGCTGCATCAAGGTTTGTCAAAATCTCCAAACTAATTCAGAGATTAGAGACAAGTTAACAGATTCCATATTACGAATTCCCAATCCACCATCTTCCTTAGCTCTCTCTATCTTTTCCCATCTAATGAAATGACATTTTCTTGTGTGAATATCATGACCCCACCAGAATGATCTCTGAACTTGAGAAATTAAGTTTAAAGATCCTTTGAGAAGTATACAGTTGCTCATACTATAAATAGGGATAGAAGAAAGAACGTTCTTTGATAATACAGTTCTACCTGCTGAGTTAACAAAAAAATTCCTGCAACCTGATAATCTAGTACCAAACTTAGAAGTTAGAGGTTCAAAAGTATTGATACTACAATCTGACTTGAGAAGAAAGGTTCCAAGATATTTCTCATCCACACCCATCTCTTTAACACCCAATTTATGTATAGTATTCTGTTTGTTAACTGCAGTACAACCCTTATTGAAGTAAATCGAGGATTTGGAGTAGTTAATTGTCTGACCTGAGAAAGAAGAATAAGAATCCAATATGGATTTCAGTTGATTGACATTGAAGTCATTATTCCTTCCAAAGAAAAATAAATCATCTGCAAACATCAGATGAGATATATTTGGTGCCATATAATTTATCTGATAACCACTATAGAGATTTAAATCCTCAACTTTCTCCATAAGGAGATAAAGCCCTTGAGAGCATATTATAAACAGAGATGGTGATAAAGGACAACCCTGACGCAAGCCCCTGCCACTCTTGAAATGTCCATAAGGAGAACCATTTAAGAGAATTGAAAATGTTGTTGTAGAAACACACTGCATTATTAAATCATGAGAATGTCCATGAATTCCCAACTGATGAAGCATAAATTCCAGAAAAGACCATGATACACGATCGTATGCTTTTGTCATATCTAGTTTCAAAGCAAAAATACCTTGATTCGACTTTGACTTGTTCAAAGAATGAAAATTTTCTTTCGCAATCACGATGTTATCAGTGATTTGACGATTCTTGACAAAAGCATTTTGATTCCAGGAAATAAATTTACTCATGAAAGGACTAAGTCTATTTGCAATTATTTTTGCTATAAACTTATACAGAACATTACATAATGCAATGGGTCTAAATTCCAAGGCTTTAGTAGGGTTTTTAACCTTTGGAATTAAACTAACATGAGTGTGATTTAATCTACTAGAAATTTCACCTGTGTTGAAGATTTGCTGCACAAATTTAATCGTGTCCTCACCCACAATATTCTAACATTTCTTGTAGAATATAATCGGAAATCCGTCGGGTCCTCAAGGAACCACACTGATTCATCTTCTTAACCACTTTCCAAATATCTTCACCGATGGAATTGCAGCATGGAATTATTTGAAGCAGATTCAATGAGAAGGAAGATTGTTGAAGATTTGATGGTAGTTGAATAGATGAATCTTCTTTAAATAACTCTTGGAAGAAAGATATAAATTCTGCAGCAATAGCATCTGGATTAGTCAGCCACTGTTGAGAATTATTTTGGAAACAAGAGATATTATTTTTTTCGTCTTCTCTGTTGAACTGCTAACTGAAACTGTTTTGTATTCTGGTCACCAGTTTTCAACCAAATTTGTTTCATTCTTAGATCCCAGTATGTTGCCTCCATGATGATGTAATCATTCGATTTGTGCTTGTTATGTCTCTTTCCTTTCTGATGATCTCAACTGTTGGAATTCTACTTTGAAGTCGAATTAACTTTTTCTTAAGTGTTCTTATCTTGTTTTTGATGCAACCTATTTTGTGCTTACTCCAGTCCTTGAGGAAAGTACCGAGAGAAGAAAGCTTTGAAAGCAGATCACTTGACAAATTAATATTCCAACTTTTATAACGGTTTTTGATGAATTAGGATGATTACACCAATAAGCTTCGAATCTATAACTTGGTGGTTTTCTTGGCATAGTTCTGCAAGTATTCAATATAATTGGTGAATGATCACTTGAAATCCTTGGTAGATGAAGTACTCCTGAGTTATCACAAATTAAGCACCAATCTGGAGAGGCAAGTACCCTGTCCAACCTTTGTCTAATGAGATTTTGGAATTGTCTACCATTGCACTGTGTAAAGCGGGACCTGAAAATCCTAAATCCAATAGATGATTATCTCTAATGAAATTGTTGAAGTGAGTAATTGTGTTGTTGAGAGATTGATCACCACCAAATTTTTCTCTGATCGAAGATAGAGCATTAAAATCTCCGATGAAGCATTTTGGACCTTGAACATGCCGACAATAGATAGAGACTTTGCCGTAAATTTGCTCTATCCACTCTATTTGAAGGGCCATAAATACAAAACAAATTCCATGACGGAAAGGACCCATTTGTTTTACTTGCAAGTGAATCAAATTTTTAGAAAAGGAAACAATTTCTCGCTTCAATATCATCTTGCCATAGCATCCATAAACCCCCACTACGACCCACTACTGGAACTACACAATGATTAGAGTACCCAAGTCTTATAAGAATTGGAGCCGAAGAAGCTTCATATAGCTTAGTTTCTGATAAGAAAACTATATTAGGCTTTGAGCTTCTTAGGAATGATTTTAGAGTTTGAATTGTTGGGTCATTCCATAACCCCCAACAATTCCAAGCAAAGACTAACATAGACCGTGCGGCCCTATTAGGGATAGCGCCACCTCCCGTTGATCATCTGAAATCTTGTTGCTTCTTCTAACCATCTCTGATTGTGAGGTTCCAGAATAGATGCATAATCCCTTCTCATTTCTTTTAACACCTCTAGAATCACCGTTGGTGGGTTGGTCTCGGAAAAGTGGCATTGCGAATACCCCTAGCCATCGATTTCCATTCCCTCCTGTTGGTAGATTTCGCTGGTGATTTGTCGGAATCCCGTAGAAGTCGTCCTTTATTCTGATCTGTGATGAATTGAAGGACTCGGATAAAAGTTGATGAAGGTTCTCATTGATAGAAGTATTTGAGGTTTGAAAAATCGATGATTTTAACTTTTTGTGACAAACTTGAATGATTAAGAGACTTGAACAGTATGTGGATTGTTATACTGAAGATTTGTTGAAGGATATTGTTGGTTTGAAGATATTGTCTTCCCCTTATCCAAAGGTAGGTTATGTAGCTTAGGTGGAGGATTTATTTCAGTTACTGAAGAATCAAACCATGGGTCTTGATAAGTACCAAATATTTGGTTTTGATTATGGTAGTCAACAGTTGAGTTTTGAATATCAGAAAAGACCATACGGTTTGGTAACTGCCTGTTCAAGTTATCTACTTGAAGGTTGGATGAGTTGTCTGACATTTTAATTCCGGACACGTCATCTGTGGCTGATCTGGCTTGGTGAGTCATCATCCCTGAGTTCTCCGTCCATTGATGCCGTCGTTCACTGATTACTTCGACCACTTCTTCTTCTTCATTAACTGGTTTCTTGTATGTTTCCATATCATCATTGTAATTTCTTGACGATGCATTAATTGATACATTGTATTTTGGAACAATAAGATCATATGCTTGTTGGTGAAGTTCTTGTGGAAAATCCTGATGAATTTTATCTTTAAGTATACGAACCTTGGGACAGATCTTCATAAGATGGCCAATAATACCACAAAAGAGACAAAATCTTGGTAATCTTTCATACCTTATTTCCATTTGTGATTGTAGTGTTATTTGTTAAGGGAAATATAATGGAGTCCTCAAAGGTTGTTTTATGTCCACTGGAATTCTCGACTCTTGTGAATTTTTACCCGGTTTCTAGATTCTTTCAAGGTGATTGTTCTCTTACTCCTCGCGAAAGAAACTAGACGTTTGATGAACTTCAAATCCAGGTAATTAACTCGGTAAACCATGCAAATTGTCCTCAAAATTCCACTTTATCAAATGTGTATTCATGTGATAATTTATTTGGAACACAACGTTCAAGTGCCAGAGATCATCTCTTATAACCCATGGTGAGCATTCCATGATAATTTCGAGTCCGAATGCGACTCAAATTTTATCGAGAAAAGTATCTCAAGTAAACTACATAAATTTTTTGTTGAAAGATTTCCAAGTTTTATGAAGGCAATCCTCGATCGAGTTTAGTTGGAATGTCTCAGGAGAAACAATCAAAAGAACAGCATGCTTTTGATAGTCTCTTGATGAATTATATATAGGAGTTTCTATGAAGATCTGCTTTCGGGAGTTTCTTGGTTTAGGAGATTAGCAAATTGTTTAAACATCTCCGAGTTTTGAGTGATTTGTTGAGTGTTAGATGATGATGGTTGAGACATAGTGGATAAATTTATGAATTAGTATAGAATTGTGCCAAAGGCTAGAGAATTAAAGTGTTCTGAAAATTAATTAATTGAGGAAATCTTCGTTGAAGATACGAAGAAGTCCTTCAATATATAAATATGCAGATATTTTTGATGTTGAATGAAAAGATAGGTGGTTTTGGGTAATGTAATGAATGGATTAGGATGTTTTAGGATTGAGTTTTGTTCTTAAAAATTTAATGGAAGAAGAGAGGAAGTTGCAGAGCAGGAGAGAGGAAGTTGCAGAGCAGGAGAGAGGACCTCCAATAGTACTTACTAGTTCGTTCAGCCACTCCACTAGATTTTCAAGTACAAGAAAAATAAGAAAAATCCCTCTTCATGACCAAATATTTATTAGACTTTGAATTATTTACTAACCCAGCCATTGTACTTTCCGTTAAACTCTTGAACGGCCTTAGTTTTGCCAACACCATTCTAATCTTTTAAATCTTCTTAAAGAGAATGGAACCCCAACTGAATCAGCGAAGTTGCAGACGCGAGAAAGAAATGGTGAGAGACATGATTTACAACTGATGTGCTCTTAGGTTTATTTGGATTTGTAGTTTTTTTGGTTAGTCATGGTGGAAGAAGAAGAAGAAGAAGAAAAAGAGAAATTGAAGCAACTACATGATGGTTTTCTTCTCCATCACAACTGAAGTTCAAGGTTCAATCGAGAAACTATGGTTAAATCGAAAATGGTTAGTACATGAAACCCACTTCAAATTATCTTCGTTTTGCAACATGCATTTTAGGATTTATAGAAATTAGAGTTCGTTAGTATAATTTGATTTTAGGTTCATAAATTTTTGGGTTTTCACTGTAGAAATTTATAATTAGTGTTTTGGATGGTTTGTGGTGGATGTATTAGCACGCAATTGAGATTTAAGGTTTAGCTGTCGGAATTTAGCTTTGTTGCTTGAAAATGGGAAGTAAAATGGCTGAATTTCGGTGTTTACAAGGTTTTGGGGTTGGGTCCAAAGGTCTGGTCACTGACAAATAATCCAGACTGCTGGATTCTATCTATTCTTGACCGTTAGATTGTTTCAGTGGATGTTTAGTTACGCATGCGACTCACGTGCTCAATTTTAACTAACAACGTTTCATAAATAAAAATTATTTCATTAACGGTCAACGACGGTCTCGTGACCCAAACTCTAATTAAAATTTTATGGTGACCCAAACGCAAACTGGGTCACTTTTATGTGACCCAAAGTCAAAATATCCCATAATTAAATTAGAAAATGAAGATGATAAAAACCTTATTTGGAAGGGATATTGATTGTTAATTCACAAAAATTGAAACTCGATGTGGGAGCCAAATTTTAATTCAAATGCTCAAAAATCTTCTTCAACTTTTGTTTGGTTACTTTTTCCCTGGTTTGAGTATTGAATAATCGGGAAGTATAATATCATTATGAAAATGGGAAGTAAATCAGGATGACAATAAAGTTTGATGAAACCACTTGAAAACAAAGTTGGATACTACGTAAGCGTTTTAATGGAAGTTGATTTTGGTAAATCAATACCAAGTAAAATTTTGGTTGAATCACAATAGGTCAAATATGAACAAGTTATCCAGATTCCTAAATTTTCAAAATTCGTAACCATTGAATCACAATAGGTCATTTTGTTGCAGATTGTAGATCAAAAAATAATAAAATGCAATGGCTCAAAATCCTTCGCTCAAGAGGTTTTTTGTGGAGAAGCCAAAACAAGTGGAGACTTAAAGGGGTAAAACCACAAAATCCCAGTGGTTTTGATGTTTTTTTCTCCTTCATAAAAAGAGACAGTCATATTATAGAACACATTGTTGAAAGTTTTCTTAGTGATAATGAAATGATAGATGCTATAATTCCTCTAATTCTACATCAAAAGGTGACTCTTCTTCGTGTGGAGATTCCATAGTTTACAAGACAAAAATGATGAGTTCATGGGTGAGTTGAATCCTCATAAAGAATTTCCAACTCTTTTAGTTGACAAACTTCTTAATATTAGTTCTAGTGCTCCCTCAAATGTTAATGTGATTAAATTACAACCTTCAATCTTAAATGGATTAAATGTTACAAAATCCCTAGAAGAGGTGATACAAGTTCTTGCAACGGGGAAGATACAACAAAAATCAAGTCAAAAAAGGTAAATATATTAGTATCATAACCACTAGAAAGAAATCTACGGGTTTAATTTCAAATGTAGGTAAAATGGGCAAGGAAAGAGAAGTTCTAATACTTCTCAAACCTCTTCCCCTAAATGAAATTCATTTATTGGAATGTCACATGACCGAGGAGAACTAAGGTCGAGATAAACTTAAAAGTATAGTAAAATCTTTTTGTCATTCTTTAAGTTATTTTAGTTGAGCTAAGTTTGGGATTCTTTAGATTTTAATAAGAAGTTAAAGTTATTTGGAATGCATTATAGTCTCATTCATAATTCTTATGAAATAAATAAGGGAACATATGGATTCTGTGGAAGTGCTTCAATAAATCCTCCTACAATAATTTCAAATACAAAGCAAGAAATAACAATGGAAGTTGTAATTATTGGGTCTACATGCGCTTCTACGACGGTGAAGTAAAAGAAATCTCGTGGCAAGAGTTGGTAGATTTGAATTGGCTTAATAAACCTTGGCTAGTGATTGGGGATTTTAACACTTGTAATAAGTATGGATGCGAAAGTCGAGGTCCGAAACCTTTGAGAATATCAATGTTGAAAGTTACATGGATGCGTCCTAATAATTGCGGGTCTCATTCAAGCACCAAAAGTCGGTCTAGAGTTTTCTTGGTGTAATAACAAAGTTGGAAGAAGAAGAAAAAAGATAGTTTGGAATCTTGATAGAGTAGTTTTCAATGATAATTTGCTAGACCTGTATCCAAGTTGGGGATATAAAGTGGGAGCTAGAGGAGTCTCGAACATGGAGTATTGTATGGGACAAGTGCTTGATATTCCAAAGCCTAAGAATGTTCCCCTTGGAGCTTTGAAAGTGTGGAGGAGTCACCCTAAATTTCTACATAAAATAAAAGAATCATGGAGTATTAAAATAGTTGGGAATCCCGCTTTTACTTTTCGAAGCAAATTTAGCAACTTAAAAAAAAGATATTCAAACTGAACCGGAATGTATTTGGGGGACATAACAGAAAAATTAAAGCAAGCAGAAGATAATATGATGCAAGCTACTTTAATTTCAGACAATAATCCTATGGAGAAGAATCTTATGAACAACTTAGTGACAACAAGAAGGGTTCATGAAGTCCTTGTTGAGAAACAAAAAAAGATAATTCAACAAAAATCAAGAGTGAAGTGGTGGAAGGAAGGGACCTCAGAGACTAAATTGTTGCATGTAAAGTTAAAAGTAAGACAAGCTCAAAATGTAATTGTGGAGTTGGAGAATCTGGAAAGAAGTGTTGTCTCTGATCAACAAATGATTGCAGATATGTTGGTATCTCACTTTGAAAAAAAGTTTAAATTCCATGAAGTTAATTTTACTCCAGAATTACTTCATCATATATACCAAAAATAGTGAGTGGAGAGGAAAACCAACTT
The DNA here is from genome assembly GCA_023531295.1 of Papaver armeniacum. Taxonomy (NCBI): domain Eukaryota; kingdom Viridiplantae; phylum Streptophyta; class Magnoliopsida; order Ranunculales; family Papaveraceae; genus Papaver; species Papaver armeniacum. The sequence goes on from JAJJWW010014413.1 coordinate 1,104,793, forward strand.
TTGGATTATATATCATCATATGAAGAAGTGAAAAAAAAAATATTTTTGATCTAGATCCAGATAGTGCGCCTGGACCGAGATGGGTTTGCTGGTTGGTTCTATAGATTTGCATGGAAAATATTGGTAAAAAATCTAACAAAAGCAATTCAATATTGTTGGAGGGGCGGTTTTATTCCTAAAGGGTTAAATTCTTATTTTCTGTTGTTACTTCTTAAAGTAAAAGGATGCTAAAAGAGCAAGTCAGTTCAAACAAATTGGTCCGATGAACTTTAGCTTCAAAGTGATTACCAAGATAATAGCTACAAGATTTGCTAAATTACACAAAAAGTGGTCTCTCCTCAACAAGGTGTATTTATAAAGGGAAGAAATATTCAAGAGCAAATTGTTTTTTGATTGAGCAAATGAATGAACTAGAAATCAAAAGAAGAGGTGGTAATATAGGAATAAAATTGGATATAACACAAGCATATGACTTATTAAGTTGGGAGTTCCTGTTCCAAGTCATGAGGAGTTTTGGTTTTTCTGACAAAGGAATCCAATAACTTCATATTTTGCTTAAATCTGCTAGAATCTCAGTACTACTAAATTGTGGTCCTGTTGGATATTTTCAAGTGGGAAGAGGTTTGATACAAGGTGACCCTGCGTCTCCTATGGTTTTTGTAATATATTAAAATCTTTTGAGAAGGATTTTATCCAGAATGGTAGAGGAAATAAAACTCATTCCTATGGTAACAAAAAATGAAGTACAACCTTCCCACATCTTTTTTGCATATGACATTTCCCTATTCTGTAATGGTGATAACAGAAATGTCAAGAAACTCCTCAACATTCTTAAAAATTATCAAGCTTCATCACGTCAAGTTATCAGCCATGAAAAAAAAGAAAAATTTTCATTAAACTTGCAGAAGAGTGCAACATGCCACTATCATCTTTTCCTCATAAATATTTAGGTGTTATCCTAAATCATTGGTGCATAAAGTCGTCCACACGTCTAGTTGTGTAGAACAAATTGAAAACGGAGAGGGTACCAAAATACATTACCAACTTTTTGTATGGACTTATAAGACAAAACCTAATAAAATTGCAAGTATACCAACTTAAAGATCCTTGAACAATATGTATATACGGTTTATCTTTCTTGTACAATCAGTAGTTTAGATCAAAGATTCGTGAACCTGATTAAGAACAAATCAATATCTAAAACAACCTAGTATGCACTGTAATAGTACGTAACCGAACTCCAATAAGAACAAATCTTGTAGGTTCCATACAGTTTTAGTTAAAATTGTCTAGGTTTATTATCAAATCACTTGCTTTTACTTTAATTATATCAAACATAAATATAATGCAGAAGTAAAAAAGTAAAGCAAGACAACTAAAATTTTTGTTAACAAGTAAAACTGCGCCTGTAAAAAAAAATCAGGACCTCATCCAGTTTGAACACCGAGTCGTATTAAACCGCTACAGACACTAGCCTACTATCGGACTTGATTTGGAATGTAGTTGAGACCGAGTCCACCCTCCAAGCAATTTAGTTACGTCGTTCTCCTTACATCTTTTGAACCTCACAAGGCTCTACGCACTTGATTCCCTTAGCTGACGTCCTTTACATCCTAAGAGTTTCTTCAACCGCAGTAAAGACTTTTTGGGTTTGGAATCCACAAAACATCGGTTTTGATTTCCCTTTTAGGTGAGAACCAAGGTTTTGGAAATCTTTTTGTTTGTTTTGAATAATTACAAGATAAAAGTAATATCAAAACAAACTTAAATTAGGGATTATCATACTCTTCAAACTGGAAGAAAACTTAATTATTCTACAACAATAACAAATAGAATAAATCTAGAGATATCTTGTTAAAACATCTTAAGGAATTTATGAGACACCTTAATTGAAGTTTTATTTCTAGTTCAGAATTCGATCAACTAGTGTCGGTATACCTTCGTGAAATGAAATCTATCAAACCTAGGGTTTATGATCAACAATTCTTAAATGGCCTTATATCAGAAGAGAAAGACCTTAGAATAGACAATAATTATTTAATTAACCTAGATTACAAGTTGCGTAACTATCAAGAAGATTATTACCAACTTGTGTTTTGCTATCCCTAAGGCAAAGACCTTTGTCTCACTATTGTTCACGAAGAACATAAGTATTGGAAAACAACCTATGAAGCTTCCACCAATTTTCCAAGGGATGATTTGTGTAGATTGCATGAACAATTTATTTATAGTGTACGGTTGCTTGAAACCTAAGCAAGTTCGTGAGAAATTTCCTTTTACGAAGACTCTCCTTATTTTGAGAGTCTTTCCCAAGTTACAACTCTTGCATAAATAATTACTTTAGCATAAATTATATTTTTTGTAAAATAAATTACAAATTAACTTAGGAAGGAGTTTAAATATCACAAAAACTTGAATATGGAAATCAATTATGTACGGAAGAATAACCATCTTTCTTAGATAAGGAAACATCAAAAACTTGACCAAAAAGGCATCTAGTCATGTTTTCACGCTCAAGTCCATGAACCGTTACAAACTGTTCGTGGAGTGGTTCCTATTTATGAACTTGCTTAATAAGTGTTGCTTTAATAAATAACTCATAACTTCTCTTCACTATAATCGGAATTGAGTGATTCTTGGCTCGATTGAACTTAAGCTCATTCACTACAACATAAGGACCTCCCAGGACAAGGGTAATCATCACTAAAGTCATGGCTCAAATATCTCAGAGTCCATACATAAATGCATGTTTACCGTCATGGAATTGTTCCATAAAGTGAGAACTTGTTTGATAGATTAGAAAGGTAGAATTGAACAAGAGTCCAAATAAAATCAGTCACCATATACCTTTATTGATAAGGTTTTTTACACTTCACTAGGGTTTGATTTTACTTTCTCTTGTATAATTTTCATGGTTTTTAACAAAATCATGAGCAACTAAATATTTCATAGTGGTTAAGGGTGTATTTGGATATTACAAACATGTTACTTGATTGAATTGTTAGTTTTATTATTTAATTTCATAATTATTGTTCATATTCAAATGTGTGTATTAACCATTTCATTGTAATGATTGAACGTTTTTTAATTTAAGTATCTAATTAACTAAAATACTGAATCAAGAAAGATTAACCACCAACACATGATTAATCATCTCCCACCTCTTTATTTTATCGAGCATAAAAAAAAATCATCAAATTTACTAAGAAATTTGATGTGTGTTATTAAATTCAACCATAAGATGGTGTCTCAAAATTTTATGAACCCTTGAAAATAGAATCTCGGACCTCTCATTTACCAAAATTTTTTTTTATTATTATTATTATTATTATTATTATTTTTTTTTAGCCAACTATTGGATAGTGTCTCAAAGTTGATACGAGCCTTTGGCATGCAAGAGCAAGTCTTATCGTGGAAGAATTTCAAGTTCTAAATTCCATGTCACCTCATCATTTGGAATAAATCATGGAAAAGCAAGTCAGAATGGTTTATTCTTCCAAGTCTAATTGATCCACATATAACAAAAAAAAAAAGAAAAAAAGATGGATTTGAATGTGGGACCTATTTTATCTTTATTTTATCATAAAATATAGTAGTTTTGCGATGAATTATGGATAAGAAGATAAAAGAGAGAGAAAGGAGAAGGATTTCTTATTGATACGAGTAACCGTATTACATAGCTATAATATCCTTTATATACAATAGGAATAGAACCCTAGCTATTATATTGGGCTGCACATCCAGTGGCTGAAGCCCTACAACACTCCCCTTATGCGGTCCAATAAAACTCCATATGCAAAAGACTTCATACAATTCTTCGGATGTAGGTCTTCAAATGTAGTTCTCTCCTTGATGACTTTCCGCCGAAATAAATTGCCTTACTAAAACTTTGACAAGGAAAAACCCAAAGGATAAAACCTTGGTCAACTCTTCACATGTGGTACTTCACATGTTGCTCTTACTTTACATGTAATTCATCACATGCAATACGATCTTTATCGGTCGATGAGTCTAAGTTAATTGCCTCGTTAAAACTTCTCCGGGGAAACTGGTGTGACAAAACCTGAACTAAAGAAAAAGAGTACGGTATTAATCAAACCTAGAACATAGTTGGACTCGAATATGTTGCCTCATTAAAACCTTGACAAGGAAAACCCGGAAGGATAAAACCTTGTGAAGGGAAAAGAGTACAACGTGACAAGATGCAAGTAAATGTGATGCAATGGCAGATGATCACTTTGTTCCGTTGAATTTGACTAGTTGCTTCACAACTCCTAAGGCAGAAAATCCTTGTGGGAAAAGACAATAGACTTAGTTGGGAAATTACTTCTCGGTGTTTGTTGTTGTCTCATTAAAAACCTTGCCGAGCAACAAAACCCCGTGGAAAAAAGTAACCCCGGTGAAGGAAGAGAGTTCAACACACCATTAGATGCTCCCCCTGATGTCAGACAATCTTCATTAGTCTAATGCAGTCAAAAGGAGTTTATCACACTTTACTTTGGTGACTTGGATGTTTATAAAACCATGTTGTTGATTCTGGAAGTTACGTTTTTAACGGACTATCGTGTTTCATTTCTTTGATTGAGATATTTTCAATAATATCAACGCGATCTTTATGTCTTCAACGTTCAACATACTTGATGCTTCAATGTTATCTCATGAAAACCTTGTCGAGTAACAAACCCTTTGGGAAACTATTCTCGATCGAAGGAAAAGAGTACAACCACCCGACTAATTTTGATAAATCATGGCATCATATCTTGGATCTCCCCGACATTTCCAGATCTCCCCATTACTTTCGTGAGTTTTTCCACGCTTCCTTTGTCATGTACTTTTCTAAACTCAATATCAAGAATAGACTTAGGTAGTCTACCATATTCTCGATTACTTTCGCTGGAGAAGATATTATTTTTCCTTCATAATCAACAACCTTTGGATTGCAGTTCCTTTAGCATTCCTTTATTTTATGTCTTTGCAAGGATAAAACGAACTCATGTCAATGGTTACTTTTAAGTATATGATTACGTTTATTATACCATTCCAATGACGTTGCGTTGGCGCTAAGCTATATCTAGCTAACAAGTTCCCTGAGGATGTAAAATTTAATCGAGTATATTACTATACTAAGTACAACAATGCATCTATTGTACTTAGATATTGGAATTTCATCTCCCAACACATCTTCGTCATCTTCATTTAGACGAAATGGTCACTTACTTACATTTGAACCTCGATTAATCATGGGAGTGCTATCAGGATGCATGTCTTTGTTAAATTGCCTGAAAACTTTAGACAAATGCAAACTGGTGGAATAATATACCACAATCTCAATATTCGGTCAAGCTTTTCCCAGATTTTTCATCTCAAATTCGGATTTGAAATAGCTTTTAAGGTCTCTTATTACATCAAGAGTACCCATAATGTCTGTATCATCGACATAGATAGCTACAATTCCAAATCAGGAACTTTCTTGTGAATACGCAATGAAAATAACTTACTTGTCTATCCCCTCTGTTGATGGTGGATTTTCATTTAATGGCTGAAATTGTAAAAGCCAAAATTATGCGCTAACATCTTGCGAAAGATAAAGCCATTAATAAGTGATGAATACTTCTTCACTTTACTAATTCACCTAGAACGGATCATGTGGCAACAATCCCAGTATTCTGTGAATTAAATACACAAAATTCATCCAGGTTGGAGCATGTAGCAACAATCCCATATACTCTGTGAATTTCCAGCATTATTAATTAATGCATGACCAGCCTTGTATTTCCGTACTCATTACCTGATGCGGCATGACGATCGAGTGTTGTTCTCGCAGAGCAACACGAATCTCCAAGCATTAATAATGAAGCATGTATGAAATACCCATACAGGCTACAACTCTCGGTGTGTTATACTAGCCCGATTGAGCATATTTGAACCTGAACTGACCATATCAATCTCGTAAACGATCACGACCATCCAACTTCACCAGCATGATTGGATGGCTTAGATTGAATCCATGACCCCAAGCAGATATTGGAATATGCACCACCGACCCAACGCGGGCCCCGCATGGTCGGCCTCCCAAAAAGGATGGCATAGCTTGCCAAACCGTCCAAACCAGAGCAGCATGGACGAGAAACCCTAAATCGGGTTTACGGCACATTACATGTATCGCAAAACAGTCTCAACCATCCATCTTCGCAGGCATAGATGGGGGGTGTAGATGTAGATTCAAAGGGCCAAGAGCATGTCAACACAAACACCATGGGCCCGCCTACATACCTGACTAATCGGTCAGGACCAACTATGGTTGGTCGTCTTGATTCGTGCGCCCCAAACGTGTATGACACACGGCCGGCAAAACCTAATTAGGGTTTGTGTCACGATCA
>JAJJWW010014414.1:0-11180 GCA_023531295.1 Papaver armeniacum
TTGTTGCAAGAGCAGAGCAGGCAAAAAAGAAAAGAAAAAATGACTCGAATAGAAATGGAAAATAATTTACAATTCAGTTGGAAAGTCTAGACTACCTTTTTAAAAAACAAAAAAAAAAAGGAAAGTCTAGACTACGCAATAAACCTACACTAAAATTATGACATCAAAATACTCAATTTTATGTTTTTCTTTTACGAAAATAGAGATAATTGTCGAACACGGTTGCTCGATAACAAAGTTTGGAACTGCATCACTAGGATTAGACTCATGCATAACCATTGAATTACTATGCATCGAGTTGGTGTGACCAGTGATGCTTACAAATGCAGAGTTTGAAATGAATACATTAAATTTGGGCCTTTCCAATTTTAGTGGTAGGAATTACCATTAGGTACTATTATTATGGGCCTAGTTAATGGCAGGTCCATCCATTAAGAGCCTGTTAACTGTTGGTCCATAATAAGAAGTAGAAAAAAGTTTGGACCCAAATTTTTACCCACAGGTCCTGCCACACGTGTGCTAGGCGATAATATACCGAAAAAGCCCATAAAATATCAATGTTGCAACCAGTCCTAATTCATTTGTATTCATTATTTTCTCTCTCTGTTTGAAGAGCTCTGGCGATTGGAGTCCGGCGATGAAGATTCTTGCAAGGTTTTTGATAGATTGATCAGCTTATGCATCTAAGGTCTAGTGCCCTAGGTTTAATCTTCTTTATCTCCTTTGATTGATTGTTTAAACAATCTCAAAAAATGGTAAGATGCTTAATCATCTTCTTTTCATTTTTTTTTTCTTTAGGGTTTTGAGATATCCTTCTTTTCAAATCGAGTTTTTTCATCTGTGATAATAGCATCAATTGGTAGAATCTTGCTTAAATTGGAGTGATTTGTTGGATTAGATCTTCTAATATATTATAGTAATCTAATTTTGGATGTTTGAGTGCTCATCTGTAAATTGATTCGATATATTTTTGATGATCTATTTGGTTTGATAATGTATTAATGGATTTCGTTTTGGCTATTAAAACGTTATAGGAACAACATATGCGGTAATTTGAGATAAAAAATTGTTTAAATTATTTTGTAATATAACCGTGGATTAGGTATATTCAAGGATGATATTTTGTAAATATAGGCTTGAAATGCTTATCAGGAATGTTATATATTGATGTACAGATAAGGAATTGAGGCCCTTCAATAAATAAAATAAGAGAAAATGAAATGAGTGTATATTTGGTGTACTGTTAAAATTTGAGTACAGTTTTTATAGACTGAGCATGGTTAAGTAGGATTAAAGTTACTCTTTATTAGTTGATATAGTTTTCTGAACGTCAATAAAGTTTCCACTGGTCCTAATTCGCAAATATCAGGTTGACGTATCTTATTTTTGAACTATTTTGAATTTGGTTCTTTACTGACGATTAGCCCTCTGGATTTTTGAACTATTTTTTTCACGGTTCTCATATATTGTGATTGTTGATACCACTATCTGAGCTGGATTTGTAGTTTTTTCACTGATAATAGTTAATAACATGAAATCTGATGTTGATACCTGATAGGAAGAGAGTACTTCTGTGAAGAGACATGCTACTGGTGAATTCTAGAAGAAATATGAATGTAAGTATGGTTGATTTGATTTTTTGGATTGTTTTGTTTTGATCTGATCATGGAAATAGGTGTTGATTGTTGAGATTGAGTGCATTTCTGATATACTGAAAAAGATACTGAAAAAGAACTGAGTGTATATTTGGTATACTAAGAATGAATTGAGTGCATGTTTGTTATACTGAGATGAATTGATTATATTTTTGACACACATATTTGACAACATGGATCCATTGGGAATACAATGTTGTCATGCCTTATGTATGTTTACAAATCCGTGTTTCTTCTAAACTGCATTACGTTTTTCGGACGAGTTTTAGCTCATAAACATATGAAATTTACCGTTGAGGGTGATTTCGAGTTAATTATATATGGTGCAAGTTTAGTGATGATGGTAAGAAATTAGTTTGGTAACGAGTGTAGTCATATAAGTGTATTAAGTGATTATGCTCTTATCTACTGTTGAGGGTCCTTTGGGATTTCGCCATTGGTTATGTGTTAATTATAGTAAACCATAGTTATAGGGTGGTAGTGTGAAAAATGTTTAACAATTGGACTGAGTTGAGTACATATTGGATGTACTGAGAATATATTGAGTACGTATTTGGTATACTGAAAAATCAGATGCTAGTAATGTCCTCAAAGATGAAGAATCAATGAGCGTCTCTACTTTCCGCCTTTGTGGACGTCTAGGATGCTATTACATTTCTCATATATTTTCTCAAATCATGAATTCTCAACACTTTTATTCCTTGAAGAATAATATGTAGTCCTTTGATTTTATGAAGTTATTGTCCTTGTGCTTGTAGCTCTCCCATATAGCAAAGAACTTTTATTTTCTACAAGCGCTTTACTTTACGTATATTATTGATAAGTTATGGTTGTATATCATTGCAGTAACGGTGCTCGCAGATCGTGAACAATATATTGCAAAGCTAGATTGTCTTGCTAGGTCTCTTGTACCCTTTGTTATGTATCATTATGGTAGCATCGTCTATGTAATAGCTCTACTCTGTTTGTAATTGCACAGTGTAGCGTAACTGCACTCAAGTTTCTAAGCAGTGCAGTGCCTGCACTGTACTTGATTTTCTCAGTACAAATATTATGCACTGGTCTATTTGATTGGAATAATTTAGTTTATTCACAATACTTTGCTTCCGTGTTATTGTGTGCGTCATTATGCTACTATTTGTCCTGACACCTTTGTAACTTGCAGGTTTTCACTGCTAGAGCATATTTCCCTGTTTGTTCAGGAGAATGATTGCAGTTATTGAGGTAAAGTTCTTCCATTCTCCTACTCGTTTGCTATATATTGTGAATGAGTTTGGCTCCCTCGAGCAGTGGGTAAACGCCGTATTTCAGAAAAATCAATGCATAGTCGCCTCACTCTTGGAAAATCGCAGTGCATATATGCTACACTGTGGAAAAATCACAGTACATATATGCTGCATTGCAAAAAATAAGTGCATATATGTTGTACTGTGTTGTTTTGAGCGCGTATTTCATCGTTTTTTATTCCAATTTATGACTGGATATGCATCATTATTTGCTCGAGTATGTTTCATATTTACCGTGTTAGTTGAGTGTATATATCATGATTTTTGGTCGTTATGGTTTATGAGTCCATATGCAACATATATAGATGTGGAAGACCTACAACTCGTACATTCATGTTGGATACTAAGACCAAAACATGGTGAGACATGCCTTTTTTTACTGGTACCTAGGTAGTAATATCATGACCAATCCCTTAATTTCTGGTTTTGAAACATTACATGGTTTGGCGCTATCAAGTATCATATGCAAGATCATGTTCAGGCAACAAATGTTAGAATGGGCATTTTTTAAATGTAGGAATTACCATTAGGTACTATTATTATGGGCCTAGTTAATGGCAGGTCCATCCATTAGAGCCTGTTAACTGTTGGTCCATAATAAGAAGTAGAAAAAAGTTTGGACCCAAATTTTTACCCATGTGTCTGCCACACGTGTACTAGTAATATACGAAAAAGCCATAAAATATCAATGTTGCAACCAGTCCTAATTCATTTGTATTCATTATTTTCTCTCGTTTGAAGAGCTCTGGCGATTGGAGTCCGGCGATGAAGATTCTTGCAAGGTTTTTGATAGATTGATCAGCTTATGCATCTAAGGTCTAGTGCCCTAGGTTTAATCTTCTTTATCTCCTTTGATTGATTGTTTAAACAATCCCGAAAAATGGTAAGATGCTTTAATCATCTTCTTTTTCATTTTTTTCTTTAGGTTTTGAGATATCCTTCTTTTCAAATGAGTTTTTTCATCGTGATAATAGCATCAATTGGTAGAATCTTGCTTAAATTGGGTGATTTGTTGGATTAGGATCTTAATATATTATAGTAATCTAATTTTGGATGTTTGAGTGCTCATCGTAAATTGATTGATATATTTTGATGATCTATTTGGTTTGATAATGTATTAATGGATTTCGTTTTGGCTATTAAGCGTTATAGGAACAACATATGCTAATTAATTGAGATAAAAAATTGTTTAAATTATTTTTGTAATATAGCTAGTGGATTAGGTATATTCAAGGATGATATTTTGTAAATATAGGCTTGAAATGCTTGTCGAGGGGAATGTTATATATTGATGTCTGGATAAGGAATTGGGGCCATGATAAATAAAATAAGAAAATGAAATGAGTGTATATTTGGTGTCTTGTTAAAATTTAGTCACAGAGTTTTTATAGATCGAGCATGGTTAAGTAGGATTAAAGTTACTCTTTATTAGTTGATATAGTTTCAACGTCAATAAAGTTTCCTTGGTCCTGGTGCAAATATCCAGGTTGACGTATCTTATTTTTGAACTATTTTGAATTTGGTTCTTTACTGATGATTAGCCCTCTGGATTTTTGAACTATTTTTTTCACGGTTCTCATATATTGTGATTGTTGATACCACTATCTGAGCTGGATTTGTAGTTTTTTCACTGATAATAGTTAATAACATGAAATCTGATGTTGATACCTGATAGGAAGAGAGTACTTCCGTGAAGAGACATGCTCTTGGTGAATTCTAGAAGAAATATGAATGTAAGTATGGTTGATTTGATTTTTGGATTGTTTTGTTTTGATCTGATCATGGAAACAGTGTTGATTGTTGAGATTGAGTGCATTTCTGATATACTGAAAAAGATACTGAAAAAGAACTGAGTGTATATTTGGTATACTAAGAATGAATTGAGTGCATGTTTGTTATACTGAGATGAATTGATTATATTTTTGACACACCATATTTGACAACATGGATCCATTGGGAATACAATGTTGTCATGCCTTATGTATGTTTACAAATCCGTGTTTCTTCTAAACTGCATTACGTTTTTCGGACGAGTTTTAGCTCATAAACATATGAAATTTACCGTTGAGGGTGATTTCGAGTTAATTATATATGGTGCAAGTTTAGTGATGATGGTAAGAAATTAGTTTGGTAACGAGTGTAGTCATATAAGTGTATTAAGTGATTATATCTTATCTCATCATGAGGGTCCTTTGGGATTTCGCCATTGGTTATGTGTTAATTATAGTAAACCATAGTTATAGGGTGGTAGTGTGAAAAATGTTTAATAATTGGGTGGTTGAGTACATATTGGATGTCATCAATATATTAGTACGTATTTGGTATCTTTGAAAAATCGAGATGCTAGTAATGTCCTCAAAGATGAAGAATCAATGAGCGTCTCTACTTTCCGCCTTTGTGGACGTCTAGGATGCTATTACATTTCTCATATATTTTCTCAAATCATGAATTCTCAACACTTTTATTCCTTGAAGAATAATATGTAGTCCTTTGATTTTATAGTTATTGTCCTTGTGCTTGTAGCTCTCCCATATAGCAAAGAACTTTTATTTTCTACAAGCGCTTTACTTTACGTATATTATTGATAAGTTATGGTTGTATATCATTGCAGTAACGGTGCTCGCAGATCGTGAACAATATATTGCAAAGCTAGATTGTCTTACTAGGTCTCTTGTACCCTTTGTTATGTATCATTATGGTAGCATCGTCTATGTAATAGCTCTCTACTCTGTTTGTAATTGCAGGTGTAGCGTAACTTGCACTCAAGTTTCCTAGCGGTGCGGTGCCTCGCATTGATTTGATTTTTCTCAGTGTAAATATTATGCCTCGGGTCTATTTGATTGGAATAATTTAGTTTATTCACAGTACTTTGCTTAGTGTTATTGTGTGCGTCATTATGCTACTATTTTGTCTGACACCTTTGTAACTTGCGGGTTTTCACTTGCTAGAGCATATTTCTGTTTGTTCGGGAGAATGATTGCGATTATTGAGGTAAAGTTCTTCCATTCTCCTACTCGTTTGCTAGTATATTGTGAATGAGTTTGGCTCCCTCGAGCAGTGGGTAAACGCCGTATTTCAGAAAAATCAATGCATAGTCGCCTCACTCTTGGAAAATCGCAGTGCATATATGCTACACTGTGGAAAAATCACAAAGATATATCTTTGCACCGCAAAAAAATAAGTGCATATATGTTGTCTTTGTGTTGTTTTGAGCGCGTATTTCATCGTTTTTTATTCCAATTTATATTTGGATATGCATCATTATTTGCTAAGCGTTTCATATTTCTAGTGTTAGTTAGTGTATATATCATGATTTTTGGTCGTTATGGTTTTTATGAGTCCATATGCAACATATATAGATGTGGAAGACCTACAACTCAAGACGTTAATGTTGGATACTAAGACCAAAACATGGTGAGACATGCCTTTTTTACTGGTACCTAGGTAGTAATATCATGACCAATCCCTTAATTTCTGGTTTTGAAACATTACATGGTTTGGCGCTATCAAGTATCATATGCAAGATCATGTTCAGGCAACAAATGTTAGAATGGGCATTTTTTAAATGTAGGAATTACCATTAGGTACTATTATTATGGGCCTAGTTAATGGCGGTCCATCCATTAGAGCCTCGTTAACTTTGTTGGTCCATAATAGAAGCAGAAAAAAGTTTGGACCCAGAATTTTTACCCAGGTGTCCGCCACACATGTGCTAGGCGATAATATCTTAGAAAAAGCCCATAAAATATCAATGTTGAATCAGTCCTAATTCATTTGTATTCATTATTTTCTCTCTCTGCATTTGAAGAGCTACGCGATTGGAGTCCGGCGATGAAGATTCTTGCAAGGTTTTTGATAGATTGATCAGCTTATGCATCTAAGGTCTAGTGCCCTAGGTTTAATCTTCTTTATCTCCTTTAATTGATTGTTTAAACAATCTCAAAAAATGGTAAGATGCTTAATCATCTTCTTTTCATTTTTTTTTTCTTTAGGGTTTTGAGATATCCTTCTTTTCAAATCGAGTTTTTTCATCCGTGATAATAGCATCAATTGGTAGAATCTTGCTTAAATTGGAGTGATTTGTTGGATTTAGATCTTCAAATATTATTAGTAATCTAATTTTGGATGTTTGAGTGCTCATCGTAAATTGATTCGATATATTTTTGATGATCTATTTGGTTTGATAATGTATTAATGGATTTCGTTTTGGCTATTAAACGTTATAGAACAACATATCGGTAATTTGAGATAAAAATTGTTTAAATTATTTTGTAATATAACCGTGGATTAGGTATATTCAAGGATGATATTTTGTAAATATAGGCTTGAAATACTTATAGGGAATGTTATATATTTGATGTAATAGGATAAAGGAATTGAGGCCCTTCAATAAATAAAATAAGAGAAAATGAAATGAGTGTATATTTGGTGTACTGTTAAAATTTGAGTACAGTTTTTATAGACTGAGCATGGTTAAGTAGGATTAAAGTTACTCTTTATTAGTTGATATAGTTTTCTGAACGTCAATAAAGTTTCCACTGGTCCTAATTCGCAAATATCAGGTTGACGTATCTTATTTTTGAACTATTTTGAATTTGGTTCTTTACTGACGATTAGCCCTCTGGATTTTTGAACTATTTTTTTCACGGTTCTCATATATTGTGATTGTTGATACCACTATCTGAGCTGGATTTGTAGTTTTTTCACTGATAATAGTTAATAACATGAAATCTGATGTTGATACCTGATAGGAAGAGAGTACTACGTGAAGAGACATCTTCACTGGTGAATTCTAGAAGAAATATGAATGTAAGTATGGTTGATTTGATTTTTTGGATTGTTTTGTTTTGATCTGATCATGGAAATAGGTGTTGATTGTTGAGATTGAGTGCATTTCTGATATACTGAAAAAGATACTGAAAAAGAACTGAGTGTATATTTGGTATACTAAGAATGAATTGAGTGCATGTTTGTTATACTGAGATGAATTGATTATATTTTTGACACACCATATTTGACAACATGGATCCATTGGGAATACAATGTTGTCATGCCTTATGTCTGTTTACAAATCCGTGTTTCTTCTAAACTGCATTACGTTTTTCGGACGAGTTTTAGCTCATAAACATATGAAATTTACCGTTGAGGGTGATTTGGGAGTTAATTATATATGGTGCAAGTTTAGTGATGATGGTAAGAAATTATTTTGTGTAGTGAGTGTAGTCATATAAGTGTATTAAGTGATTATGCTCTTATCTCTTTTGTTGGGTCCTTTGGGATTTCGCCCGTTGGTTATGTGTTAATTATAGTAAACCATAGTTATAGGGTGGTAGTGTGAAAAATGTTTAACAATTGGATGGAGTTAGTACATATTGGATGTCTTGTGAGAATATATTGAGTACGTATTTGGTATCTTGAAAATCGAGATCTAGTAATGTCCTCAAAGATGAAGAATCAATGAGCGTCTCTACTTTAACCTTTGTGGACGTCTAGATGCTATTACATTTCTCATATATTTTCTCAAAGCATGAATTCTCAACACTTTTAATCCTTGAAGAATAATATGTAGTCCTTTGATTTTATGAAGTTATTGTCCTTGTGCTTGTAGTCTCTCCCATATAGCAAAGAACTTTTATTTTCTCGTAAGCGCTTTACTTTACGTATATTATTGATAAGTTATGGTTGTATATCATTGCGATAACGGTGCTGTGAGATGAACAATATATTGCAAAGCTAGATTGTCTTACTAGGTCTCTTGTACCCTTTGTTATGTATCATTATGGTAGCATCGTCTCTATGTAATAGGCTACTCTTTTTGTAATTGAACAGTGTAGTGTAACTTCACTCAAGTTTCTACAAGCAAGTGTGAAGCAGGCTGATGGATTTTCTCAATACAAATATTATGCACTGGTCTATTTGATTGGGATAATTTAGTTTATTCACAGTACTTTGCTTCCGTGTTATTGTGTGCGTCATTACTCACTATTTGTCACGACACCTTTGTAACTTGCAGGTTTTCTTTGCTAGAGCATATTTCTACTGTTTGTTGGAGAATGATTGCTGATTATTGAGGTAAAGTTCTTCCATTCTCTCTTTCGTTTGCTATATATTGTGAATGAGTTTGGCTCCCTCGGCGGTGGGTAAACTTATTGGTATTTAGGAAAAATCAATGCATAGTCGCCTGTCTTGGAAAATCGCGATTGCATATATGCTACATCAGGAAAAATCACGTACATATATTTGCATTGCAAAAAATAAGTGCATATATGTTGTACTGTGTTGTTTTGAGCGCGTATTTCATCGTTTTTTATTCCAATTTATGAATGGATATGCATCATTATTTGCTCGAGTACGTTTCATATTTACCGTGTTAGTTGAGTGTATATATCATGATTTTTTGGTGGCTCGTTTATGATTCCATATGCAACATATATAGATGTGGAAGACCTACAACTCGTACATTCATGTTGGATACTAAGACCAAAACATGGTGAGACATGCCTTTTTCTTGGTATTTCAGTAGTAATATCATGACCAATCCCTTAATTTCTGGTTTTGAAACATTACATGGTTTGGCGCTATCAAGTATCATATGCAAGATCATGTTCAGGCAACAAATGTTAGAATGGGCATTTTTTAAATACTACCATGATGTGTCAGTGCAGTCTTCTACTAGGTTCACGTACTTGGGTCCAATCGAATTTGTATTATGGTAGTAACAAAGTTTAAAATGTATGGTTTGCAGGATTAATGTAGAAAACGAGATCCATCGGAATGGAAGCAATTGAAAGAATATCCAACTATGGAAAAGAAGAATGGTATACCGCGTTGCATCTTCTTAGAGATCATCAGTAGTACATTTTTTGTTACACACTTGTTGTATGAAGCAAATTCTTTTAGTAAACATACATGGATGTTTAAATGTCGTCGCAGAGAAGAATCATTTCCTTAAATGTGCTCACTGAATTAATTGAGTTGCAACATAATGCAAGAGTATATTGGCAAGTTGAATGAGTACTTTATGTATGGTTTTAGGCACTGTGGCGTAAATGCACTCAAAATCCACCTAGTTTTTTTTTAGTACAACCTATATGTACTGGTAATTAATAATGTCAAAATTGGCCTAGGTTTTTTTGTCAGTATAGCTAATATGTACTGACAGTTATTGTCAAAAACAACCTAGTTTTTTTCTTTAATATAGAGAATATATACTGACAGGTGAGGTGACATTGTAAAGATCAACCAAGTTTAACCGTTGACATGTCAAAATCGGCCTAGTTTGTTTGATCTGATCGATATGTCACAGCAGCATTTGAGAATGTCAAAATCTATTAAATTTTTTTTTCCGTATAGCGTAATATGTCGCGACAATATTGTTATTGTCAAAATCAACAAGTTTGACGGTTGATAACTTGATATTGTTAAAATCTACCAAAGTTATTTTTTTTAGTATAGCAGATATGTACCAACAATTGTTATTGTCAAAATCAACTTAGTTTTTCCAGTATAGTCAATATGTACTCACAATTGCTATTGACCTTTGTTGTTGTCCAAATCGACTTGGCGTTATTCAGTATAGCCTATATGTACTGAATATTGATAATGTCAAAATCTACTACGTTTTTTTCTTTGAGTACAGAGTATATATACTGTTGGATCTTACTGTAAACGTCAACCGCATACTATAGAATCAAATGGGTAATTCAATAATTCTTATTATAATATATAAAGTAAAATCATCGATAATATAAGCAAAATCTATATCTGAAAATCATCAAAAGCTATTTCTTCATTTTCAACTCATATGCGGTTTCAGATCGTCCTCGTCGTCGTTTTGCACATCGTTATCATATTTACCAATTTCTTCATCTGAATCTCTACCGACTTTTCTCAAATTCGTTATCAGAACTTATTTCACCACCACTAAAATCCTACTCATGCGAAGGAGCAAACTAATTCCATTTGATGATTTCGGTAGAAATGTCGATTTAAAAATAATCCGTTTTTGTGTAATTGATCTAAATCTTGATCTCCATCTATTTTAATGGCAGTAGAAAAACGAGAAGAGGAAGAAAGGAAATTTTTGTTTCAGTAGTGTACTTTCAAGCTTATTGGTTCCCACACGCGTATAACAAAAGGGCATCTGGGTCTTTTGACAGATATGGACCTTAGATTAAGTTTATTTTATGGTTGGACCCTATTATAACTACTTATTTGGGCTTAGGACCAAATGAAATTT